>JAZKJV010000576.1:0-600000 GCA_037367405.1 Ottelia alismoides
CCAATAGGTTGATGACCTAATCAAGGTCTATACACCGGCGCGCTGGTGTGCATATAAGGGCATATGAGTAATACGATCTCTCAAAGGGATCATACAGGTTCAGTTACTGAACCGGAAGACATGAGCTCACTCATGAGATATTGGGATGAATCAAATTCCATGCGCATGGTCGTCTCGCTTTGGAAGCTTGACTGAATTTGTAGGTTTGATATATACTTTTAGTATATGATCAAGACCTAGGTATGATATACATTTTTGGAAAGTGTATGATCGATACCAACTCCCAATGATCGAATGAGAAACTTACTGATGAAACCGTGAAGTAGACAGTATAAAGTTGATCCGATACTTCGGGTTTAGTCTAAGTCTTCCAGTATGCAGGATGTACAGGTATTGGGAATACCTGAGGGTGATTTGATCATAAACGATTGTATAACCATGACGCTTCCATTCCTAGGGAGTGATGAAACGGGTATGGATTTTAGTGACTCCTCTCAGTAGAGAAGTGATCTGATCTTGGTCCAAGTGTTGGACATTGATCTGAATGTGATTCAGATACAATGAGAAGATTAGATTTACGGTCTTGATTTAATCAAGCATCTATGGGAGGCCCGCGATCTGGATTTGAGATATGATCTCAATATCCATGTCACTATACGTGGAACAATACAATCGCCCTGTCCTTATCTCCAAGTATCTGAGGAGAAATAGCATTGTTCTTAAATGGTTTAAGAACAATTCCATAAGATCTAAGCAAAGAGAATTTGATAATTAAAAGTGTTTTAATTATCATGATGTATGAGAAATTATCCAATATGATTAAATGTGATTTAATTAGTTTGGATAAGAATAATGTGGATAGAGATATCCAAATTATTTATAATATATTATAAATGTGATTTATAATGTATTAGAGAGAGTTAATTATAATTTATATATGTTGATTAATTATGATGTGTATTGGATACACATTGTGTAATTAATTAACAATATGAATTACATGATGTTTTGGGTTGTGAATATGATTCACAATTTTTCCATGGCAAGATTGCAATTTTCTCAAAGATAATTGTGAATTATTTTTTGAGAAATAAAACCCAAATTATTTTGTTGCAAATAAATAAAGAGAGATTACATGGAGATTGCAATCTCCATGCAATCCAAGGTGGACGGCACACCACTCCTAATTGGAGTGGGTGTGCGCCTACATGGAAGGCACATGGAGATGAAATCTCCATGTGTCTTCTCTCCTTATTTGTTGGGTTAATTTAGGAGCAAATTATATTTGATTTTATCAAATATATTTTGACCTAAATTTGTTGCTTTTGACAACAACAATCTCAGCCATTGGATGAACATAAATCAATCTCATCCATTGATTTTATGTGTCCCATGGATTGAGATCCATGGATCCCAAAACCCTATAAATAGAGAGGCATACTTGGCTCTCTCTTGGTGACATGCTATTGTAGCACAAACTCTCTCTCTCTTTCTCATATACACGACAGCCCTTCTCTCCCTCTCTTCTTGGTGGCCGTCCACCTTGGTGGAGAGAAACGTCGACGCCCGCGCCATCGTGCTGCCGCTTCGACTCTCTGCGGTTCTTTGTCTTCTTGGAGTGCTTCACTCACGAAGGAGACGTTTGATCTCGTGCGACGAGATCAGGAGCAACCGCGCTTGGATCAACTTGGATTGCGAGGACACCGCGACTCATCTCCGCGCTCGCAAGCCGTTACTCCGACGATCGGACTTGAGACAGGAGGTCTCTTTTCGTAGAGACTCGATCAACCACGCTTCAAGAGGTATTGCATTATACTTGATGTGGTTATAGATGAAACGATTTGAGAATGGTTCTCGGATCATGTGGTTTCATCGGTTTAAAAAATTTTAAAATTCCGCTGCTCCGAACAACTAGTACGACTAGTCGTTCTTCGTCGTATTCGATACGACGATCACGCTTCCGTGATGCGCTTGAGGATTTCTCCATATCCTTCACAGGAGTCTCTTCCTAGCCCTCTATCTGAGGAGGGCCTAGCTATCCACTTCCCTCATGCACTCCACTTGGTGAAGGGTAATAAAATAAAAAATCTAAAAAAAAATAATAGCTCGAGTTGAACCAGCAGATGATAGACAGATTCCATATCCAACTGACTCTATAGGAGGCACTTGAGCACATCCCTCTCTTTCAAAAGAACCTGAGAGAGAAGACTACCATCCACAGGAAGAGAAGGAACCACAATGTAGAGATCCATGTGCTCACTCGTGCCACATGCTTCGCGATTCAGAACCATTTTCCAACCAAGAGGCCTGATGCAGGCGCTCCATATGTCAGATGCCATATACACGAGTAGCGGTTCGATTGGACTCTATTAGACAACAGCTCTTTCATCAACTTCCTTCCGACAACCTTACTTGACCGATTCGAGTTTGGCCCTCTTCGACAGAGTAGGATAATCCTTCAGTTTGTTGATAGATCTATCAAGAGGCCGAAAGGGTTGTTGAAGGATGTGGTCGTCACAATTCAGGGCATGAAATTCCCTATGGACTTTGTTGTATTGGACATGAAGATCCCTAAATCTGTGACAGATACCCCCATCATTTTAGGACATCCATTCTTTGCCACAACCAATGCGGTATCCGATCATGATAGTGGGAAGGTATACTTTCACGTCGAGGGCGAACATGTACAAATAGAGACGATCGATGAGACCAAAGCAAGAGATTTAGCCTGCTCCGAGCATTCCAGCGATGCAAAGCAGGTGACAGAGCGAGACGTCCACCAGGAGTGTAATTTTGTGATTACAGATGATGAAGCCGTTTGGTCTGATCTAGTTTTACGATCTCTTATCTCACCTTCAAACACTACAGAGTCACAGCTTCCAACATATGAGAGTTCGGAGAGCATACTCTTAGCCGAGGACACATTTGAGGCTGACCATTGCTCTAAAGAGCAAAGCATATTATATTTCATGTGATTCTGATTCAGATCCCTCGAATTCATACATATATTGGGATGATTTTGATGAGCTTCTACCTTGTCTGATTCCCACAGAGCCGACAGCTAGGTTGGAGACTGAGCCACAGACACACCAACATGGTCGTCTTCACCAGATTTTCACGATCAAAGAGAGTTCTCCCATGTAGATTTGGTTGCTTTCACGCAAACATTCCAGAATCCAGATTTGCCATCTCTCATTTGCCCAGAATTGAAGCCCTTGCCACAGTCGCTGAAGTATAGATTCTTTGCGGGTGAGCCAGAGATGTACCCAGTCATTATCTCAGTGGATTTGACTGGAGAGCAAGAATCTCGTCTGATGGAGGTTCCTAAAAGAAACTGCAAGGCAATTGGATGGCGCATAGGTGATCTCCAGGGGATAAGTCCGGCCATGTGCTCCCACCATATTTATCTCGAAGAGGACGCTAATCCCTCGCATGAGTTCCAGCGATGGTTGAACTTGAATCTTCGAGAAGTGGTCATGAAGGATATATCAAAATGGTGGAGCACCGATTTTATCTACCCCATCTCCGACTCCAAGTGGGTTAGTCCATTACATGTGGTGCCCAAGAAGACGGGCATTAGTACAATTGTGAGTGAGTATGGAGAGGATATTTCTACCCAGGTACCTACTTCTTGGAGGGTTTGTGTGGACTACAAATGATTGGATCAGGCCACAAAGAAGGATCATTTCCAGCTGCCATTTATTGATCAGATTATCGAGAGGCTAGCCAGGAAGAGTCATTACTTCTTTCTTGACGGGTACTCTGGATATAATCAGGTGGCCATAGCGCCCGAAGACCAAGATAAAATGACGTTCACCTGTTCATTTGGGACTTATGCTTTCAAACGGATGCCCTTGGTCTATGTAATGCCCCGGCTACATTCCAAAGGTGCATGTTGTCCATTTTCTCGGACATAGTGGGTGATTGCTTAGAGGTCTTCATGGATTATTTCTCGGTCCACGATGACGGATTTGATGATTGTCTTTACTACCTAGACTGCATGCTTCAACGTTGTATCAAGATCCATCTTGTTTTATCTTGGGAGAAGAGTAACTTCATGGTGACTCATGGGACGATGCTTGGTCGTATCATCTCCATGGGGCATGGAGGTCAATCCGACGAAGGTGGATATCATCAGGAAACTCAATCCACCGTCCAACCTGCGGTAGTTGCGGTCTTTTCTGGGACATGTCGGTATCTACTGACGATTCATTTAGGATTTCAGTAGGATTGCCCGATCGCTGATTGATCTGCTGATGAAAGACACCGAGTTCATTGTAGATGATAAGTCTCTTGCGTCCTTCGAGGCTCTCAAGGGACTATTTGTCGAGGCTCCTATCCTTCAGCTACCTGATTGGTCTCTCCCATTCGAGATTATGACATATGCATCTGATTTTGCCATAGGGACCGTACTAGGAAATAGGAGGGACGGATTACCTTATGCCATTCACTACGCTAGTCGCACTTTGGATGCTACCCAACGGAATTATACTATAACAGAGAAGGAGATGCTAGTTGTAGTCTTTGCATTGGCTAAATTCAGATCTTATATTCATGGATCAAAAGTGATGATTTTTATTGATCATACTGCCATCAGGTACCTCATGGCAAAGAAGGATGCCAAAGCAAGATTGACTAGATGGATCCTTCTACTCCAAGAGTTTGATATTGAGATTAAGGATAAACTTAAAGTCAAGAATGTGATGGCAAATTATCTCTCCCGATTGGAAAATCTTGAGGATTCTGAGCATACAACATCTATCATAGAGACCTTCGGAGATGAGGCGATCCTTGCTATTGTATCGCTTCCATGGTATGCCAACATTGTGAACTATCTTGTCGCCAAGAAAGTTCCACAAGGTTGGCTCAGACAGTGACTTGAGACCTTCCTTGTGAAGGACAAGTCGTACCATTGGGAGGATCCCATCCTTTATCATGAAGGAGGGGATAACATCTGACGTCGATGCATTCCTCAAGAGGAGCACCATAGCATACTCACTTACTGCCACAAGCTTGAGGCTGGAGGACATCATTCTGGGAGGAGAACATCACATAAGGTGCTTCAAGCTGGCCTATGGTGGCCTACCCTCTTCAAGGATTCTGATGAATTCGTGAAGAGGTGCACTGACTGACAGAGGATGGGCACTTGTGGACAGTGTGATATGATGCCGATGCAGCTGTTGAAGAGGATTTTACGGAGGTCGTGCTAATTCACAAGGCGAATCAACAGTCGTTGAGTTGATCTCACACGAAACCCTACTTCAAACAACAATTAACCCACAACAGATGATCAAACAATGAAAAGCAGATGCAGAGTTAAAATTTATTATAACTCTACAACAAATATGTGTATAGGTGCAAGTATGTGTAGAGTGTTGAACATAGGGAACAAGCATGATAGATCAGGCAAATCAATACAAGATAGGTTATAATAGATATAACAACAACAACAACAAAGCCTTTTCCCAAAATGAAGTAGGGCCTGCTGCATGGATTCTTCGCTTCCATGCAGATCTATCTTGGGCCAATCCCGGGCTTATATCCGCAAAACTAAGATCCATTCGTATGGTCTCTTTCCAACACTTCTTGGGCCGTCCTCGCCCTCTCTTAGCCGGCTCAACATTCCAACACTCTCATCTCCTAACTGGTGCATCAGCTGATCTTCTTTGCAAATGTCCAAACCATCTTAAGCGATTTTCTCGCATCTTATCCTCGATCGGAGCTACACCAACTTTCTTTCTGATTACATCATTCCGAATCTGATCTTTACGTGTGAGTCAACACATCCACCTTAGCATTTTCATTTCTGCTACATCCATTCTCTGCACATGTCTATGGTTCACAGGCCAACATTTAGATCCATAAAGCATAGCAGGCCTCACGGCTTCTTTGTAAAACTTTCCTTTAATCTTTAAAGGAATTTTCTTATCACATAGAACAGTAGAGGCTCCTCTCCACTTTAGCCTGCCTGCATTTATTCTATTAGTAACATCTCCATCAATTTCCCCATCATGTTGCAGAATAGATCCCAGATATCTAAAGGAATCTCTCTTCTGAATGTTATCATCACCAATCTTCACCTCGATTCCTTCACCATAGCTTCCATCAAAGGTGCACTCCATATATTCCGTCTTAACCCTACTTATACGAAATCCTTTAGTCTCCAACTCATATCTCCAGACCTCAAACTTCTCATTTACTCCATCTCTAGTCTCGTCAATTAACACAATATCATCAATCAATAATATACACCAAGGTAACTCATCCTGAATGTGACTGGTCAATTCGTCCATAATCAAAGTAAAAAGAAATGGACTCAAAGCAGAACCTTGATGTAAACCAATGTTGATGTCAAAATATCCAGTCTTCCCAGACGAGGTCCTTACACAAGATAAAGCCCTATCATACATGTCCTTTTATAAGGTTAATGTATAGGATAGGTATTTGTCTCTTCTCCAACACTCTCCACGATATCTCTCATGGGACAGAATCATAAGCCTTCTCCAAATCAATAAAGATCATGTGGAGGTTCTTCCTTTTAGCTCTATAAATCTCCATTGTTCTCCTCAGCAAATGGATGGCTTCAGTCGTTGAGTGACCTGGCATGAATCCGAATTAGTTTTCTTTTACAATGGAAATTTGCCTCAACTTTCTTTCGATCACACGTTCCCAAATTTTCATAGTGTGACACATCAGCTTGTTACCTCTATAGTTTGAACAATTTTGAATGTCTTCTTTATTCTTATAAAGAGGCACCACGATACTCCTCCTCCAATCTTCAGGCATGTTCTTGCTTCGCCAGATAACATTGAATAGATTCGTAAGTCGAGTCAAACCATGCTCACCTAAAACTCTCCATACTTCCACAGGGATGTTATCCCGTCCTACACCTTTTCCAGATCTCATAACCTTCAAAGCCTCCTCTACTTCCTTCCTTTGTATCCGTCTATAGCATGCACGATTCAAGTAACTATAATAGATATAATAAGTAATAAAAATATCAAAAATAATAAAAATAAAATATTTTTGGGTTTTGGATATTGTTTTACTATTTTTGTGATTTTTAAGGAAAATTTTCTAATTTTTTTATAAATTTTTAAAGTCAAAAATACCGAAAATCAGGGTAAAAATAAATATCTGAAATTAAAATGGAGATTGAAAATAGTAAACAAAGTAAAAAATCTCCAAATTAATTTTATAATAAAGATAATAAAATAAAGAAAATTCAGAAATAGAAAATGTAATTTGGGGATTTTTTAACGGATTTTTCTAAATTTTTATATTTTTTATAATTTTTCTATTTTTGATTTTCTTTTACATCTTTTAGTGGTTTTAGGTCTGGAGTTGTAAAATAGGTGCGGACCATTCTCACTTCTTCTTTACAGAGGGAGTTGGTTACCAAGGGGCGTGGAAAGGATGTCGGATTACAGGCTAATCGCTTGCTGCAAGGTTATGTACAAAATCATCTCCAAGAGACATGCTGACCATTTATTGGCCCCGAGGCTTGTGCACGGGGCATTTGTCAAAGAGTGCTAGACTAGAGGGAGTCAAAGGCTGGGTCTCGACTGAGGTTATAAATATAAAATATATATTTTTTATGATTTTTCAAAAAGGTTTTATAATTTTTATGTATGTTCTTTTGCAAACAGGGATAAAAAGGCATGTTTTTGATTTTTTATAAATAATAAATGGCTTTAAAATGCTAAATAAAAACATGTGCGTGTAAGAGTAATGCAACATGAAGCTATGGCTATTTTTGGGGATTTTTTTTGAGTTTAATTTGTGCATGAAATAAATACTAGAAACAAAGAGAAACTATACTTCTGGCAAATGTATGATTGTAAATATCAGGAATGCAAGGGCCAAAGTGCAACTTAACAAAAAATATAAATAGAATTCAAAGTTACAAGACCAACTAGAAATGCATAAAGTCCCTAAGTGCAACTTCTGGCAAGTGTATGAGTTATTTTATTATGATTTTTATTTATTTTTTAGAACATTAAAATTACAAGTTACTTTTTGATGGCTATATATAGGTATATTGGTTTATATATTTTAATCTTTTATTTTTATTTTGAATTTTAATTTTATTAATTTATTTTATATTTATAATTTAATTTTATGCACTTAAATATATTTTTATTTTATTTTTATGAAGTACTTTATATGCTTGAATAAATAGATGTATTAATTCTATAGGTATAGATATAGGTATTTTACCTATGTGTTTTATACAAATATTTTATTTTAATGAATTCTTTATTTTTTATTCCAATTTTAATATGCAAATAAATTATAAATAATATTTACAAAATTATAAAAATATAAAATTTATAAAAATAAAGAATAATGAATAAAATGAATATTTTAATCAACTATACAGTAGGGGTCCAAAACCTAACTTTCACACCGTAACTCCAAAAAATATGAAGCTACCTTCATTAAATAGATTATTAAAAGTTATATACAAATAAGTAATTTTTGTATATTTTGAATTTTTATTTGAGAGATATGGGCCTGGGAAGTTGGAATGTTGGAAACTTATTCAGATCATAATTTTTTATCTGTATATTATTTTTGTATGAAATCAATTTTGTCTTTTTCTATATTTAATTATCTACAACTTTCATGTTCAAAGTTTATTTATTTTATGTATAAAAAGTGTAACTAAAAATAGGTCACAAAAATGAATAAGAATGAATTAAATAAAAGGGATTTTTATTGTGTTTTGGCCCTTATCTCACCCTACTTTATTCCTTGTCGACCTAGTCATCGAGATGCATAGGTCTTAGGGTTTTAGGTCATAAAATATTTTCAATATTCTTTTCTTTTGTTTTCTTTATTCTATAATTTTGGCTTCAAAACCGTATTTTATACAATATTTACAAAAAGATGCATGAATGATAAAAATGCATGAATTAAGGGTATTTACACGCATTTACTAGAGTTTTAAGGCCAAAATGATAAAATAAAGACGATGAAACAGAGATTCATCATTTCCCTTGATGAATCTCCCTTTCATCACCTTTATTCTATCATTTTGGCCTTAAAACCCTAGCTAATGCATGTAAATAGCATTGTGCATAATAACATTCATTATTTATTGTATTATTTGTATATAAAATAATATTTTTAATGCTAAAATTATAGAATAAAGATAAGAAAAGAAAAAGGAATAAAATATTGAAAATATTTTATGACCCTAAACTCCGAGACCAAGTCAAGAATTGAGTTGGTCGACAAGGAATAAAGTAGGTGGAGATAAGTGTCAAAAAAAGAATAAAAATCCCATTTATTCATTCTTTAATTATGCATTTTGACACATATTTTATTCTTTATTATTTATTTATCAAATAAAGAAACTTTATACATGAAAGTTGTAGATAATAATGTAAATAAAAATACAAAATTAAGTTTGTACAAAAATAACATGCAATGTACATTTTATACACAAAATAAAAAGCCAAAAACCAAACTTCACAGACCCACATCTTTCAAATAAAAACTCAAAACATATCAAAATCTAATTGTATATAAATTTTCGCAATCTATTTAATGGTGGTGATTTCATATTTTTTGGAGTTACCGTGTGAAAGTTAGGTTTTGACCCCTATTGTATATTATACCAATTAAAATATTCAATTTAGTCATTATTTATTATTTTTACAAATTCGTATTTTTATTCTTTTTGTAATTATTATTTATAACATATGTGTATATTAAAACTAGAATAAAACTAAAAAGAAAATGTAAAATAAAATAAATAAGTGTAAATGCATAGATAAAATACCTATATTATACATGTATAAAAATAAAGGGATTTTTACCCGGAAGACCCTAAAATCTTTGTCAATTACCTCCACGACCTTTGAAATAATCTAATTCCCTCCTCAACCCCGTAAACTTGCTCCGTCTTACCTCACAGACCCTGCCGTCAGTTTTAACCTTATTTGAGTCAATTGTATGGGTTAGTCTTGAGTTAATCTAACTAGATACCCCCACCATCCTCCTGTAGCTCCTGCGATTGCCGATTCCCCAAAGATCATCTCATCCATGCCATCTGATCTCGGCTCCACCCCTCCGTGTTACGCCACCTCCCTACAAAAGAACTATCAATCACCATCGGAGGGCATCAAGATTTTGGGAGGTGAGACCCCGGAAGGTCTTCGATCATTGAGAGAAACACCGCTATCACAACAATCGTCTGCGGCAAACACCACCTACCCCTCACACCGATCTCCAGGCGCAGGGAAACACCTCCGTCACAGTGAATCTCCGATCATCTTGCTCTCCCTTGTCGCTCTCCAGGCCTGCGAGAACGCAATTGCCACCACTCTCCAGTTGTAGCATCACCCTCCAGCCACTGGCACTTCCATCCGTCTTCGCCACCAGCAGATGCACCCTTGCCCCTTCTTGTTCGTTGTCTTCTCCACGAACGTGGTGATGGTGCTGCGGGATGCCTCTGTGATCTGACGGAGGAGCTCGACGTCCGCGAAGGATGCCCTTGTCACTGATCCAGTAGACATCATCGATGCTCCTCCCGTCGGTCTCGGCGAGGATGGACGGGAGGGGCAGTCAAGGGTCACAATGTTGACAAGGGTGGCAACGACCTCTAATGCGGAGGGCGGCTCACTGATGACGTGGAGGCCTCGGAGGTCTCCCTGGTGCTCTTCAGCCTCTTCATCATCTCTTTGTCCTGGATGAATGTCATGTTCACCTCCTCGTACACCTAGTTGTTCCCCTGCCCCGACGTTGCGCTCCACCTCACAGTGTTCATCAGCCTCTTCTCTATCTCCTTCACCCCCGTACCGACTCGACATTACCACTTGGGGTTCAACAACTTTGTCCTTGACTCCAGCCTAACCGTCTCTGCGAACGTCCTCACATGCGCGTCCGTCGTTATCGTGTCGGTGATGTAAGCATTAAGCTTCTATCCGTCCTTGCGTAGGGATCCCATCAGCTTCACTAGGTCGGAGTCGAAGTAGTGGCTCATGTCTGCCAAGGAGATCTTCGATGAGTCCAGGTTCTGGAAAGTAGCATCGACGATTCTCAGTGCCATCTCGAAGACACGACGTGTCTCCGTCATGCTAACGCTGGGGGCATCACGGCAGAGGACTTACGGCTCATGTACATGTCTTGCAGCTGCTTCTCGTCGTTCCATGACGAGTTCTCCATTGTGAGGTTGACATTGGAGTAGGAACCGGATGCGTTGGAGAAGATTTGAGTAGATGCATATCGCACTGTTGTCCTGAGCTCGATTGCCTGCTATAGTGTGCTTTCGCATGTAGTTCAACGATCCTAAGGTGGAACCAAAGGTGGCGGGGGAGAACCAAGATGAGGAACAATGTGCTTCCGCACGTAGAGTGCTGCGGGAGCAAGGGGAGGAGGAGGAGATAGTTGGGTGCGAATGAAGATGAGGGGAGGAGGTGGTGGAGGGGGCGGAAGCAGAGGAGCAAGGGGAGGAGGAGGAGGTCGCTGGGGATGGAGCAAGGGAGGAGGAGGTTGGGGCGGAGGCGGAGCAAGGGGAGGAGGCTGATGGGGGTTGAGGCAGAGGAACAAGGGGAGGGAGGAGGAAGAGGAGGGGAAAGACGAGGATGCGGAGGAAGATGGTATTTTTGTAAATTTATCAAACACAAAGGGTAAATCTCATCTCTTTTCTACGGAATCCTGTTAAATTTAACGGATGAATTGATGGGAGTTAACCGCAGGGTTCGTGGGGTAAGGGTTAGCAAGTTTACGGGGTCAAGGGAGGAATTAGATTGTTTCAAAGGTCGTAGAGGTAATTGACAAAGATTATAAGGTCTGCTGGGTAAAAATCCCAAAAATAAAAGGGAAACCTATTCTTTTATTCTTTATTATTTCATATTTTTGTAATGATGTAAATATTATTCATATTCTATTAAAAATACAAAACCAAAATAAAACTCAATAAAATACATTAAAATAAAAGATGTATAAAACATAGGTAAAATACCTATAAATATACCTACATAATATAATTATCTTATTATTTAAGTGTACAAATAATATCATAAAAATAAAATAAAAATATATTTATACTCATAAAAATAAGTTATAAATATATAAAATAAAATAATAAAATAATAAAATAAAATATACAAAATAAAAATGTATAAAATATAGGCAAATATACCTATAAATAACTTATTAAAAATTAACTACTAATAAATAAAAACCACAATAAAATACTATATTAAATAATAAAAAAATTCATTTTATAATAAAAAATTAATAAAATCATTTACTATTTTTAAATATTTATTTTTGAATAAAATCAAGTTTTGTCCTGTAGCGACCTAACGTGGACCAATCACGTCAGGTCGCCAGCTGACCACTGGTCAACTGCCTCCTCTACTCCATATTTGATGGGCATGTATTTTTCCCGTGATTTCTGACATTTTTCACGCTTGATCCATCGCTCATCTGCCTTCGCTTCCTTCATATGATTTGATCTTTGATCATCATAGATCCACGCCATATCATTTAACCCCATGTACATACACTCGATTCTTTAATATTGGCCGGTCAAATAAGGTACCCACTTTGTTCATAAATAAAGAACCTTCAACCTCCTGGCAATTTTGATCATCTTCAACCCCTAGAACCCCCAATTCTTGGCCTAGAGCGCATCCTCGTGACAGGGGAAGGTCCCCTGAGATGTTGGAGCGAATCTAGGAGGAGGAGGTGAAGGATACGGGGAAAATCCTCAAGCGCATCATGGAAACGTGATGATCGCATCGAATGCGATCGAGAGTGACTAGTCGCACTAGTTGCTCAGGGTAGAGGAAATTTAAAATTTTTATGTGATGAAACCACATGATCCAAGAACACTTCTCGGATCGTTTCATCTAAATCACAAACAAGTAATAGGATTACCTCTTGAAGCCTGGTTGTGATCGAGTCTCTAAACGAAGAGACCTCCTGTCTCAAGTCCGATCCGTCAGAGGAGACGCTTGCGAGAGCGTTGATGAGACACGTCCTTCTCACAATTCATGTTGAACATCCAAGTCACGGATCTCCTGATCTCGAAAAACGAGATACGACATCTTCTCACAAGCAAGACACGTCGAAGTAGACGGAGATCCACAAGCAAACGATCAGGCAACATAACGACGACGCTGCGACGATGGAGAATCTCTCTAGGGCATCTATGATGGACGGACACATGAGATATAGAGAGAGTAGGCGTGTAGAGAGAAAAGAGAGAGAGAGAGAGAGAGCATTAATTAATCATCATATATCTTGAAGAGCAATGGATGCCTCTTCTTATATAGGGTTTTGGGAACCCATGGATCCCAATCCATGGGAAACACACAATCAATGGATGAGATTGATTTGTGTTTCTTTCAATGGCTATGATCTTGTTGTAAAACACAACAACAATTAATTTAATTTAATTTAATATATATCGATAAATTAATATATCTAAATTCAAATCAAATCAATTAATTATCCTTGGAGATAACGAGGAGATAAACCGTATCCCCTAAAAAGGGGGGACGGCTACCAACATCTCATGAGATCTCAATATCTCATGAGATCTCATTATCTCATGATATACATTATCTCATGATATTTCTAGTATTTACAACAACAAATGTTGTAAATTATTTCACAAAAATAATTCATAATTATCTTGTGAAATATTGCAATCATGCCATTGGAAAAATGTGAATCACTTTCACATCCCAAAACAAAATGTAAATTATATTTTAATTAATCATCCAATGTGAATCCAATTCACATCAATAATTAATCAACAAATATAAATCACAAATAGTTCTCTCTTATATATTATAAATCGCATTTATAATATATATATGTTTAGTATGGATAATGTTGTCCATATTATTCATATCCATGATAATTAAATCATATTTAATCATCTTGGATCTCTATTCTCATGTGCCAAAATAATATGAATCACATTCACATTATTCACATCTTTGATAATTAAATCACATTTAATTATCTCAGATTACTCTCCTTATAATATGAATCAAATTCATATTATAATATGAACTCTTTCGAGGATAATGCGCTTTCTCCGCGGATACTTGGAGATAAGGACAGGGTGATTGTATTGTTCCACGTATAGTGACTTGGATATTGAGATCACATCTCAAATCCAGATCTCAGGCCTCCCATAGATGATTGATTAAATGAAGATCGCAAATCTAATCTTCTCATTGCATCTGAATCACATTCATATCAATGTCCAACATTTGGACCAAGATCAGATTACTTATCTACTGAGAGGAGTCACTAAAATCCAGACCCGTTTGATCACTCCTTAGGAATGGAAGCGTCATGGTTATAAAATGTTTATGATCACATCACCCTCAGGTATTCCCAATACCTATACATCCTGCATACTGGAAGACTCAGAATAAACCTGAAGTATTAGATCAACTTTATACTGTCTACTTCAGGGTTTTATCAGTGTGTTTCTCATTTGATAATTGGGAGTCAGTATTAATCATATACTTTCCAAAAGCATATATCATACCCAGGTGTTGATCATATACTTTCCAAAAGTATATATCAAACCTACAAATTCAGTCAAGCTTCCAAAGCGAGACATCTGTGCACGGAATTTGATTCTTCCCAATATCTCATGAGTGAGCTCATGTCTTCCAGTTCAGTAATGAACCTGTATGATCCCTTTGAGAGATCGTATTACTCATATGCCCTTGCATGCACACCAGCGCATCGGTGTATAGACCTTAGTTAGGTCATCAACCCATTGGTATGCCAAATGTACATACTCAAACATATAGTAACACATCTGTCTCCGGTCAGAGGATGCGTGCCTATATGTGACAGTATACGACATAGGACTTTGGTTATCTCTATCTTGTTAAGTCAACTCTTTGACCCAACTAATCTGACACCTCCGAATCTTTATTCCTATGCAGAGGACCTACATCAAGAGGTCGGTCATATATCAACCTATGTGAGAAAGGATTGCCATCTGCTACTCAGGCTGGAGATCATCTCTCAACAATCATTTGACGGTGCTTGATGAGTCCTCAATCTAACTCTTTAGATATTCATCCAAGCACCATCCTCTATGATTCAATTATTGAATTAATAGTTGTATGAGTACTAAGATGGCTATGGTACATAACCCTAATTGTACTAAGGGACCTATTATGCAAATTATTTATTCTTCATTTCAGATCAGGGAATGATATGTGCAGTAACATTTATTACATAATGGCTCTCTGTGGGCTTGCATGTCCAACAGGAGGTGCACCATGGCCTTGACGTCGGCGGTCCTGCTCCCTGCCCTTGCCGGCAGGTATAAGAGCTGATCTTTTATGTTTTCTAGATAGTTTTCAATTCCAGCAATTTATTTATGTAGATAGTTTACTGATTAGATCATAGGATTCACTCAATCCAGGTCCCTCATAGTTCGTCGGAGTGGACTCTTCCATCTGCTTCCAATTGTTCACCGCCTTGCCTTTACACCCAACTTCCTTCCCTATCCATTGCTCCAACAATATCAGCATGTTGCCCAACCTGATCGAACCTCGATCACCGATTCCCTACTCCACCTCTGCTGCTCGTCAGAGCAGGACCACTCCGCCTCACCTCGCCTCGATTTTCCACCAATTAAAGCATGGACTCCTCGCCTATTCCTTGTGATGCTTTTGCGCTTGTTTGCAGGTTCAGAGGGCTCCATCTGTGGAGCGTTGACTATTGAAAGCAAGGCTTAGGTCGAGCCCCCATCTCTGGATCATTCTCGAGCACCTGGGCCTCGATTGAAGCTATCATCTGACGCGGAAGACCATCGGGAACAAGAAGAGGCCCTCAGCAGAGGGGATGGAGGTCGGAGGAGCTCGTGCGATCCAATTCAAACTCGTCTCCGACGAGTTCATACATGTTCTTGCTGGTCCCCTCTCCGCCATTCGATCACGTGCCGTGTGCCAGATTCCACAGGAGACGTCGGATCCTCAAAGCTTCGGCTGTTGGACCATGTCAAGTGATCTAGTCTTAGACGTCAGATCGTGAAGCGGTTGCAGCCATCGGATGCGCACCACGTGTTCACGTGAAATCATCTCAGCTATCTGCCCGCACACATATATGGGGTAAATTACTAGTCCCGCCCCACATTTTTTATTTATTATTTAATCCTGTAAATAAAGTTATCCATTTAAAATAAAGTGGACATTTTGCACAAAAGGGCGCTGTATTTATTTTAATTGCATTTGGGTCTAGTCTACGTCACCTCGTGTCGTCCCATGTGAGGTGATGAAATTGCATGTGTACCCCTATGGGTTTTTGTATTTACAAAAATTCTAATAAAATGAAAATCACGTTGTACATTTTTGTGACAATTGCTGAGAGGCCCCTGAACTTTCTATATTTGCATTTTGATCCCTCCCAACAAGCATCATGTGTAGTCCCATCTGATGGGTAATTTGCATGTATACTCCTGGCAATTTTGTAATTATTAAAAAGTTCATTAAAATTTTAATTTCATTGTATATTTTGGTAAATTTGCACTGTTCCCCATGGATTTTATTTTTATTACAAATATGCCCCTACTAGGGTACATATTTTTATGCTTTTCATCTATTTATTTAAAATAGCTAATGTGTTCCAAAAAATCCATAAAATAGGATTAAATGCTTTATTCCTTGTAGTTTCACACCCGTATTTTTCGTTGGCATTTTTTGCATTTAATCTATTCATTAGGGTTTTATGAAGCATATATATTCCGCGTTTACTTATAAAAATTCCAAAAAATACAAAAACATTCTGAAAAATTCCAAAAAAGTTATATAATTTAAATATTTATATATTGAGTATAGAAAACAAAAACCCCAAAAAATAAAAAAATGATAAAAATCATAAATCTCCAAAATCTGACAAAAAATATAAAAATTCTACAAAATACCAAAAATATACTTTTTCTATTTTATAATTATCTATATATTATTAATTATATGTTAAAATTAATTTGGGTAATTTTGGTACTTATTTATTATTTTTAAAATACAAATCAATTCCAGATTATTTATTAATCCCTTATGTGATATATTTTTGACTTTAAAAATACATAAAAATTATAAAAAAAATCCCAGAAAAATAATAAAAAAATAAAAATCACAAAACACTATATTTACTGTATTTTATCTATTTTTACATATATATCTTATATTATAATTATACATATACCTATATACATATATATATTATAATAAAAAATATAAAATTGAAAAATATAAAAAGAAAATAGAAAATTATAAAACCGAAAATAAAATAAAAAATATAAAATTAAAAACCCACAAAACAATAAATTGAACAAGAGATACATAACAGATTTTTTGTGCACTTATTTTGCCTCCGACCATTTGCTCCCAGTGTTTGACCTCTACACATACTTACACCTATATAATTTTACTGTAGAGTTACAATATTTTTTTACTCCACATTTTTTATATTTCATTGCCTAATTCTTATTGTTAGTTAATTGTTGATTGCTTGAGGATTATAGAGCGGTCAACGCATCAACTGGATCTCTCGTCTTGTGAGATTTCTAGACCCTTAATTTTCCTCTTCCATCAAATAACGCTGTTGTCGGAGATTGAGGATTATAGAGTGGTCAATGCATCGACTGCGGTCTCACCTTGTGAGACTGTACGACCCTCTATTTTCCTCTTTCATCCAATGGCACCGTTGTTGGGGAGCAACATCGCATATTAGGAAATTATTTGATTTTTATTTATTACCTCTTGTTCATTCATTTATTTATTGTTGCATTTATTTATTTATTTATCTCTATTATTTGTATTATTGTGAACTATCTGACACTCCTTCATGTTTGAATTTATTATGAGGGATCGTGACACGACGGAGGAGCTCCCAAGAGGATATATGTAAGGACCTATGCACCTAAGAAAAGAGGAGCCGGCTTTCTGACTGAGCTGGCAGGAGAGAGCAACTTATCCAAACTTGGATGAATTTTTGAGACAGTTTCTGAGCTTCATTTTATGCATTTTTCTCTAAAAAATTGTAAATTTATGTGAGAGAGTGACACTTGGCACGTAATAATTCAGGACTCTCAGAGACACTTTGACTTCCCGAGGACTAGTACCCGAGGGATTGTTCCCTTGCTGGCCTCGATGGTTTTGATGCTTTTTCATTTTCATTTTATTTTATTATTTTGTGTGAATGAACCTTAGCTTAGGAATTGTTTGCCGGTAGAATAAGGTACAAAACCCGTAATATATTTGCTTGTACCTATAGATACGCTTCTAGACTTAGTAAAATAATAATTGTTAATTATTTAGATTCGAACCCGCGTGTCGTGAGAGACGTCGTACAATGCTGGAATGACCTGTTGTGGCGGGCACTGAGATGTCTCCAAGATCGGACGTTAGGGTTTGACTTCGAATAATTGACACATGGTGCTTCACGATAATAGCAGTTACTATCCTAGGGCAATTTCATTGGCTTGCATCTCATATAACATAGGTTTCAATTTTGTTATGCATCCCGCGTGGGGTGTACGAGGAGCCACAGGATTCTGGAGGATCAACGATTGTTGTTGGGTAAAGATGGAGGGTCATGATCGCGCTCATTCTTGATCGAATGAGAGCCACTCTTCGACGTTCTTGTAGGCGCTACATGTGAACGGAGCTCAGGCAGGTGACGAGGACGCTGGAGGAGGCACAGATGGTAGAAGGTGGATGCGAGTCCCTTTCTCATCGACACATGATGGAGCGAGGGAGGCGACATGTGTGTCAACGACTATGGAGACAACGCTCTGCTATGCGCAAGGCAGAAGGGGCAAAAGCCTCTCAAGATATGAGGAGCTCGTGCGATCACTGGCTAATCCTCAGGGGTTAGCTGAAATAGAAGACAATAGGGGGAATGGGATTCCGTACAGGGGTGTGGGAACTGGAGCGGAGCTCCAGCCTAAGCGAGGCCAGAGGTGAGGGATTTTGGAAGAGAGAAAAGAAGGAAGTGAGAGAGAGGAAGATGGGTGTAATAAGGTGTCGGAGTTAACGAGGTTGGTACCTGGAGAAGGTGAAGTGGTCGAGGAAGGAAGATGGTGCACCTGGGCTAAAAGTGGAGTGTGGAAGTTATGTCTCACCTGGTGAAAAGGAGGAGGATCCTCCTTGGGTCGTTGTTGCAAATGCTCTGGCAAGAAGAGAGCACGAGCTCACGCAACTTGTGGAGGCTGCTACTCGGTCATGGACATGGGCCGAGGATCGCATCTCGTTCCTCCTCTCATCATCGTCGTCAAAGAGTCTCTGCTACATGCAGTCACTAGGAGGAGTATCAAGCTGAAGAGTTGAAGTTTTGCAAGAGTTGGATGATCAGGTAGGTTGCGGTAGGAGATCTTTATAAGAGGAGGAGAACAATTGTAATGGTTGGGAGAGGTGGCATGCAAAACGGTTGCAGGTCGTGTGTGGTGGGGGGGGTATCGACAGCGGAGAAGGAGGTGTTGATTGGAGAAGGAAACAACTGGAAGGAAAAAGAAAGGGGTTACATGCTAGGACATTACCCGAGGGGAGGAGAGAGGAGAGAGGGAGTGCCACGTGGCATGCCCAGGGGCTATCACATGTCACCCCAAAAAATGTCAAAATAAAAGAGAGAGAAAATAGAAAAGAATAGAAGGGGGACCTCAGATCGAAAAATTTCCTTTATGAAAGTTGTTTGTCTCAACGAGATCTACAATTTCATGAAGGAATCGGGAGCAAAAGAGGTTAGCTGTGCAAAGTAGTATTTTTGGTGGTTCTCCATGTGTATAGAAAATCACTTTTGGTGGTTTTACAACTTTTTAATGACTTTAAAAAGGACAAAAATTATAGAAAATACGATAAAATAATTAGACTTATTTACACATTAATTTATTTTTTTGTATTTTTAATAAATAAAAAATAAGGAAATAAAATAGAAGTACAAAACAAGCAAATTTTGTACAGACTCACAGAGGTCACTCATACACAATTAGTTTATTTAATTTCAGTCTTGATTTGGATTTGGTTTTTTATACCATTTGAAAACTTTCATCAAAGAACACAAATGAAAAAGAAATAAAATAAAATGGGTTAATTATATACATAGAAACTCTGGCCAAAAATCACAAAAAGATAAAATGCACAAGAGAGGCCCAAACTAACTTTTACATACGAGCTTCGATTTTTACGAAATTGATCTTATTTTGAATGTATTTGAAAATGGAGTCTTTAAAAATGAGGAGATCGAAATTGGACATTGTATGAGGAAGATATGCATGTTTTAGTCCGTTTGATGTGAAACTAGGTTTTAGGTTTATTTGTCACTTATTTACATTAGTAATTTTTTTATATTTTCCCTTTGTTTTTGTTAGTAATATCTACACAATGAAAATGGTTTTAGATCAATCAGAGTTAGGATGAATTAATTAAAAATAGGAAAATTTAGCTGCTTTTTAGATCAATTTACACTTCGATTTTTTAGTTCCTTATTTTATGTAATTATGCATGATGAAATGCGAATATTATTTATAAATGTATGAATGCTAATGATGCTATATTAATTATTAAATGCATATGTTTTTTTAAAGAACAAAGCATAATTGACCAATTTGAGTATGTTGAATCTGAGATTCATCGTACTTGTATACTTAAACCATGCTCGTCCCCGAGTATCAATGAATGAATGACTTAGTTAGATAAATCTCTGATTGTGCACATGAATTTTCAAGGCTCAATTCATCAAATACCCTTAATTTGAGTGACCCTAAAATTCTAGGCTTAACCATGCTTTAATCAAAAGGAACCCGACTTCTCTATTTATCAGACTCTCTGTTTGTACATAAACTATAAGGATATGACTTTTAGTGTACTGCAGGCATGAGAGTCGAGTCAAGATGTCACCAAACATCCCAGTCTAGGGGACTCTCCTCTAGACCTAATCCTCAACACTAGTATATAAGTCGGTTCTTGCATTCAATCTACCGTCTCATTAGTTTGTCAGTCTTGAAAGTGTAGATGAGCGACCTTATTACATATGGCACATAATCGTGAAAATTCTTCTCTCCCTCACATTGGAACAAGTGGCCTCTCGAGTGCCTTACTACTCAACACATGTATTTTTTTGATTAATGTGTCCGTCTAGAGAATTCGGAGTTGTATGCACTTATTTTCTTGGGAGTACACCAAGGTGTGTCTCTTTTGAGTATCTAAGATACCTTCGACACCCATCCTTTTATCACTATACGATGCAAAGCATTTTTTTGGTGCTGGATCGATTCTTTGGTCCTAATAGCATTTGGTCCAAATGGACACTTTGAAATGGTTGGGAGTGCTCCCCTTTGGTGGAAGCTATTTTGAATTTGTAATGATAGAGCTTTTCTTTGTATCAGAGAACTTCTCTTGATTTTTATTTCATTGTTTGGCTAGATCCACTACTTTTACAAGAGTTGGCACATACTGATCAACAATTATTTAGGTTTCATCCTACATAGGCACATAGGTAAATATAAAAGATGTCATACTAACTTGTTCACATACTGGATAGGGTTTATTGACACCCAAGTTTCTTGAAGCCTTCATTAACTTTATCCCATCCTAGAGCATCATTAAATCGGGTCTACACTCAAATCACAATTCTCAGTTCCTCAAGTGATAACTCAACTCATTTCATCAATCATGCATTTGTGAAAGTGATATGCTGATCATATTCTTTAGATGGTAAAGATTAAGAGTGTAATATACCGCTCAAATCTTTCAAACTAGAGAAGTGTGGATTATTAAGTTTCAAAACCCTAATGACTATGGCTGGCTAACTCAGTCTCTCAAGATCTCAAAAATCCAATGTCTTGAAATTATCAAGCCTTGAGTGATAGTGAATGTGTCAGGAATACACCAACTAAATGATGCACATATGCATGAGATGCTGAATGAAATGCAAGACCACGAGTGTTTTTTAGAGTTTTTTTAATGCAATAAGAAGATATTTTTATAAAATCAGGTATTATTTACTTAAATAATTTAGTATAATATACATAATAAACACAACTTGTACCCAAACCTGATTTTATATGAAAACAATTAAAGTACAACTATGGATAAAGTATGTAGACTATATACAAACATGCCCCCTGTACTTTGCTTGTGCTATGTTCTCATGGCACAAAGTGAAATGTAGACATAGCGCATACTAAGTATAGTTGAGAGAAAAAGAAAAAGAAGTCGACATGCTCCTCTATACTTAGACTTTTGATGGATTAAGCATAGCATAAACAATGGTATCGATCCCCCTATACTTAAGCTTAGGTTAGTCTAAATATAGAAAGTAATCACAGGCTAGGGACCGAGGAGATGAGCGGAGTGATGGATATACAGAAGAGTGATGGGATTTTTATGAAAGAGGTGGTTCATCTGGGCCGTTTGAGTCTTTCATCTAACAAGTGCCCTGAGTGAAGGAGATCTTCTCAACTTGCACTTACTGCTCACTTGATTTGACAAAATGTTTAAGTACATGATCGTTAACTATAGATATTTGCGTGATGTCTGCGGTTTCTGAGATCTCAACACTTCTGTTATTGTGCACCTCTCTCACGATGAAGGGTCCTGTCCATTTAGATTTCAATTTCCTTGGAAAATTTTCAATCTTGCGTTAAGCAACTACATTTTCTGTCCTGGGGACAAAGCTCTTTGTTTAGATGGGCTTGTCATGCCATTTTCTTCACTGTATCCTTGTAAATGGTATTGTTTTCGTATGCATGATTTATGATCTATGATAGTTCATTCAAATCCATATCTCTGTTCTTCTTTCCTTGGTGACAATTCCAATTGATGTTTTTATTTTCCTGTTCTGATTTATGTACCAGTTCTGTAGGCAAATGACACTACTTTACATATACCATTCGAAACAGGGAGGTGTCTAATGGGGTCTTGTAAGCTGTTCAGTAATCCCTTAGAACTTGGTTCGGGAGTTGGGGTCCAGTTCTTCCTATCAGGACGGACTAGCTTCTATAAAATTCCTTTGACCTCCCTGTTGGACTCACAAGCCCACAACGATCCATTATGCAAAAAATGTTATTGTGAATATCATTCCCTGATTTGAAATGAAGAATGATTAATTTGCATAATAGGTCCCTTAGTACAATTAGGGTTATGCAACATGGCCATCTTAACGATCATACAATTGTTTATTCAATTGTTGAATCATAGAGGTTGGTGCTTGGATGAACATCTAAAGAGTTAGATTGGGGACTCATCAAGCACCGTCAAATGATTGTTAAGAGATGATCTCCAGCCTATGAAGGTGACGGAAATCCTTACTCTAAAGGCTGATATCTGACCTACCTCATGATGCAGGTCCTCTGCATAGGAATAGATATTAGGAGGTGTCAGATTAGTTAGGTCAAAGAGTTGAGTTAACGAGATCAAGATAACCAAAGTCCTATGTCGTATGCTGTCATGATATAGGCACACATCCTTTGACCGGAGAAAGATGGGTTATTATATGTCTGAGTACGTACATTTGGCAGACCAATAGGTTGATGATCTAATCAAGGTCTATACACCGACGTGCTGGTGTGCATGTAAGGGCATATGAGTAATACGATCTTTCAAAGGATCATACACGTTCATTTACTAAACTGAAAGACATGAGCTCACTCATGAAATATTGGAAAGAATCAAATTCTGTGCATGGTCGTCTCGCTTTAGAAGCTTGATTGAATTTGTAAGTTTGATATATACTTTTGGAAAGTATGTGATCAACACCTGGGTATGATATATGCCTTTAGAAAGTATATGATCGATACCGACTCCCAATGATCAAATGAGAAACTTAATGATGAAACCCTGAAGTAGACAATTAAAATATATCTTATACTTCAGGTTTATTCTGGGTCTTCCAATATGCAAGATGTACAAGTATTAGGAATACTTGAGGGTGATGTGATCATAAATAATTGTATAACCATGACACTTCAATTCCCATGGAGTGATGAAACGAGTCTGTATTTTAGTGACTCCTCTCAATAGGGAAGTGATCTGATCTTAATCCAAATGTTGGACATTGATCTAAATGTGATTCAAATGCAATGAGAAGATTAGATTTGCGGTCTTAATTTAATCAAGCATCTATGAGAGGTCTGCAAGATCTGGATTTGAGATGTTGATGTGATATGGATTCACATTGGATGATTAATTGAAAACATAATTTACATTTTGTTTTGAGATGTGAATGTGATTCATATATTTTCCAATGGCATGATTGCAATGTTCCCAAGATAATTATGAAATATTTTTGTGAAATAGTTTACAATAAATGTTGTTGTAAAATTTGGAGATATCATGAGATAATGAGATCTCATGAGATGATTGAGTGGCTGTCCCCCTTTTTAGGGATTAGATCAAATTTTCTCATCTCTTATCTCCAAGGTCAAAGTGATTTAATTTTGAATTGAATTATATTGATTTATCAATATATATATATATATATATTAAATTAAACTAAATTAATTATTCTTGTGTTTTCACAACAAGATCATGGTCATTGAAAGAAACATAAATCAATCTCATCTATTGGATTTGTGTGCACATGGATTGAGATCCATGGATCCCAAAATACTATATAAGAAAAAGCCCCCCTTGCTCTTCGAAAAATGATCAATCCATAAGCTCTCTCTCTCTACATGCCAAAGGTTCTCTCTCCCTCTCAATGTGGCCATCCACCATGGAGCCCTTGAGAGAGTCGCCATCGCCGCAGCATCGTCGTTATGCTACCGGATTGCTTGCTCGTGGATCTCTGTCTCCTTCATTGCACTTCACTCGTGAAGAAGACGTTGAATCTTGTACGAAAATATCAATAGATTCGCTGTTTGAATCATCAACATGGATTGCGAGGAGTACGCATCTCATCAGCGCGCTCACAAACGTCTCCTCTGTTGGATCGAACTTGAGATAGGAGGTCTCTATGTCTAAAGACTCGATCGCAACCACGCTTCAAGAGGTAAATCTTATACTTGTTTGGGTTTATATGAGACGATCCAAGAAGTGTTCGTAGATCATGTGATTTCATCGGATTAAAAATCTTTAAATTCCGCTGCCCGAAGCAACTAGTGCGACTAGTTGCTCCTGAAAGCATTCGATGCGATCTTCACACTTCCGTTATGCGCTTAAGGATCTTCCCATATCCTTCACTCACTGTTTGATACCTCATCCATGCTATTGGATTGTGGATGGTAAGGACTAGCGACACAGTGCTCGATGTTGTATTCCTTAGTCAACTTCTTCACCTCCCAGTTTACAAAGTGTCTACCCCCATCAGATGTTAATACCTTAGGGATCCCAAACCTCAAAAATAATATGATCTTTAAAAACTTATAGACAGTCTTGTTGTCTACCTCGAGTAGGGATAGTCTTCCCTCACCTAGATAAGTAATCTACCGTGAGAAGAATATATTCAAATCCTTGACTGTTAGGGAATGGGCCCATAAAGTCAATGCCTCATGTATCGAATACATCACAAATGATCACTGGTTGCATAGACATGACATCTTTGGGACAAATGATCCCTCCCATTGGCTGGTAGACTGGACACAACCTGACAAAATTATAGGCATCCTTAAACAAGGTCGGCCAGTAAAATCCACATTGTAGTATCTTCTCAATGGTCCTCTTCCGGGAGTGATGTCCTCCTGCCTCCAAGGATGGCAGATATTGAGGACACTTTTGTATTCCTCTTGAGGAATACATCTCCTCCATATACAATTCAGTCCTTCAAAGAAAAGGAACGGATCCTCCCAATGGTAGTGTCTGGCTTCCGACTTGAGTTTGTCGATTCTGTTCTTGGGAAAACCTGGGAAACTTTCTTGAAGACAAGATAATTAACCATGTTTACATACCATGGGAGAGAGTCAATAGCAGAAATTAACTCGTCTGGGAAGGTTTCACGGATGGATTCTGAATCAGGGATTTTGTCTTGTTTGATCCATGATAAATGATTAGCCACCACATTCTTTACTCTAGGTTCATATCAAATTACTTATGCAAGAGTATACATTTGAGGAGATGTGTTTTTGCATCTTTTTTCATCATTAAGTATTGGATGGCTGAGTGATCTGTGTATATTGTCATCTTAGACAATAGAAGTATAGATTGAAATTTCACCAAGGCAAAGACTACTGCAAGCATTTCATGTTCTGCCATAGTATATTTTTTCTGGGCTGGATCTAAAAATTTGCTTGCATAGTGAATAGCATATGGGATTCCATCTTTCCTCTGTACTAACACATCCCCTACTGCGAAGTCTAAAGCATCTATCATGGAAGGGAAGAGACCAGTCAGGTGCTTGCAGGACGGAAGTCTCAATGATATTCTTTTTGAGCAACTCGAAGGCTTCACAACACTTATGATCTACAAGGAACTCGATGTCTTTTCTTAAGAGATCAGTTAGCGGTCGGGTAATTTTTGAAAAATCCCTAATAAATATCCTATAGAATCTGGCATGCCCAAGAAAAGACCACACTTGTTTAACATTGGTAGGTGGCTCGAGTTTCTTGATCACATCTACCTTGGCAGGTTCAACCGCCATTCCCTTATTAGAGATGACGTGCCCCAACACGAGGCCCTCTTTTACCATGAAATGGCTTTTCTCCCAAAGGAGCATAAGATTCACTTCCCTACACTTCTTGAGGACTCGATCCATGTGTAGGAAATCATCGAATGAATCACCATGGACTGAGAAATTGTTCATAAAGACTTCCAGGAATTCTCCAACCATTTCGGCCAAAATCACAATCATGAACCGTTGAAAGCTGACGGCGGCATTGCAGAGATCAAAAGGCATGCGCTTGAATGCATAAGTATTGAAAGAACATGTAAAAGTGGTCTTTTCCTAGTCCTATGGGAAGATGGCTACCTGATTGTAGCCGGAGTACCCGTATAAGAAACAGAAGTATTCTTTTTATGTCAATCTCTCCAAAATTTGATCAATAAAAGGTAGAAGGAAGTGATCCTTCTTCGTCATGGCATTCAGGCACCTGCAATCCACATAAACGTGCCACGATGTGGATACCTGTGTTGAGATCTCCTCTCCCTCCTCATTGGTTATAATATGAAGTCCTGACTTTTTTGAGATGATGTGTAAAGGTGACACCCACTTGGAATCCGAGAAGGGATAAATGAAACCAGCCTTACACCATTTTTCGATCTCAGTCTTAACAACTTCCCATAAATTTGGAGTCAACCTACGTTGGAATTCGTGGGAGGGTTTAGCATTATCCTCAAGGTAAATATGATGTGAATGATGGTCCAGTTTGATCCCCAGAAGATCCGACAATCTCCAGCTTATAGCCTTACGATTTTTCTCTAAAACTTTAAGTAGGAGGGTATTTTGCTCTTTGGTTAGATGTGAACTGATGATGACCGGAAACTGTACCTTATTTCCTGCAAGGAAGACATATTTAAGAGCATGGGCAATGGTTTGAGCTCGGGTAAATCCGTATCATTCACAAAATTTGGCTTTATCATTGCTGATTCTGGTTGTGACGTGGATGGTTCCTGTGTAACTGTGTAACATAATCGGCCATCGACTGAATTGTTTTGGGGGATCGAATTGCTAAAAGTATAATTTTATCCCCCTATGTTGATGACAATGTTTCTAATCTCCCCCTTAGGTTTCTTAGTTAATGAATCTATGAATTGAAGTACGTCTCTAGACTTCTTAAGATGGCCTATATTTAGATGTTCATATAGAGTTGTGGGCATGAGATTGATGGAGAAGCCATTGTCTAACAGTGTTCGTGCAAACTTGATTTCGTTAATATGGCTTGTCACAAAGTGAGCACCCATGTCTCTTTTCTCCTTGGTAGCTCATTTTTTATCATGCGAGATGTGGCAATATAGAGTATGTGCTTCTTTATTCAGTTGGGGTTCATTTTGTTGGTCCTTATTGGTGTACATCTCACCCTAAGGTATTTTCTAAAGACATGTCTCTTTCTTTCTATCATTCATTCAAAAAAAAGGTCTCTTTCTATCATCTCATCTACGGACAAAATGACCTTGATGTTTTCTCTACAGATGCGGGACATCTCTTCATCATTTTTTGATTTTTTTGTCTTTTTCTTCTTTCCAGCCGTAAGAGCAAGAGGGAAAGGAATTGACTCATTGTGATAAAAAAAACATCACTTATATTAAATACGGAATTGAAAGTATCTACAGGACTCGGACTGAAGGAAGCAAAAACATGGAAATCGGCGGACGGCTGTGGGTGCTGTTGTTTTGGTGATGATTTTCCTTCAGACCCTGACTCTTATAAGTCTCCAGTGGTGTAGTGCTTGACGGGAAGTGTGGGTGGTACTTATTCTTTCTCCTCCTTGTGCCTCTCTTCATCTTCTTCCATAGGATTGTGTGAATTCGTAGACACTGGGGCGATGTCACCATGTTCTTTCGCTCGATCAAGCATGGTTACAGTCTTTCCTCTCCTAAGATAAATATGATATGTGTCATCATGCGAAAAGATCTCGTATTTAGGTAAAGAATATTCAAAGACTGATGACACGAAATCCAACGCGGTTAAGACATGATAAATAAATTCACAAAGTTGTCGTTGTTCTCAACCATGTGAATCGGTCAACGAGAAAAATTTGTATTTAAACCACAATAAAATATAAATCAATAAAAATAATGTAAGCAGTTTTCGCAATTCTTTCTAACTGGTATAGCGACCAGGGTCGAACACAAGGAGCACGATTTAAAAACAATGCCACCAATTTTCAGAGTTAATTTTTAGTGGTTTTTGAATTTTTATTTTTTTTATTTTTTTGAATAAGGCACAAAAGAGTAAACACACACAAACAAACACAAACACACACATACACACACACACACACTCTTTTTGTATTTTTCAAAATGATAAAAAATGCTCAGAAAATTAAAAAGAAAATGTTTTAATTTTTATACATTTTAAAATGTTTTTGGCAATTTTTTTCGAAATTTTCTGATGTTTTTATTTTACAAAAATCAAACAGTACAAAACAAGTGAAACAGTGCACATGCAGGAGTATTTTGCAAGTTAAAAATATTTTAAGCACTCAAAATCCCTAAAATTTATTTTTAAGATAAACTGCAAAGCAATATCTACAATCAGAAACTGAAATCACAATTTTTGCATTTTTGTAGAGTTTTTTAGAATTTTTAAGAATTTTCATTTTTCGTACTTTTTTTGGTTTTTATAAAGGGAAACTTCACAAAAATTGGTCGTAAATTAAAACACATCAAGACACAACTACAGAAATTTTTGTGGAATTTTTAGGCTATCTTGCAAATTTTTATGAATTTTCAAATTTCGGGCAGGAAAAAAGTTACTATTTTTTATTTTTTAAATATATCAAAAGTCAACGGAATGCAAAGAAAATTTTAAACAAATACTAACACTACAACAGGAGAACACACAAAATTTTTGAGAATGTTTAGATCAAGAAAAACATTTATTTCATACAAAATAACATGCAAAGTTTATGTCTGAACATGCAAGGACCAAAATGTAATTTTCTCAAAGTTTCAGGACTGAATATAAAATAAGTAAAATATGGTCTTTAGTTGCAAATTACCCAGGAAGCATGTGGCAAGCATGTGATCAGGTTCTGGAGCAGGGGTCTTTTCGTAAATTCAGAAACTTTTATGGCCTCCTTTGTAATTGTGCCAATATTTAATTAAAAACCCCACATGGGGTTCTTTCTTTCTCGTTTTCTTCTCAAAAGGGGCAAGAGGCACAAGGCCTGCCGTCGCCTGGCTGTTGGTGACGCGGGGAGCATGCCCAATGGTGGTGTGGCGGAGATCCGACGGAGGATGGCGCGAGCTTGCGAGCTTTGGCCAGCGATGGTCTGCGCGCTCAGAGGGCGCGGGGGTGCAGATTCTGGAGACGCGATGGGGCGGCCGCGCGCACGGAAGCTTCAGAGCAGGCGACCGGGAGGAGCTGGGCGGCGGCTTCGGAGAGCCACGACCGAGGGGCACGGGGGAACGGCGGGAGGCAGAGGTGGACCTGGTGATGCAGTGGAGGAGGATCCCGCGATGCGCGGGGATGGACCGCGCTGGGCGGTTGCAGGAGGCTGGAGGGCGGAGGAGCCCGCGACGCGTAGGGATGGCGCGACTGATGAGACCCGATTTCATCACCATAATTTTCCATTATTAACCCCCTGTGCTTAAATATTTGTCAATAAAATCCAGATAAAGTCATGTACTTATCAGAGTCTTGAATAAATTAAAAATCATAAAAAAAATGGCAAACTAAAATTCGTGGTATTTTTAGCCTTAAAAATACCCTCAAAAATATTTTGTGTATTCAAATGATCTCATCTCCAATTTTGGTCAACATGAAACTTGTAGATCTCATCAAGATCTACAACTTTCATGTTTTAAGTTTTCTCAAATTTGGCCATTTAACCCCTCAAAAATAAACATCTCGTGTGCAATAAACTGATTGGGCCACGTGGCCCGTTCTGGTGGAGCCACGTGGCCCGACCTCTTTATCTCTTCCTCCCTCACCCATGGCCGTTGGACCGCTTCTTGATCCAACGGCTAGATGAGCTCCACATACGCCATTTCCCTCGACCGTCAGATCTTATCCGGGGCTTCATCACCGCCACTCATTCCCACCTTAATCTCCATTCGCCACACGTCGCATCTGAAGCCGTCCGATGAAGGCCTGGAGTGTAAAATATCCGCCGCCCATCCTCCATTCAAGCTCGACCATCCGATCAGAGTCCTGGCCCAATCACAACCATCTGCTAGTGCCTCTTGCCCCTGAGCGCCACGTGTCTTCTTCTCCACCATCAAATCATGGTATGAAGGTGTGATCTCCACCTCACATTCTCGCTGCGTCCTGAACCACACGATCAGCACCTGTGTCGCATCGCGCCCGTCCGTTCGTGCTTCGCCTCTAGAGCGACACGTGGCATCATATACGACCTTTCGATCGCATCGCCTCAGATCTAATTGAAATCGTTCTTTCGCGACCAATCGTCAGCCGTTGGATCTCACGATCTAACAGCCAGGGCTTCGTCTTCTTCCTCCCGCAACCTCCGGCCGAGCCCCGCGCCTCGCAGATCTCCTTCACCCTTCTAATTTTAGCCACTTCACCTTACCACCTCTCCTCCCTCTAACCACCCCACGACCGAGCCCATTCATCCATGATCCTCGCGGGCACGACCACCATCCACGATCATCCTCCAGTCGCCCCACATCTCCCTCGCAATCCTCGGCTCCAACCACCTGGACCATCACCCCCTTCCTTCCTCCTCCAGAAACCCTCGTCCACCTTCACGAAGGGCAAGGCCCAGCCCTCCTCCTCCTCCTCCCTGTAACAGGGGGAGGGTGTAGGATAGAGCGACGACGACCTGTGTCCTCGGTGAGACCCGCCTCCGATAATGGTGGCGATGCGGTGGTTCCAGCCCCGCTCGATCTCCGAGGAATTGCCGACCTCGACGTGCGACGACCCCGAGCATCACCATGATGATCAGCCCCAGGCATCTGCTCTGCCAATCACCAGGTAAGTCTTCTGATCCCTTCTGTATTTTTCATTTATTTTCTCTTAAATTTGTAGGTAGCTACACCCATCTTCATCCTCCATTGGACCCCTTCCGATCTTCGCCACCATTCCACCTCTCACACGCGCTTCTCCGACCACCCAATCCCTCCTTCTTCGCCTCTGACCACTTCCGACCCACCTCATCTCCGATCGCCGGAGATCGAGCTCCGGTTCCTCGCTCTCCCCGCTCGCACGGGACCTCACTCCACTCACGCACACACGTTCTTTGCTTCGGGTACGTGCTTCACTGTGCAGGTCTTCAAAAGGCATCAACGATCGGAGCTTCACCGGAGCCAACTTTGTCAAACTCGCCAGCGTCATCAGGGCTCCAGTGAGCTGATCAAAGATGCCCGACGTCTTCACCGAGCTTCTCTCTACCTCGACACACGTCCATAGAGCTTCGGGGAAGCCTACAAAGCTCGAACACTACTCCTCCGCCAGAGCTCTGAATTCGCCGTCAGCCTTCGGTGGGGGAGAAAGCACAGCTGCCGTTGGATGGTATACTCCCTGTGACCATCCGACGGCCTAGATGAGGCCACGCAACTATTCTTGGAGAAGATAGGAGCCATCCGATCTCCGTGATCGGATGGCTTATGAGCAGCCACGCGTCATCGCTAGGGATGCCCCGAACCTCATACCCCGACCTCCAGGTTCGAGCCAACCGAGCCACTTCCAAGCCTGACCAAGCCTACGTCGAACCTCCTGGAGCTTCGACCAGCACCGAGCCTACACGAGCCGATCCAAAGCTACATCGGGCCTCTACCGAGCCCGGGCCTCCCTCCGAGCCTGGATGGCGCGTGCATCGCACGTGCCATCTGGGTAAATTGCGCAGAAGCCCCGCCATCTTCTTCAATTTGCAACCAGGTCCTGATAGCACGTGCGTCACACGCGCACCTGGGGTATTTTGCAGTTATACCCTCGTAGGTTTTAATAATTGCAAAAATGCCCCTGTGTGTGTGGGTATTTTACAGGGAAGGACTCACACGTTTCATATTTATATTTTAGTCCCTCCCAGGGACCTATTTGTAAGTATCTTTTCATGTTTTACTGCATTTATGCCCTTATCTTCATTGTTGCATAACTTGAGCATCATGTTTCCGTTTCAGTTGATTTCAGTCTCATTTCGAAGCTTGCTTGATGTACTTTTTAATGGCATGTTTAATTTCTATTTTGGACTCTGAAATTTTTGATGATTAATTGAGAATATCCAAGTGTCTTTAGGTGCTTAAATTCATGCCTTGCTTCAACTCCATCACGTATGTATCTTGAAATTGAACTGAAATTAATTCATTTTTTTAATTGCTCACTATTGACTTAGGGCATATTTGCATTGCATTTCATTGCATTTACTTGCATGATAAAATAAAATAAAAAATGCATGTTTGTTTTAATGCATTGTCCTTCATGCATACTTTGACCTATATGTTCTTTCATTCAACGCTTAATTAGATAGATAAAAATCTGACTAATATGAGAGAGGCTCGTGTCCCTAAGTTCGACCTTGGTTTCTTGCCAAGTAAAAAATAAACACGACCATCCGATTTGATTGTCATAGCTAAATTAGATGGTCTTTGATGACCCATTTCGGCCCGACTGCGATGACAACTTCAGGTGTTAAAACGACACTATTAAAGGGCCGAATTCCGTAGTTCGTCAAATGGCATCGTTGCCGGGGACACGGCTCATTGCTTGGATTATTTGGAATTTTGTTTATTTAATTGAGTGTTTCATTTTTTATTGGTCAACTTGTTCATATATGTTGCATCATAAAATTTTCTTCTCTATCGATCTCTAACCATTGTTTTTGTGACAGGGCCCTTGATGGTTCAAGGAGGCGAGGAGTAGGATGCTACTCGCTGTGAGGAGCCGCAGAAGCACGCTTGGAGTACGTCGAGAAGAAAGAAAAAAATGTCTTGCATTTTTTTCCATGCATGAACTTGTAATAATTCATCTTTTACAACGGTCTTCAATCGAAGACTCGCATTTGTAAACGAACGATTATATGTGGTAGTGTGGGGATCGTCCCCACTTGAGTGTCGACCTAGGACCAGGCACGCGGCTCTTTGAGCGTATTTCATTCTTTATCTTTTATGTGCTTGCTCGTAGGTAGGACACACATTAATCAAAGACGCATGTAGCCTCGCTTCACTTAGCCAATTTTAAAAGATATTTCTTCTCGCTAATAGAAGCATAATAGGTGCGGCTTTTATCGACTTGCATACATATTGATTTTGGTTCGCCAAGTCACTACATGTTTTATCACTTAACGTAGATCGTGGTTTTTATCGAGTACATGGTTTTTCTCAGTTTCCCCTCCTAGCTTGATCACCTAGGTTAATGGAAAATGGGAATGAACGGTAGACGATGAATGCTTGGTTTCTGTGCTCACATTAATCAGTGACAACCTTAAGAATAATTGAAACTGTTAATTGCAAGTCAACCAAAAATGGAGTAAAATTTTGGTTTTGGGAGAGCAACACCCTCGTTTACGCATTGATTTTCACTTAACATTTTTTTCGCGTAAACATCAAATGTTTTATCACCAATAAAATCGACAAGATAATAAACCAACCTCGGTTGGTTTCATGTGTGAGTTGGTGAAATTGAGGGTCTTGCTTGCTTGATTGAGCCATGTTTTACACTCCCCAGAGCCTTATTCACTCCATTCATCTCCGCAGATTCATCCGATCACTTGTAAATTCATCCATCTTCTTCGTTCACCTTGGGACCCTCCCAACATAAAATTCCATCTTTATACTTAGGCTAATCTCAACCTAAGTATAGGGGGGACCCGAGTCCCTGTGATTTCTCTACTCATCTTTCCTTACCTTTATACTTAGGTTATTTCTAACGTAAGTATAGGGGGAGCCCCTCTTAGCTCCCGTATATTTCTCTATACTTAAATAGACCTATGGACTTGTATCATCTAGTGCTATGAGGACATAACAAAGTTTAAGGATAGGGTGGTATACCGTATTTATAGCATATTTACTTTACCTATAATCTGAAAATTTTGAAAAATTTAAAACTTTTTGGCTAAAGTAAAAATCTTTGAACCAAGAGGACTCAAATGTTTTCACGGCTTTTTATATACTATGCTACAATATTTTGATAAAAATATTTTCAAAAAAATGATTTGAAAAATGAGATTTTCTTGTTTTGAAAAATCTTTTATAAAATATTTTTGAAAACTTTTTTTTTGTGTGACATGGTTTCGAAAATTTTCTATCTCTTTTCAAGGAAAGTAGAGTCTAACTTGTGTTTTAACTTTAAATTAAAAACCATAAAAATGAGAAAAATCCAAAAAAACCCTTTAGGAGTCATTAGTGACTACTAAGCCCAATTAAATAGCCGCGTTCAGTGAGGGTTCACCTTAGCAGATTGGATGGTTTAGAGGACATCGCGTAAGGCCCCGTCCTCAAGCAACGGGCTCTGGCCTGTACTTACATCCATACTGGCTGAATGCAGATGCATTTATTTATCTGAGATTAGGCAGTTCTAATATCTCTTGAAGTAAAAAAAAGAAAGAAAAAAGAAAGAAAGAAAAAAGAAAGATTTTTTTAATGAAGGAGTTGGATTAATCCTCTACTTTCACATTCCACCCATGATCTGAAATGTTCAAGGAGACTTAGTTTTATGAGGTCTTTGAGATTTTAGGTTAACCAGCCTTAGTCATCATGGTCTTAGACTTAATCATCCACATTTCCCTAGATTTCTAGATTTGCATGCTATATTCCATGCTTAGTCTCAAACAATAAGAATATGATCAACACATCACATGCACGACTGCAATTTTTGATGAGATGAGTTGATTTTCCACTTGAGGAATTGGGATGAGGAATTCAAGTTTGGATTTGATCTAATGATGCTCGAGGATGGGATAAAATCTTTGAAGGCTTCATGAAACCTGAGTGTTAGCAATTTTAGCCAGTATGAGAACTTGGTTCTTATACTAATCTCTTGATATTGACCTAAGTGCCAGGGTGTGAAATAAATAAAAAAATATTGATCAGTGTGCGCCAACTCTTGGTAAAAGCAGAGGAGCTAGCCAAAAATTTTACAAGTCAATGAAACTCCAAAGAAAAGCTCTCATTCCACAAAGTTACATATCAAAGAGCTTCCACCAAAGGCGAGCGCTCCCAAACTTTTCAAAGTGTCCACTTGGACCACCGCTATTAGGACCAGGAGTCGGGCTTGCACCAAAAAAGGATTCTGCATCGTAAATGCTACAAGTCTGGGTGTAGAAGGTACGATAGGTACTCAAAAAAGGCACACCCCGGTGTACTCCTGGGGCTGCTGGTGGTGGTGGTATTGTGTAGCATTGGGATCATTGGTGTACCAGATCTCATTCACCTCCCATACCTGTGGGGATTCCTTGGTGACTGTCTTGATGGCTGTCTCAGTGAATTGGCTCTCATGAACTTCAGGCTGATACAGGGTCCATGTGCTGTAAGAACCATACATGGGTTGCTCGTAGATGTGATGCACTCGGTGGATGGGGGTAGGAGATCTTGGACACCCGATCAGCTAATTAGACCATCTGTTTTGGAAGCTTGGCGAGGTTATCCCATTCGATGAGCTTGTGTATTTAGCTCACCTTTTTCCGAATCTGGTCAACCTTAGTTAACTTATCACCGATTATCCCCATGCTGGGGAGTAGGTAATTTTCCAAATTGATTGCAGATGTTCTCGCCACCTCCTGAGATACACGAGATAGAGGCGGTTTGTCATAATCCCTGCTTGATGACCTAGTGCGGCTGGTCTCTGCCATCTGCTCCAAAACCATCCAAACTGTGTCAGCTCCTCTATTCAGATAATTGCCTCCATAGGAGGCATTCAACAATCCTTGGACCTTGGACCTATAGAGTCAGACCACTATACATGTTCTGGACCAAGATTGCTCAGTCAATATCAAGACCCGAGCATTTCTGAATCAGATCCTTGAATCTCTCCCATGCCTCGTGAAAGGGCTCATGTGACATCTGCGTGAAACTTGATATTTGGGACCTCATTTGATTAGTTCTACTCAACCGGTAGAACTTCTTGAGGAACATGTCCTTCAATGCAGACCAAGTGGTGACTACCCTCCCCAAATTTTTGAGCCAATAGGAAGCCTTGTCTGCTACAACAAAGGGGAAGGCTCTAAGACGTATGTAATCCTGTGCTACACCAGGTCATCTTAGATTGTCACAAGAATCACTCCAATCTGCCATTCTTTGATGTCAAAAGATTAAGAGCACGATGTGAACAGAAAGGTGCTAAGATGGTAGTCTTGTGAGCACACACCTCTAAATGCAAACACAAAGCAAACCCCAATTTCACCAACTCAACACAGTGTAGGATCCGAAACTAGGTCTGATTAATCTGGTTGATTTTAAGTGTGATTTCAAGCAAAGTTGGCAATCATTACATGATGGCCTATAGGGAAGTCATCTCAATGCTGGTTGCGTCCCCCCTGTTTAACCTATCGCCTAAGTTACCAACGCCCTTCCTTTCTTAGCTCCTATCACCATCTTACTCGATTAATACCGATAAAGTTGAGGGACCTGCCCCTATCTTCCTACCAAAGTAGGAGGATGCTGACAGTGTTTTACTAAGCAACTTATCGCACCGCACTGTTGGTGTTGGACATGCGAGCCCACGACGAGCCATTATGAAATAAATGTTATAGCACATATCATTCCATGATCTAAAATGAAGAATAAATTATTTGCATAATAGGTCCCTTAGTACAATTAGGGTTATGTACCATGGCCATCTTAATGATCATACAGCTGTAGATTCAATAATTGAATCATAGAGGTTGGTGCTTGGATGAATATCTAAAATTAGATTGAGGACTCATCAAGCACCGTCAAATGATTGTTAAGAGATGATCTCCAGCCTGAGTAGTAGATGGCAATCCTTTCTCAATTAGGTTGATATATGACTGACCTCTTGACGGGTCCTCTGCATAGGAATAGAGATTCGGAGGTGTCAAATTAGTTAGGTCAAAGAGTTGACTTAACGAGATCGAGATAACCAAAGTCCTATATCGTATGCTGTCACGATACATGCACACATCCTCTGACCGGAGACATATGTGTTACTGTATGTCTGAGTAAGTACATTTGGCAGAGCAATAGGTTGATGACCTAACCAAGGTCTATACACCGACGCGCTGGTGTGCATATAAGGGCATATGAGTAATATGATCTCTCAAAGGGATCATACAGGTTCAGTTACTGAACCGGAAGACCTGAGCTCACTCATGAGATATTGGGAAGAATCAAATTCCATGCACAGTCATCTCACTTTGGAAGCTTGACTGAATTTGTAGGTTTGATATATACTTTTGAAAAGTATATGATCAAGACCTAGGTATCATATATGCTTTTGGAAAGTATATGATCGATACCAACTCCCAATGATCGAATGAGAAACTTAGTGATAAAATCATGAAGTATATAGTATAAATTTGATCCAATACTTCGGGTTTAATCTGAGTCTTCCAGTATGCATGATGTACGGTTATTGGGAATACCTGAGGGTGATGTGATCATAAACGATTGTATAACCATGACGCTTCCATTCCTAGGGAGTGATGAAACGGGTATGGATTTTGGTGACTCCTCTCAGTAGAGAAGTAATCTGATCTTGGTCCAAATGTTGGACATTGATCTGAATGTGATTCAGATGCAATGAGAAGATTAGATTTGCGGTCTTGATTTAATCAAGCATCTATGGGAGGCCCGCGATCTGGATTTCAGATATGATCCCAATATCCAAGTCACTATACGTGGAACAGTACAATCACCCTGTCCTTATCTCCAAGTATCCGTGGAGAAAACGCATTATCCTTGAAAGAGTTCAGGATAATTTCATTGTTAATATGTGTATCCGAGCATTGAGAAAATTGATAATTAAATATGATTCAATTATCATGACTAATATGAATTTGATTCATATTATAAAGATAGTTATATAAGATAATTAAATGTGATTTAATTATCAAAGATGTGAATAATGTGAATGCGATTCATATTATTTGGGCACACGAGAATAGAGATCCAAGATGATTAAATGTGATTTAATTATCATGGATATGAATAATGTGGATAGCGATATCCATATTAGTTATATATATTATAAATGTGATTTATAATATATAAGAGAGAGCTATTTGTAATTTACACTTGTTAATTAAATGTTGATGTGAATTGGATTCACATTGGACAATTAATTGAAAATTAATTCACATTTTATTTTGGGTTGTGAATGTGATTCACAAATTTCCAATGGAAAGATTGCAATATTCACAAAATAATTATGAATTTTTTTGTAGAATAATTTGCAACAAGTGTTGTTGTAAATCTTGGAGATTTCCATGGAATAATGTAATCTCATGAGATCTCATGAGATTGCATGAGATTGCCACCAAATCCAATATTATGGAAGGAGGAAATCTTCATTCCATAATCTCCATGCTTGATTGATTTAAATTGGGTTTTATTTATATTGATTTATCAATATAGATTTAATCTAAATTAAATTAATTGTTGTTGGTTTTTACCAACACAAATATTAGCCATTAAAAGAAATACAAATCAATGAGAGCCATAGGATTTGTGTTGCCCATGGATTGAGATCCATGGATCCCAAAATATTATAAAAGGAGAGGCACCCCATTGCTCTTCTTTACACACAAGAGAACGTTAGTATCTCTCTCTCTCTCTTTCTCTCTCGACACGTCTACTCTATCTCTCTCTCTCATGTGACCGTCCACCATGGATACCCTGGAGAGGTTCTCCATCGTCGCGTCGTCGTCGTTATGCTGCCCGATCATTTTCTCATGGATCTCCGTCTCCTTCGGTGCACCTCGCTCATGAAGAATACGTTGGATCTCGTGTGTCGAGATCAGGAGATCCGCCGCTTGGATCATCAACTTGCATTGCGAGAAGCACGCCATTCATCCCCGCGCTCGCAAGCGTCTCCTCCGTCGGATCGGACTTGAGACAGGAGGTCTCTTCATTTAGAGACTCAATCGCAACCACGCTTCAAGAGGTAATCCTATTACTTGTTTGTGGTTTAGACGAAACGATCCAAGAAGTGTTCTTGGATCATGTGGTTTCGTCGCACGAAAAATTTTAATTTCCGCTGCATATAACAACTAGTGCGACTAGTCGTTCTTCGTCGTATTCAATACGATGCTCACGCTTCCGTGATGCACTTGAGGATCTGGCCATATATTTCAAGTGATATCAGAGCCTTAGGTCGAAGTTTTTGGATACGATCCATGAACCGAGGACGACTTGGGTTCATTAGGGTTTGCGAAAGTTTTTCTTCATTTCATTTTCGCATCTCTGTTTAGTGATTATTTTTGGCACTGTTTAAATTGTTTAAACACGAAATAATAATTGGATTTTGTTCTCCATTAAATAAGGAAATTGTAGGATCTGATTTTACGTAATTTCGATTTCGGTTTCTCAAGTTATGCTCATTTTAGTGAACATGTATCCACAGTTTCGGGGACTGTGAATCTCAACGTAATTAAAGAGTTAATTGTGGATTTAAAACACCTTGAAATACGTGCAAATCACTTAGATTCTGTTGTAAATCAAATTAGCAAATTTTAAGAATTTACTTTGCTTAATTTGGATTTAAATTGATTGAGATATGATATTTTTAAAAAGTGAGGGTCGCTGCTGGAAATACTTTCCTAATCAAGAACCTAGTGATTGTCATTTAATCAATTAAGTGAAATTAAATTGTTTAATTTCCTAAAATAATTATGCATAAATATTTGTGAAATATTTGATGATAATTATTCCCTTAAATGACATTTTCTTAACCAATAATTGATTAGATGTGATCTAGATCACTAATTGGTTACATGATCTACATGATCTACATTCCAACAAACCTGTTGCTTGAATAGGATTTGAGATTTGTTTAGCAAATCTCATTATAATGTTAATTAAAATTGTTTTGATTATTATTATATGGTATAATTTCGGTTGAAGAATCGATGATCATCTCAAGTACAAAGTGATCTATTTTGCATTATCCTTTCCCGAGGTGGATATGGTGTCTAGTCAGAGAGCATTGGGGTAGCGGGTTGCAACGTTTGTGGTTCGTCCCACTCTCGTCGATATTTGTCATGACAACGGGTAGGATTAGTATAATGCTTAAGAAATCATGATGTATTTCTAATTATTAAATTTTAAAATAATAAGTATTTGAGATAATACCATAATTTCAAGTAACAATTAAAATGTTTGTTGGATATTAATTGGATCATTAATTTAATATGATTAGATTAATTAGAATCCAATTAAAATTAAGACACTCTATTACGAATAGAGATGTTATTTCCCTTGGAAGAATTAATCATAATGAATATGATTCATAATGGTTAATTAGAATTTGAATATGATATGGAGGATCACATAAGTGACATCCATGGTCTCCCGTCAAGGCAGAGGGTCCCGTCGCTAGGGATTGTATGTAGGAGACACATATCCGAAGTGACAGCTCCTGTATGCAAGCGCATCTGGATCAGGCTCTTCGCTTCTCGAAAGAGTAAGGACGTATGCGTAGTGACCCCAATATCGGGTCCTCATATTATTGGGGTGATATTGGATTGCGCATAGCGAGTTGTATTCCTGTTGACGGTTGGTTCAATTAATGACGGGTCAACATTGCCTTAGGGGTGGTGGGCCCAGGTGTTAAAGACCAAATTGGGAGATGCAAGTTGGGCTTGCAAGGCGGAATGTGTTCCTGCTTCTTTTTATCCGAGTTGCAGGTTCTCATATTATTGGGATGCAACAAAGATAAGGAAGGAGATCCCAGATCTTGCTTGAGATATAATGGTAAGTATATCTCTTCCATTGAAAGTGATTAAGGGAATGAACTTTCAATGTTGACAAGGCAAGACAACTTTGATATAAAAATTCCTAAATCAAAGTAAAATATGTATATATATAAATATATACACTTATGCAAATTTCTTATTTCAGATAATCCTTCATTAAAACCCACTCAATGATATACTCAATAATAACAAGTAGAATATCATGGATTGGACTCATGATCTAGATATTGTACTTGCAGTTGGACACGTAATGTATGTGGTTGCAATTTGCAAGTTTCCTCGTAATAATGAGGAATGACAATTAAATAGATAATAAGACTACAACCCTAGGGTTTGTATGTCATTGTAGTCTTGATCTCTCATCGAATGTACTTTGGAAGAGGCATGTCGATGATGATCATAATTGTCATATAATCTTTATAAAAATCTAAGAAGATATTCCGGCGTACATATGTGCTCTTGACATTTATCATGAACGACATGGTTCACTACATCATGCAGAATGGTAGCTCTATAAGAGATGATGTTTCAAAATGTTTGAATACCTACCTGAACCAATGTTTTAAGAGTTTAGATTGATGTAGATACGATGAGTGTCATCGTTCTACAGTCTATACTCTAGTCATTCATGAAGCTTCATAATATTCATATTGTATGAATTTAATGAAGCATGTATAAATGTTGAAATGCTCTTACATTGAATTCTTTTGAATTTAACATAAGAGATCCTTAATCTTAAGCAATGGTTATTTATAGATAAAGGGAGCGCAGTGGAAGCATGGGTCGGACCCAAGATAAGAAGGATAGTCAAAGAGTTGACAGTACTTCTATGACTTCCATATGACATCCTAAATGTTGGATGAATGCCAATACTGCAATAAGCTGATGTGTTGATAGTATGACTATCAAGTCTTTTTCGAATCCTTATTGAAGGACTCGGATAGAGCATCAAAATAATATACATAAATCATTGAAATTGACTTTTTATTCGATAAGATAAAGTCCAATAATTGTATCTCAACCTTATAATGACACTTGCAATTGGTTGCATATATATTAGAAGATTACAAATTTGATCTTAAGGTTTATAGTTATCCACATGGATATTGATGCAATTGTTGCAACAATCTCTGTTGGATTGATAGACTTGTTAATTTCAGTGGGAGAGTAGAGAATGTCTCTATGACCTAGATATAAGAATACACTCCTTGTTTGTTTCTAAATTTGGAAATAAACATGAATTCTGAGATAGAACTATCATAAAGAGTTATGATGGATATATTTCAGATAGTAATCTAACATCTAGTGAACTCCACAAAATTAGAAAATTAATGAATCGTTCATTAAGATTTCTAATACTGAAAATTAAAACCTTTATAAGATCAATTGGACGATGAAGATCATTTGACAATGATCTGGCATCAAGTTTTGGACATATGTCTATTGATGAGTTCAATGGACTAGTGAGAGATGAAATTTTAGATTGTCTAAAGTTTCAAATCTTACATACTTGTGAATATTGTATTCAAAAGTAAAAATGTCCAATACACCCTTCCTTGGGAAAGGTGTAAGATGTCAAGATATTCAGGATCTCATACATATTGATGTATGCGGATCGTCTATATCATAGTAAACATTATGGATAGGTGATATCTATTGATGATTATGTATGATATAATATTTCTTCTCTTCACCTAAGAGACCTTTGAAATGTTCAAAGATTTCATTATTTTGGTTTAGAACCAAAGTTTGAAGGAAGATAAAATGAATTTGATCTAATCTAGGTAGCACGTACATGTTAGATAAATTCAAAGAATACCTTATGGAGATATGAATATCATTTCTATCTCAATCCTCCTAACACACCTTAACTCAATAGAGTTATAGGGAGATACAATTGGATCGTGTGTGACATGATCTTATCAATGATGAATTTTAGCATAATTATCCCTTAGTTTCTTGGTATATATGTGTAGTAGAGACTACAATTTATATCATTAATAAGGTTCCATGCATATAAGCTGGAATCTAGCACTAGAGAGTGCTACTTCATTAGAAAAATAAAGGATGGTATTGGATACCTACTTTATAACCTTGAGATTGTTAAAGATCTCATCTCTGAGGATATGATTCTTAGAGGATGACTCTATTGAGAATCAAGAAGAAAATGAAGTGTAGGAATTGGAAACTAAAAGGGTAATTAAAGATGAAACATTAATGCCTCTTCAAATGAGTTTGAAGATGTACTCCATATGTCAGTTAAGTCTGACAATGATCGGACTTCGTGTGATGAAGCTTCTGAAGATCATGACATGGATAGATGGATGTTAGCAATGAAAGTCTAAAGTAGACTTCATATACAAGTGTTGTATATGGACCCTCGAGGATCCACCTATATGGGTAAGACCCATAAAGGTGTAAATGGATCTTCAAGAGAAAGAAGTCAAGATTGCATTCCTCTATAAATACCTCTCTAAGGATATTCACATGAAGTAGCCCCAAGGCTTCATGGTTTAGGAAAGCAAGATGTGCAAGCTAAGGAATCCATCTATGGACTCAAATAAGCTTCTTGAAGTTGGACCATAAGATTTGATGAAATTATAAATGTTATGATTTCAGATAGAATCTTGAGAACATATAGTGGGAGTGCCTTTGTGTTCATAGTGCTAGATTTAGATAATATCCGAATCATTTGGAATGATATAAGGATGATAATAAGTGTTTTATAGATGGGCTATTTCATATATTGAAATATGATTTCAAGGATACCGCTTGGATCTTAGTTCTGAAGTTGTTCAGAAGCAAAGAGAAGAGGATATTGGGATTGTCACATTTGTAGTACACCTTGGACATATTCCATTTTGGGAAAATTACATGAAAGGCTTCCATCCCTTAAGATATGGTATTGACCTATCTAAAGGGATAACACCTCAAAGAGTTGAGGAAGTAAATGCTAGAAGTACTTGCACTTGTGCATTAGTTACGAGAAGCTGAGTATATGCTAGATGTGTACAAAAGCCAGATATCTGCCTTGCAGTGGGAGTAGTAAAGTGTTGCTAATCCTACTATGGAGAGAAAACACTTGATTGCAGTAATAACAATATCTTCATAGAGGACAAGATTTTTGAGATAGTGATCTCAAAGTATTATCTTCAAAAACTTAAGACTTTATAGGTAGAGATCTAAAAGGTCTTAACTATGGATACCTTAGGAGATAGAGATCTCCATGAATAAGGGTATTCTGATAAGGATTATGGAAATACTGGTTATGATAATTATTAGGCTATAGTGTCTAGGACACTATAACCAACAAGATTGAGTATTGATTCCATAAGATGCAACATTCGCATTAGATGCGAGCACTGTTACTAGGGATAAGCAAGTGACGTAAAAGGACTTGGTGTAGTCTCGCGGGAACAGAGTGACTGATCAGCTTACCTAGCTATTTTCTAAATAGCCTATAATTATCACATGAGTATGGGTTTAAATGATTAGCCCATTATTGGCCCTTTGGGTTAGTGGGAGATTGTTGGACATGCGAGTCCACGGCGAGCCATTATGCAATAAATGTTATTACGCATATCATTCCCTAATCTGAAATGAAGAGTAAATAATTTGCATAATAGGTTCCTTAGTACAATTAGGGTTATGTACCATGGCCATCTTAATGATCATACAGCTGGTGATTTAATAATTGAATCATAGAGGCTGGTGCTTGGAGGAATATCTAAAGAGTTAGATTGAGGATTCATCAAGCACCGTCAAATGATTGTTAAGAGATGATCTCCAGCCTGAGTAGGAGATGGCAATCCTTTCTCAATTAGGCTGATATCTGACTGACCTCTTGATGTGAGTCCTCTGCATAGGAATAGAGATTCGGAGGTTCAGATTAGTTAGGTCAAAGAGTTGACTTAACGAGATCGAGATAACCAAAGTCCTATATCGTATGATGTCACGATACAGGCACGCATCCTATGACCGGAGAAAGATGTGTTACTATATGTCTTACTATGTACATTTGGCACAACAATAGGTTGATGACAAAACCAAGGTCTATACACCGGCGCACTGGTGTGCATATAAGGGGATATGAGCAATACGATCTCTCAAAGGGATCATACAGGTTCAGCTACTGAACCGGAAGACATGAGCTCACTCATGAGATATTGGGAATTCCGTGCACGGTCGTCTCGCTTTGGATGCTTGACTGAATTTGTAGGTTTGATATATACTTTTAGAAAGTATATGATCAAGACATAGGTATGATATATGCTTTTGGAAAGTATATGATCAATACCAACTCCCAATGATCGAATGAGAAACTTACTGATAAAACCATGAAGTAGACAGTATAAAGTTGATCCAATACTTCGGGTTTAATCTGAGTCTTCCAGTATGCAGGATGTACGGGTATTGGGAATACCTGAGGGTGATGTGATCATAAACGATTGTATAACCATGACGCTTCCATTCCCAAGGAGTGATGAAACGGGTCTGGATTTTAGTGACTCCTCTCAGTAGAGAAGTAATCTGATCTTTGTCCAAATGTTGGACATTGATCTGAATGTGATTCAGATGCAATGAGAAGATTAGATTTGCGGTCTTGATTTAATCAAGCATCTATGGGAGGCTCGCGATCTGGATTTCAAATATGATCCCAATATCCAAGTCACTATACGTGGAACAGTACAATCACCCTGTCCTTATCTCCAAGTATCCGTGGAGAAAACGCATTATCCTTGAAAGAGTTCAGGATAATTTCATTGTTAATATGTGTATCCGAGCATTGAGAAAATTGATAATTAAATATGATTTAATTATCATGACTAATATGAATTTGATTCATATTATAAAGATAGTTATATAAGATAATTAAATGTGATTTAATTATCAAAGATGTGAATAATGTGAATGCGATTCATATTATTTGGGCACACGAGAATAGAGATCCAAGATGATTAAATGTGATTTAATTATCATGGATATAAATAATGTGGATAGCGATATCCATATTAGTTATATATATTATAAATGTGATTTATAATATATAAGAGAGAGCTATTTGTAATTTACACTTGTTAATTAAATGTTGATGTGAATTGGATTCACATTGGACAATTAATTGAAAATTAATTCACATTTTATTTTGGATTGTGAATGTGATTCACAAATTTCCAATGGAAAGATTGCAATATTCACAAAATAATTATGAATTTTTTTGTAGAATAATTTGCAACAAGTATTGTTGTAAATCTTGAAGATTTCCATGGAATAATGTAATCTCATGAGATCTCATGAGATTGCATGAGATTGCCACCAAATCCAATATTATGGAAGGAGGAAATCTTCATTCCATAATCTTCATGCTTGATTGATTTAATTTGGGTTTGATTTATATTGATTTATCAATATAGATTTAATCTAAATTAAATTAATTGTTGTTGGTTTTTACCAACACAAATATTAGCCATTAAAAGAAATACAAATCAATGAGAGCCATTGGATTTGTGTTGCCCATGGATTGAGATCCATGGATCCCAAAATATTATAAAAGGAGAGGCACCCCATTGCTCTTCTTTACACACAAGAGAACATTAGTATCTCTCTCTTTCTCTCTCTACACGTCTACTCTCTCTCTCCCTCTCATGTGGTCGTCCACCATGGATGCTCTGGAGAGGTTCTCCATCGTCGCGGTGTCGTCGTTATGCTGCCCGATCGTTTGCTCGTGGATCTCCGTCTCCTTCGGTGCACCTCGCTCGTGAAGAAGACGTTGGATCTCGTGTGTCAAGATCAGGAGATCCGTCGCTTGGATCATCAACATGGATTGCGAGAAGCACGCGATTCATCCTCGCACTCGCAAGCATCTCCTCCGTCGGATCAGACTTGAGACAGGAGGTCTCTTCATTTAGAGACTCGATCGCAACGACGCTTCAAGAGGTAATCCTATTACTTGTTTGTGGTTTAGATGAAACGACCCGAGAAGTGTTCTCGGATCATGTGCTTTCGTCGCACGAAAAATTTTAATTTCCGCTGCATAGAACAACTAGTGCGACTAATCCTTCTTCGTCATATTTGCTCACGCTTCCGTGATGCGCTTGAGGATCTAGCCATATCCTTCAGTTGGTTCACCCCTATCTTCTTGCTAAAGCAAGCAAAGGCTACTTGGTGCTGGTCAGTTGAACTTCGCATACTTCAACATGTGATATTTGCGAAGAGCATGGTACGTTGATATGGAAGGTGGGGATTTGGGCTCTATCTTATTGTGTACACACACTCTCTGTACCCTCATTCAGCTTGAAATCAAGGTCGGGGTTACTCTCCGAAAGACAATTTTAGTTTTAATGTAATTTTTTTGTTTAAGTTGTATCAGCAGTCCTGATTTTAAGCTTAATTTTCACTGAATTTAATCCACCACACAAAGCACGCCTAACGGACAATCCTAATTTCCTTTAATCTTAAGTGATAAAACCAAGGGAGAGTCGAGAAAAGCGAATGCACAATGAAATCAATGATGCATGCTCAGTTCAGAAGACTTACAGTGATCCTCGCGCTCTTCATGCAAGATGTAATACATAATTTGAAAAAAATTTATATTATATGAAATGCAAGCGAAGAAACCATACCTAATAGATAGTTCTACTTAGTAGGAAGAAGTGAGTTAAATTTTATTAAGTGAAAATGATCTAAGGTGCGTATAATTATAGTGAAAATGTGGTCCTAAATTACGAAGGTTACAAGAAATTTGAATTTCTACTACCGTGTGTCAATCCTAATTTCGCCACTCAAGTCGGATCCCACCCTCACCGAAGGGTGAAACATGCTGATACACCACAGAAAAATGTTCAGTTCTTTTTACACACTTGAGATCCCGATCGGGAATCGCTAGAAATGATCAGTTAATTAAAAACACTCTCTCTCCAAAAATTAAAAATAAAACGTAAATCCGGTTGCTTCAAGTTGTGTCATCCTTCCAAAGAGCCGCTCCAAGTTCACCAGGTACCTCACATGAAAAATAGAAGATCAAATATTAGAGAGCAGTTCGCAGAAAAATATACAAAAATAAAAGAAAGGCAAAAAATATTGAAAAAGAAGGGGGAAAATGGAGATATAATTACAAGAAAAACCAGGGATCAAACTACCCGAGGATGGAAAACCTAAAACTTGATTTTCTTAAAAACAACCTAAGTGGTGCCTCTCCGGCAACGACATCATTTGACGAACTGCAAAAATGCCCTCTTAATTCAATGGAATTAATGATTAATAGATATTCGTTGTAAGTGGGCACTTCAACGATTGATCAAAAACTGCTATTTTAATTAATGTTAAATTAAAGCGAGCTGTCGATATCTTTTATTTGGTAAGTTCCAATGTCAAACTTAGGGAGGCAGTTGTATCCTTAGATTGGTTTAAAGTCAATCTCAAAGTTAGGTTTTTGAAGAGGATTTTTTTGGTATTTTTAAATGCAATAAATGAGGCAAATGCAAAATTAGCAACGTTCAGGGGTTAAAATGCAAATTTCGATCAATTCAAGTCTAAATCTTATAAAACTTGGCCGGAATGTGAAATGCAATGAAATTAGGCTAATGTATTTTTTGTAAATTTTGGATGAAAAATAAATTTTCTATAAATAAAATAATGCAGACAACGAAACTTTCAATAATTATGTATATTAAATATTAAATCTATTTATTTTTAGGAAATAAAATTATCTAAGATATATCACTAGGTGACTATCTCAGAAAAATCCTAAACCCTAAAAATGTTGGACTTAATACCAATTAAAAATTAATTAGTAAAATGAAAGAAATGAATTTTAGAGAGAAAATTATGCATGCAAATGTAATTCTTTTTAGGCACAATGTTATTACCAAATAATTCTACGATCCATAATTTTTTTAGCAATTTATGGAACTGTGGTTAATTATCTATGAATTTTTTAAGCACGGATTTGGTAAAATATGACAATTTTTGCAAGAACAATTAATAATTAATTAACCACGAAGAATAAAAATATCCCAAGCATGCCACAATGTAGAGAATTAGTTGAAGAATACCAAGCAATTTTTAAATAATTAAAATGATGATTAGATGAGGTCTAAAATAACATGCAAACACAGGGTTCAGAATGCAAAAATTATAACAAAAAGTAAAATAAATATGCAGACTGAACCTAGGTGTGATTACCTATAGACTGGGGGTATGAATGCAATTTTTTCAAGGGTCTCGTGCACCTCACGTGGCCCTGGAATGGAGGGGGATGTGGATGCAACTTCTTGGAGCCTGGGGGGCATCTCTACAATTTGTCTCTGACCACATGTGCAGATCACGTGGGCTGGGGCCTCTTTTGCAAAGGGGAGATTCTGGAGGGTATCGTATTAAATATTCCAAACCTCACATGCTTGGTACGTGAGGGTCTTCTTGATCCTCTCCTGGATGGCAGAGCAATCGACGACTCTTGACGGTGGCTGTGATAAGCCTCTGAAGGGTGACCGCAGCAGGGGAAGCAGTGGAGGAGGGCGAGGAAGTCCCTGTATCAGTTGATGAAGGCGGAATCACTGCTATGGCAGAGCTAAATGCTAAGAAGCGGTGTGCTTGGAGGCGCACGTGTCGGTATGTATGCGAGAGGAGTGAGGCTGAGGGGCTCCTGTGGTTGGGTTGGATGGTTGTCTACAGTAGGAGGACTGCGTGGGCGTGCAGTCGGTGGCTCGAGGCGTACATGCGGGGGGCGTGAAGAGCACTGTGCGACTGTGGTGGAGGACGCACGACCAGGCGCGACCGTGGAGGTGAAGATGTGTATGCTGGAGCGGAGATCGACGGAGTTGATGGAGTGGTTAATGGAACAACTTTTGAAGGTAGAGCTTCATGTGGCTGACACACGGCTGGTGGATGTCAATAAAGACTGGAGTCGACGAGGTGGTATGATGGTTGGTGTAGGTGAAGTGTGCGCGTAGGGAATCGACGTGAGGAGCAAAATCATATGTAGGGGAGGATTGGTCGCGTGAAAGAGGCAACATAAGGCAGAGATGACGAAATGACGAGTGCGATGGAGGGAGCAGAGGAACATGGAAACTGAGGAATTCTAAGAGATGGAAGAACAGTGAAAGAGGAATAAGAATAGATGGAGAGGAAAGAAAAGAATTGTTACCTGTGGATGTTGGTCGTCTGACGAAGATGGAGCTCGACGGAGAGCACTAATGCCTCCAGAAGGTCAACGATCACCTTCGAGGCTGAGCAGCAACGTGCGTCTGCTGCAACAAAGCTTGGGACCAAGCTCTGGATCTCGCCCAAAATTGACGGTCAAACATCGTTGCCTTCCAAATGGGTCTCCAGGCGTTGTCACCGTCTGGAGTGTCGAGGTTGATATCCTAACCTCGAGATGATGGCAGATGATTTTCTCTCGAAGGTTGACGACGATTTAAATAGAGGGTTGGAGAGAGGATAAGTGAAGGTATGTTGCGTAGTGGCCGCAAAGATAAGGGAGGAGTTGACAGTCGGTGGTTGCGAGGTGTTGGCAGAGAAGAAGGATCGGTTGTTGACTGGAGAGAGGAAGGAAGAGGAAAGGGCCCTCACGTACATGGCACGTGATGAGAGAGGAAAAATTAATTTTTATTAATTTTTATTAATTTTTATTTATTAATATTTTTTGATAAAAATGAAATGAAAAGATGTCAAAAAATGAGTGGCACATGGTGACTCTAGGAGCTGCCACGTGTCAGCTCCAGAAAATTTAAAAAATAAAAATAAAAGAAAAATCTAGAATAAATATCAAATGGCCTCAGATAAAAAAGTGCTCAACACAAAAATTGTCCGCCTTGATAAGATCTACAACTTTCATGAAGAGATCAAGAGCAAAAGAGGTCATCTAAGAAAAATGATGTTTTTGTGGTAATTTATGTATATATAATACCTTGACTTTCAGGTTTCATTATTTTTTTAATGATTTTTAATTAAGAAAAAAATTAAGATAAATAACGATAAAATCAAAGATAAATATTTACATAATAATCTAATTTTTTTAAATTTTTAATAAATAAGAAAATAAGGAAATAAAATAAAGAAAAAAATGAGAAATTTGTACAAACTCGCAAAGGACACTCAGACTCGGTCAGTTTCTTTGATTTTAGTCTTATTTCAAATTTTTATTTTTATGGATTTTATTAAAACTTTCATCAAAGAATATGGATAAAAAAATAAATAAGAGAAATCTTGTCTGAAAATTGGAGTTTTATCTCACGGACCAATCATTTGAGTTAGTATTTTTTGTATTTTTTCTTTAAACTTGTTAGTACTATGTACACAATGGAGGTGGTTTGAGGTCAATTGAAGTTAGCATGAATTATTTAAAAATGCATGAAATTAGGTGCAATTGTAAAGATGATTATGAATGCAATTCATGAGTGTTAAAATGTAATTATTAATTCTAAGTGCATGAATGATAAAATGTAGAATAAATGATGAAATGCAGCTAATTACTCGAGACCGAAGCTCTGTTTTCATCTTTTAGTATGATGAATCGTGGATTCATCAGCCACTACCCCTCCTTTTATAGAAGACTCAAGGAAACCCAAGGGATACTCATCATTACATTTACAATAATGACATTAAAGACACAAGAGACCCTTCGAGTTTTTCGACAACCCTTCGTGTTCCGCAACAACTCTTCATTTTCCTGTCTCTTTGTTGTCATTTCATCTTCTTACACGGTTGATGTAATATCAACCATCCAACCATCAACGCACTCATGCTCCAATGCCTTGCTAATACAACTTTGCCATAATTCACCGAGTGCCAATGAACACTCAATCTTGCGCTAAAGGGAACCCAAAACCACCAGACCCTCATGTGGTAAACCCTTTCTTAGCGTTCTACGTGCTAAGGGGATGTCCTCTAGGTCTTCGCTATCGTGGCCTTTAGACCACTCTCGTATCTGTACTACTGAGCATGCTCGACAACGCTCATACTCATCACCTGCAATGCTCCATACCTTCGTGGATCGCCGCGCATCAATACCAATGCAGTGCACCTCTACGTGTACGTCTATGTGATCATACCGCATTGCTTCCTCAATGCATACCGCTTCAGTGAATACCACCCTTCTACACTTGCGTACGTACCCGCTGCATGCATACACCGTCATGTCTTTCATTGTTGTCTATACTTGTTGTGCTCGCACTGCTACAAGCTCCACGACACTCTACTATCGAGCTACTGTCTTGTATGACGCTTATCCATTATCATGTACGATTGAGCCTCCAGGCTTCTGTGGATAACCTCCGTAATACTCATGTGTTTCTAGACTTCTCTTGAAGTAAGCTTCATCGATCATTCTCGAGCATCCGCTACCGTGTCTACATGATCATTCTCGATAACGAAATTTGGAGGTGTGACAGCAGGGAGGTGGTGAAGGAGATGGGACATAGGAGGAGGTTAAGTTAGAACAAAGGCAGGGATAGAGTCGTAAGTTAAGGATGGGAGGAAATATTACGGGAGGAGGAGATAGGGCGACATCGGAGATGGGGGGCAGAGGTGGCTGATGGAGAAGAGATGGAAGAGGATTGGTGAGAGGGAGGAGGAGTGGTGAGAGTGTGGAAGAGGGGTGATAAGAATGGGGAGGAGCAGAGATGGAGGAGGATTAGGGAGAGGATAATGAATGGTATAATAGGAAAATGTGATAGAGGGAGAAGAGTAAACTAGTCAATATGTAACGCCCCACCTCGGCGGGAGCGCATCTCAATGCCCATTCACAAAATTTACCCAACAACAATTGTAAACAACCTGCATGATAAAACTATTCATACAAAATTGGCAAAAGAAGAAATATTCCATTCATATAGAAAAAGTCCACAACTTAAGATGATAATAATAATTCAAGATCTTATTATTACATCACAAAAAAAAGGATAGTAGAAGTAGACTGCCCAATTAGGTAACAACCTCTCAAATGGTTCTCAACTGCTGCCAAAAACTCTCGCCTCGGTCTCCCGCTCAAGATTTCCTGTTGGATTTCCAAGAGGGGTAACTTGTGAGTCAAATGACCCAGTAAGGATATAATAATAATTTATAAATAAAAGAAAAATTCAGGTAGGCAATGCAAGTGCAGTAACTATATGGGTATAAAGAAAATATTCTAAGAAACTCAAGTAGAAGGCCTCGAAATAAGTTACAAGTAATGAGTAGATTTTTGACAATTTACATAATTAATCCACTTCTAAGTTCTTTGGTCCATAGCTTATTTATTTATTTATTTATTCATTCCGAACTCACCCGTCAAATGAAAAAGTCTACGCTAGGAATGAAACCTGCATCGCTTCATTCATAGTGCAAACTAAGACATGTGCGCAAGTGCGATCCTTTAACTATTTAACACCAGCATCTATAAATCACAAAACAAAACCAACATCCCTTGGTTACAAAATATTGGAAGTATAGGGTAGGATTAAACAAAGTAATCGACTACCAAACACTTATACAGTATCCAATACTATATGCATAGATGGCTAGAATTGTCGGGAGAGAAGTCGATCTTGGAGTTGTAAGATGTTGTACATGGGTATATATGGAAATCCGCACATGGTTACATTATTTTAGACGTTACTAATCATATTTTTTAGACATATCTAATCAGTGGAAGAAACCATACGTGTGCATAGATACATCGTTATTGAATAACTCAAGACAAGTTTTAGTCGTGTAGCTACTATTACCTTTTATACAGAATAATAAATCATTTTGTTGTTGTTGCAACCTTGTCTTGCGATTATTACAGCTCTTTGTATGAATGGTTTTTCGTTAGAATGCATTGAAAACCCCTTATACAATCCGGTGTGGTAATAAATTTGATACATAATGCATAGGGGCACACCTAAAATAAAGAATGTATATGACTGTGATTAGTGATCCAATGGTCATGGAGATAAATGACTTGATTAATCGATTATTGGATGTTACTATGGTATTCCAAGATATATGGCATCGAGTAAAGTGCAATAATGCATGTGGTAGATGAAAAGACACATACCGCAAGATCGAAAAGATTAATACTACAGGGTGGGTGCACACACTTGTAGTCCGGCTGAGCCAACAGTGAGTCAACCCCACTCGAGGGGCATCACAGAGTGGGGTGGTGGTATGTACTCTGGAGAGTTGGGTGGATGCACGTGTGCATCGCACCATACGGATTTGTTTTGTGACTATTAGTTTTGGGGCGAGAAAGACTCCCCTGGCAGACTCGATTGACGGAAATCATGATTCCTTGGGGCTATACACATCGTGTCTCGAGTGTCAGAGTACTACCAACCAGACTAGCTCGCACGTGTGCATCGCACCATACGGATTTGTTTTGTGACTATTAGTTTTGGGGCGAGAAAGACTCCCCTGGCACACTCGATTGACGGAAATCATGATTCCTTGGGGCTATACGCATCGTGTCTCGAGTGTCAAACTACTACCAACCAGACTAAATAAAGGATCGCGCTTGCGCACAGGTCTTAGTTTGCACTATGAATGAACCGATGCAGGTTTCATTCCTAGCGTAGACTTTTTCCTTTGACGGGTGAGTCCGGAATGAATAAATAAATAAATAAATAAGCTATGGACCAAAGAACTTAGAAGTGGATTAATTATGTAAATTGTCAAAAATCTACTCATTACTTGTAACTTATTTCGAGGCCTTCTACTTGAGTTTTTTAGAATATTTTCTTTATACCCATATAGTTACTGCACTTGCATTGCCTACCTGAATTTTGCTTTTATTTATAAATTATTATAATATCCTTACTGGGTCATTTGACTCACAAGTTACCCCTCTTGGAAATCCAACAGGAAATCTTGAGCGGGAGACCGAGGCGAGAGTTTTTGGCAGCAGTTGAGAACCATTTGAGAGGTCGTTACCTAGTTGGGCAGTCTACTTCTACTATCCTTTTTTTTGTGATGTAATAATAAGATCTTGAATTATTATTGTCACCTTAAGTTGTGGACTTTTTCTATATGAATGGAATATTTCTTCTTTTGCCAATTTTGTATGAATAGTTTTATCGTGCAGGTTGTTTACAATTGTTGTTGGGTAAATTTTGTGAATGGGCATTGAGATGCGCTCCCGCCGAGGCGCGACGTTACACAATATTTAAGGGATATCATAAAAGTAAATCAGTAAAGATGGATTGATGTTAAAACATGGGTTGTACATGTAACGATCAATCACTATACACGGATATGTGAGTAATTCAATTAGGGGTTCAAATATAATAAAAAAGTATACATGATTTTGTAGGTAAAATCTCATTATTTTTTTGTTTTATAATTTATATGTTTGCTTATATATATTTGTAAGTGTATATGACTCTATATAGAGAGAGAGGAAAAAATGGGGCTGCCCCCACCCCATTTTTCGACGTTTTTTTATTTTTTTTGAAAAATAAACCCATGTATATTCACTCCTATATCCCTCCTATATGTCATTCGAATTTCGTCAGAAACAAAGACTCCTACGACCTCCATCGAGACGATGTCGATTTAAAAAATTATGTTACCGTTAAAAAATGATTGTCTGGATGGGGGCCGTAGGAGTCTCTGTTTCTGACGAAATTCGAATGGTATATAGGAGGGATATAGGGATGAATATACATGGTATTATTTTTCAAAAAAAAATAAAAAAAATTGACAAAATAAGGTGGGGGCAGCCATGTTAGCTGCCACTAGGGGGCAGCCACATATATATGGGAAAAATGTGTATGCCCCCTAGGGGGAGCTAACTTAGCTCCCCCCGCCTTTTTTTGACTTAATTTTTTTTATTTTTTTGAAATCTAAAACCGTTAAAATTCATTATTAAATCCCTATATTATGTTATTAAAATTTCGTGCGAAAAAGAGACTCTTACGACCTTTATCCAAACGGGGTCGATTTAAAAAATCATGTTACCGTTAAAAAATGATTGTCTGGATGGAGGCCGTAGGAGTCTCTGTTTCATACGAAATTTTAATAGCATAATATAGGGATACAGTGATTAATATTCATGGAAGAAATTTCAAAAAAATGGTGAAAATGGGGCGGGGGAGCCAAGTTAGCTCCCCCTAGGGGGCATCCCCATTTATCCATATATATATATATATATATATATATATGAGGTTAATGGGGCTGCCCCCGCATCATTTTCGGCACTTTTTTTATTTTTTTTCAAAAAAATGTCGCTATGTATATTCATCCATATATCCCTCCTACATGGCATTCGAATTTCGCCGGAAACAGAGACTTCTACGGCCTCCATCCAGACAGTCATTTTTTAACGGTAACATGATTTTTTAAATCGACACCATCTCGATGGAGGCCGTAGGAGTCTCTGTTTCTGACGAAATTCGAATGGCATATAGGAGGGATATAGGGATGAATATACATGGTTTTATTTTTCAAAAAAAATAAAAAATGCGTCGAAATAGGGGGCGGGGCAGCCATGTTGGCTGCTCCCAAGGGGCAGCCCCATTAAATCCTATATATATATATAGAGAGAGAGGGCTTATCCACTGCGCACAGGGCGCATTAGCGTTTCAATGAGCACTCATTTTAGGCCTTACACGTGTATTACCAATAACTATATTTCTAATTATAGGCTACGACTTGTTTAAAAAAATCCTATATTTCCTATTATACAACGTCCTTAAAAATTGGAAGACGGTTTTGGAAAGAAGCAATTCAAATAAATGATTCCACGCGGATCCAAACGCTATGATAGTAATAAATATTATTCGGTCAAGTAAATGCTTATTGTGAGATCAGTAATATCAAGACAATGATCAGTAATTTACATCCAAATAGTTACATTGTACAGAATTTAGTAATATGTATAAAATGGTCAAGTAAATGTGTGTTGTGAGATCAGTAATAACATAACAAATGGTTAGTAATACCATTGTCGATGTAATGTGCATTGCATTAACAAATAGTTACTTTCTTACTTGAGCAATGCCCATGACTTACTGACCATTACTTTGTTATTACTGATATCATAGTAGCTATTACTTGAGAATCGTACACATTACTGAACATGTGATATAAGACATGGATATATACATTACTTAACACAAACAATAATTTACTTGATAACTGTATATATATTACTTGAGTATCATCTCTAAATTACTGAATTTTGTTCAAAGTAACAAAACGTATGCAAATTACTGACCTTTTGTTATGGTTTTACTGACATCACAACAAACACTTACTTGTCCATTGTGTATATATTACTGAAATCTGCACCATGTAATAAAATGAATGTATTACTGACCGTTGTTTGGATAATACTGACATCACAACACGCACTTGTCCATTGTGTATATATTACTGAATTCTGCACCATGTAATACAATGAATGTAAATTACTGACCGTTGTTTTGGATATTACCGATCTCACACAACTATTTACTTGACTATTATATATATTACTGACATGAGCATTTGGATCTCGATTTTCAGCAAGAAATAATCGATTCGAATGTTTTCTTTCTAAAACGATCTTCCTATTTTTTAGGACGCGATATAATTGGAATACTACTTATTGTTAAATCGCTTTGCATATTAATCTCCTCCCAAAAACAACATCCTTCGAAATAGGTAACCACTAAATTGGTAATACACGTGTGTGGCCAAGAAATGGTGCGCACCGAAACTCAAATGGGCCATGTGCGCATTGGATAATTTCCCTATATATATATATATGGGAAAAATGTGTATGCCCCCTAGGGATAGCTCCCCCCGTCCCTTTTTCACATATTTTTTTATTTTTTTGAAATCTAAAATCGTGTAAATTCATTATTAAATCCCTATATTATGTCACTCAAATTTCATGCGAAACAGAGACTCCTACGACCTCCATCCAGACGGAGTCGATTTAAAAAATCCTGTTACCGTTAAAAAATGACTGTCTGGATGGAGGCCGTAGGAGTCTCTGTTTCGCACGAAATTTGAATAGCATAATATAGGGATATAATGATGAATATTCATGAAAGAAATTTTCAAAAAAAAAATAAGAAAAAAATGACAAAAATGGGGCGGGGGAGCTAAGTTAGCTCCCCCTAGGGGCAGCCCCATTTATCCTTGTGTGTGTATGTGTGTGTCTCTGTGGGGGGGGATGTGTATGCCCCTTAGGGGGAGCTAACTTAGCTCCCCCGCCCCTTTTTTCACATATTTTTTTATTTTTTTGAAATCTAAAACCGTGTAAATTCATTATTAAATTCCTAAATTATGTCATTCAAATTTCATGCGAAACAAAGACTCCTAAGACATTTAAAAAATCTTGTTACCGTTAAAAAATGACTGTCTGGATGGAGGTCGTAGGAGTCTCTGTTTCAAATGAAATTTTAATGACATAATATAGGGATATAGTGATGAAATTCCACGGAAGAAAATTTCCAAAAAAAACAAAAAAATGGGCGAAATAAGGCGGGGAGAGCCAAGTTAGCTCCCCCATAGGGTAGCCCCATTTATCCCCATATATATAGCAGGGAGTATATTCCTTTTTCCCATATATATATATATATGAGGAAAATGGGGCTGCCCCCTAGGGGGAGCTAACTTAGCTCCCCCCGCCTTATTTTCTTCAAAAAATTTTATTTTTTTGAAATTTTTTTCCGTGAATATTCATCAATATATCCCTATATTATCTCATAAAAATTTCGTGTGAAACAGAGACTCCTACGGCCTCCATCCAGACAGTCATTTTTTTAACGGTAACAGGATTTTTTAAATCGACCCCGTTTGGATGGAGGTCGTATGAGTCTCTGTTTCGCATGAAATTTGAATGACATAATATAGGGATTTAATAATGAATTTACACGGTTTTAGATTTCAAAAAAAATAAAAAAAATTTGTGAAAAAAGGGCGGGGGGAGCTAAGTTAGCTCCCCCTAGGGGGCATACACATTTTACCCTATATATATATATATAGAGTAAAATGGGGCTGCCCCCAGGGGGTAGCTAACTTAGCTACCCCGCCCCATTTTCTCCATGTTTTAATTTTTTTTAAAAAATTTCTTCCGTGAATATTCATCACTATATCCCTATATTGTGTCATTAAAATTTCGCGTGAAACAGAGACTCCTACGGCCTCCATCCAGACAGTCATTTTTTAACGGTAACAGGATTTTTTAAATCGACCCCATTTGGATGAAGGTCGTACGAGTCTCTGTTTCGAATGAAATTGGAATGACATAATATAGGGATTTAATAATGAATTTACACGGTTTTAGATTTCAAAAAAAACAAAAAAAATTTGTGAAAAAAGGGCGGGGGAAGCTAAGTTAGCTCCCCCTAGGGGGGGTAAAATGTGTATGCCCCCTAGGGGGAGCTAACTTAGCTTCCCCCGCCCTTTTTTCACAAATTTTTTTTGTTTTTTTTGAAATCTAAAACCGTGTAAATTCATTATTAAATCCCTATATTATGTCATTCCAATTTCATTCGAAACAGAGACTCGTACGACCTTCATCCAAATGGGGTCGATTTAAAAAATCCTGTTACCGTTAAAAAATGACTGTCTGGATGGAGGCCGTAGGAGTCTCTGTTTCACGCGAAATTTTAATGACACAATATAGGGATATAGTGATGAATATTCATGGAAAAAATTTTCAAAAAAATAAAAAATTTGAAGAAAATAGGGCGGGGGGAGCTAAGTTAGCTCCCCCTAGGGGGCAGCCCCATTTTCCTCTATCTCTCTCTCTCTCTCTCTCTCTCTCTCTCTATATATATATATATATATATATATATGTATGTATGTATGTATGTATGTATATGTATGTATGCGGTGTTTGGATATGCGAGTTTGTCTACGTATGTGCATGCATAATGTTGCGTGTAAGGTGCATGTTATATACACAATATGCAAATGTTTATATATGTATTTGTGTGTATTCTCTTTATTACTCATCTCTCTCATCTATCCTCATCTCTCTTTTTATCCTTCTCTCGCCTCCATTATCCTCTCTCTTTGACATGCATTTAGATTATTTAAGAGGATATTAATGTTAGGGTTCAATGTATGATGATTTCAACGTAAGAGATGCCTTGAGTTATAGATCTTTTTGCGATATAATCTCAAAGTGATTTCATTGATTTGTGTTTTCAACACATGTTTGTCCATTAAGATACAATTGAAGCTAACTGTGAAGTATAAAAGGTTGGACTTCATTTAATCTCGGTCTGTTAATATAATGAATATGTGACTAACTATTTTCTAGTCGTATATTGAATACTATTCTTGGTTCATGGCTACTTTAAAATACTCTCATTTTCTATAAAACGTACCCTATATAGGTATTGAAAAAAAAACAAGAAGACCATTTTTCATCATTTCCCTTCTCATCTCTTGATTACATTCATAAAAGAAATTTCTTGAGAAGTTGTTTTTATACTATTAGTATGCTTTCTTTTTTCAAATGCAGTTGGATTTGTAACAAACTTAGTTTGCACCCATATTTCTTGTAAGGAATATTCCTTCTCACAATCATTACATTGCAATATTATCTTATTACATTTTGTGAAGGCCACAAGTTCATTTGATATTAACTTCTTTTTGATGAAATGACACTCTATTTGGAGTTTTTTCTTCCCAAACTGAAGACAAACTCATTGACGAGGTTTTATATCTTGAGTCATTCTTGGTGAGTGCACATCTTCTTGGATATAAGATTTACTAAGTTGTTTTCTTGTACTAAGTTTTAGATAAGTATATCTATTAATGAAGATAATCCCTAGATAAGTCAAACTTCATTATACGGGTTAGGTCTGAAAATAGGATGAACATACACAAATCTTTTTTTACTATGGTTTATTTTGTGATTATCTAATATATATGGTTGATCAATATTTATTATTTACTCAATTTAGTTTTTTTGTTATGCTCTATCTCCTCTGTCCACCCATGTCCTCCTCCCTTACGACTTTTCAACTCCAAGACATGAGGAGAGTGCATTCTCTCTCACTTTCTACACCTATTCTTGGGAGACTTTTGTAGAGCTCATATTCTTTTCTCAAACAATATTTATTTGCATAACTGATGTAAGATCATTTTAATACCTATATATAAATTGTTTTTTTGCTTATAATAGATGTATGCATTTATATTATTCTTGACTTGCTTGTGATGAAGCAACTTGTCAGTGTAGAATCAATAAAGCTTATTATAAATTTCCGAATTAGGAAAACTCTGACCATGATTTTTTACTCGATTGGATTTCCATTCAATAATACCCAACCTTGTACTTATATTGTAATTATCTATTTTACACACATATATTTGTTTGAGGTCCTATAGCAAGTTGCATATATAGATCACATCCTAGATTCCCTTAGTTAAGTGGAAGTAAAAGTCACTCACCTAATCAAGTAAGATAATGCAATTTATTGATTCATCTCCGATTGGCTAATCACATTGTGATACATATTGATGTCTTATTCCTTTAACTTCATTCGTTCAAAGATCATTTCTTTCTGTGCTTATTTTACTTAATTCAACAAGTAATTAACATTTAGGGCTTTATACTGAATCTTTGTATTTGGGTCCATTATTGTTAGAATATTGATCATTTAGAATGAAGAGCATGACATATTGTGAAAATGAAGAAGATCCCAAACGGAGTATGGAAGATCTAAATAAATAGTATTGCATATAACAAGGTGTGTAGAGAACTGTTACATTACTTTGGGAGGTTACTAAAATTTTAGTAGATGAAAAAAATCATGGTTTGAAAAGAAAGGTATGTACTATGTGTCTATTTCCTTTGATGAAAATATTATTGGGGTTCTAAGTAGTACATGATGTGTGAATTTTGATGCGACTACTCATGTATCTCATATATTATCGAGATTTCTTACATTCCATACTAAAAATAAAAGTGAATAATATTGTTGGTTTACATATCTCGGGACACTGAATGATGGTGCAGGTTGATCGACAAAAAGACTTGTATAGTTATAATCACAATTTTCTAAAACAAGCAAATCATTATGTACCACTTTAAATCATAGATAAACAATCTATTACAAGTAGGGCTGGCTATTGAGTCATGGCCTATTGAGTCACGGCTCGATGAGTCAGGCTTGGGCTCGGCTCGATAAGGGCTCGTGAGCTTGGCTCATTAAGCTATTGAGCCAAGCCCGAGCCAGATTTTTGGGCTCAATAGCTTATCGAGTTGAGCCCGAGCCGAGCCCTGCTCAACTCAATAACTCAGTAACGGGCTCGATAAGGAATATATATATATATATTCTATTTTGTGAAACTACAATGATTTTTATTTGTATTAGTTTTGCAACATTGTTAATGGTGGATTATGTGTTTATGTTGTTTATGTAACAACACTGTTGGGCGGACTATGTAGTAGACTTGGATTTTCTACCTTTTATCTATGTTAATCTAGGTTATAGTTAGATATTTAGTATTTTTCCTTTTTATTAACAAGTACAATGTTACAATATATATTATAATTTAACTTTTATATACAACTTAGATGGTGGCCTACTGGTTAGGTGAACGATCTTTAAAAAGGAAATCTTAGGTTCTCAAGACTAGGCAAAATACTTTTTCACCAAAAAAACACCTATTTCCTTAACGAGCCTAAATAGGCTCGAGCCCAGACCAGGCTCGATTAGAGGCTCGGGCTCGATAAAGGGCTCGGCTCAAGACTTATCGAGCCCGAGCTGGCTCGATAAGGGCTCCAGCCCACCGAGCTCGAGCCCAAGCCAGCTCGGATGGGCTCGATCGAGCCCGAGTCTGAGTCCGAGTCCGAGCCCCATTGGGCTTATCGAGCCTGAGCCCGAGCCCAGCCCTGGCTCGGCTCGTTAGGCTCGATAGCCATCCCTAATTACAAGTGTACAAATATTTAAAAACCATGACCGGAGTCTTCCAACTCGGGCTACAACCTGACTCACACGGGTCTTCCACTAACCTGAGTTGCTTACGCGGGCAACTCTACTATATTACGACCTAAGTTGATTATGTGATCAACTCAATAATATACAAGTACACAATCCTATCGACCTCAATATCAAAGATAAGTATGCAACGAATAATAAGAGGCAATACTAAGAACAATAATACAGACTTAGGAGCGTGCTCGTAAGAATCAAATGCTGAGAACTAAAGCAGAGGAAATGAAGAATGCAATAAGAAATAGCTCTTGAATCTTTCTCTCAGAGTATAGAGTGGAAAGTATAGAGATGAGAGATTGTTGCTATTTATTGTGTGTTGTATAATGAGGTGTGGAGTCCTATCTATAAGTCTAGGGTCTCCATAAATGTTGGCTTTAGAAAGTAGCTATTGTAAACAAACCAGTAGTGAAATTAGTTCCAAGAATCTTCTTAAAATGGGATATGATCGATCATCATACCAAGATGATCGATAAGAATCAAATAATCGATCATGAAGATTTAGAAGATCGATCTGAATCAAGAGATAATCGAGCAAGGATCAAAATTGAGCAATCATAAATATAATTGTTGTAATTCAAATAATAACCCATAGGAAAATCAAGGGTGATCGATCAGGTGTAATTAATCAGGTTAGATAGGTTAATCAGTTATATTTAGAAGATCGATCTAAATTAAGAGATAATCGAGCAAGGATTAAAATTAAGCAATCATAAATATAATTGTTGTAATTCAAATAATGACCCATAGGGAAATCAAGGTGTGACTCTTTGAACTGAAAGTTAAAGTCAAAATTAAAGGGCTGAAATGATATATGGCATGATTTGAGGCCTTTTACATTCTAAGACAATTATAGAATGCATGACCCAATAAAGTAAAAGATTTTATCTTCTTTTTGAGCTAGAGATCATTCCTTGAGCTTGAGATGAAGTTCCTTAGATTTGAACTCTTTATAGTTTCTTAGCTTCTTCTTTACTTGAGCTTGAGTTCCTAAGCTTGAGTTTTTTCCTGGTCTAGTAGTTTTCTTTCTCTTGACCTAGCTACAAACTTTACATGATGTTTTGTCTATCTGCACAAGCTTTGACTAACAATGCAAGTTTTGTTATCATCAAAATATGTATGTTCACGCATTAACAATCTCCCCACTTATGCATGAATTCATAATCTACCTTATTTTGATGGTGATACAATATTTCATGTGTTTGCAAAAATAATATGTGTAAGCAAATACTTTTTGTAAACAATCTTTTCTCCCCCTTTTTGACATAATATAAAAAGTTGGATCAGCACCAATAGTTTATAAATACTAATTAATGATTGAAGAGATAACTAAAAAGTGTAAAATGTGTATGCTCCAAGTGATATCCAACTTGTCTACCCCCACCATTCTTTTATTTCTTGACGAGTACCGATAGGAGTGGGACAGACCGCACACGGTGCAACCTGCTACCCCAACGCTCCCTGACTAGACACCATATCTGCCTCGAGAAAGGATAATATCAAATTGATCACTTTGTATTGAGATGATAATCGGGTTTTCAACCGAAGTTATACCATATAGTAATAATCAAAGCCATTTTGATTATAAGGAAATTTGCTAAACAAATTTCCAATCCTATTCAAGCAACTTTATTTGTTGGAAAGTAGATTGAGTAACCAATTTGTGATCTAGATCATATCTAATCAATTATTGGTTAAGGCAATGTCTTCCCATGATGTAATTCTTCCGCTAAGCCTTTGATTTTTATATCATAAGCCTTGAGTATAGAATCACATATATACTAATCCATATGTATATATACTCATATTTATACTTATTTTAACTCCTAAACCATAACTTTCCAAGCTACTACATCATTTGATGCTTAAACATTATTTTAGTGGGAATCGCAAAGTAACTTTTCATATTTTCTGAAAAATAAACAAATTATGGTTCTTCATAGAGAAAAACATACAATTAGGAATTTCATTAATCTCGTATGAAAACCCAACATCAAAAGGAATGATTTGGTTATCTAATCGAGCTCTCTCTAGCATATCCAGTGTTTTATCGTTCATTTTAAGAAGGGATGATTTACAGCTTCTGAAACGATCAATTTTTTTTTCTTATCAATAACACTAAGAACGATCCAGGAACACGAAGAATAAAGAAGAACACGAATAATGTGAAGAATGAACGAAGAACATGAAGAATATATTTCCTCTCATAATTTCATCACAGCTTCCCCTTATACGGGGTGATATTTTTAGAAAAATTTCGATAGAGTTTCCCCTTATATCATGAGATATTTCTATGAAAATTTCGACACAGTTTTCCCTTATATCAGGACATATTTCAAAAGAAAAATAGAAAGAGTTTCCTTTGTAAATTAACCGAGAGGAAAATAGTAGCGAAACCTAAAAGAATATAATCAAATTGTAAGAGGCACCACGCATCTTAAGTGAGTGAAGCTTGTGACGAATCATAGGGTTCACTGACGTATGTAGCCGCCCGTATCTAAGAAGGGTATTACACAGATTTCTCCTCGAACTACAACACAAAATGAACCGGAAAGGAAGATGAATCGAGGACCTAGCTCAAGTTAGAGATAGTTACCTCCTACCCTAAGCCAACTAGGAGAGGACCGTATCGTCCTCCTCCTCCACATCCTCTCGGCAGTACTTTGCTAGCGCTCCTTCCCCATCTCCCTCTCCTCTTATCGACCTCTCGACAATAGCCTTCGGGGTAGAGGTGGTAGTGGAAATCGTAGAGGATGAATGTGTAGGGGTTATTTATAGGCTTTAGAAAACCGCTACCATGGTTTAATCCCTAACTGTGGTTAGCAACCTATGGTTTTGGCCCATGGTTTTGGTCAACGCTTATACGAAACTTAAGGCTTAAGTTTAGGGATACAAACGGATACGGATATATCCGTATCCGATCCGTTTTATATAGATTTTGACATCCGTATCCGTATCCGTTTTAAAATGGATACGGATATGGATATCGTTTTGATATCCACAAACATCCATATCCGTATCCGTATATTCGTTTTCATATATAAATATAACCGTAGATTTATTTTTAACAATATATAACATAATTCTCTACCTCCTTTTACCATATTTATATAATTTTTATGATACAAACACATTTAGCAAATTAATATCATGTGTTTTCCATCCAATTCTTATATATTTAAGTCGATTCTATAGAGTATTTCTAACATTAGTCGTGTGCGATCAATATCCGTTTTACATCTGTATCCGTTTTTCAAGGATATGGTAAGATAGTTTTAATATCCGTCAATATCCATATCCGCATCCGTATTCGTATTTAAAAACGGATAAGGATATGGTAATACCTATATCCGTATCCGTATCCGACCGTTTACATCCCTACTTAAGTTACTTTCCAGAAGTTTCTAGATTTGCTAATAATACTTAATTAGTTCTAATCGTGATTAAGTTTCACTAATCACAATTTAATTTTTACGATTCATGCTTAAATTTTGTTGACCTCTTATTAGTGTTCACTAATGGTGACTAATGGTCCTTAATATATTATTAGTTCTTTAATTATTATTAATTAATATTGATGACGATCATCAAGATTTAATGACATCTTAAGCCTCAGTACTTCTCTTTTTCTGAAAATCATAATAATTTGAAACGAAGTCCGATTCACACGAAACAATTTTTGTTGTTTTCATCTTGATGAGACAGATATTATGATATAATATACGAGAGATGGCCAAGTTCAAGACTTTACAATTACAATAACCTTAAAGGAAGTCTTTTTCTCGAGACTTGTAGTGTATGTATAACAAGCTTAAAGAGGATTGAAACCATAACAACCTTGAAGAGAATGAACGTCAATTCATTTATAATGAAGATATACACAATAAATAGTATTATCATACAAACAAATACCGGTATCTCTCTCATATCTACCTCGGGTTCCCATGTGACTTCTTTAAACTCTTAGTTCTATCACAATACTTTACCTAGAGGTACATCTTTATTCATAAACTTGTTGATATCTTTATCTAGTATTTGCATAGGTACTTATGGGTATGTCAAGTCTGTTTCAACGTGCAGATCATCATAATTTATTTTGTGCTCAGGATCCTTAATATATTTTCTTAGATTTGATACATGAAAAATATCATGTATTGTCGAAGGATGTGGAGGGAATGTAAGTTTATATGCAACTTTCCTAATCCACTGAATAATTTCAAAGGGACCCACAAACTTGAATGTCAACTTTTCATACAAACCAAACCTCTGAACTTCCTTCATAGGTAATACTATGAGGAATACAAAGTCACCTACCTCAAACTCAAGATTTCTCCGCCTGGTATCACTATATCTTTTCCGATGACTCTAAGCAATTATTAGTCTTTTTCGAGCAAGCTCTACAACTTCCCGTGTCTCCTGAAGTCTATTTGAATCATAAATGTTCTTTATCCTGACCTCTTGCCAACATAGCGGAGTAGTACACCTACGTCCATACAGTGCTTCAAATGGTGCTACGCCAGTATTTGTATGGTGACTATTGCTGTAGGTGAATTCTGCAAGAGGCAAATGTTTAATCAATGACCCCTTCCATTCTAAGGCATATGTTCGTATCATATCCTATCGAGTCTGATAGTTTGTTCTGATTGACCATTAGTTTGCGGATCATATGATGTGGTCAAGCATAGTTGTGTGTCTAAGGATTTCATGAAGTTTCTAGTAGTAGTGTGAGGTGAATCATGAATCTCTATTCGGAGACTGCCTTTTTTGGGATACCATGGAGACAAATCATATGTTTAATATATAACTCAACCAGCTTGTCTGTAGTAGAGGATAAGCTTATTGAAATAAAATGTGCTACCTTGCTTAGCCGATCTATTATGATCCATCTACTATCTTTATCACCGGTTGTTTGAAGTAAGCTTGTAACGAAGTCCATGAAAATACTTTCCCATTTCCATACAGGGATAGAGAGAGGTTACAATAATTCTGGTAGCTTTTGGTGTGAAGCCTTTACCTATTGACAGGTGAAACATGAATTCAAAAACTCCGCAACAACGTTCTTCATTCTTGGCCACCAAAAGTGTAAGCGAAGATCCTTATACATCTTCGTAATTCCTAAATGAATACATAATCTAGAGCAATATGTTTCCATGTAAGATGTCTTTCCTCGACTCGGGTATGTTTGGTACACAAACTCTATGATGTTTATACAATAACTATCTTGTATATGGAATCCTTCTAACTCATTCTTATTAAGTTGTTGTCTGAAGTCTTTAAGGACTGGATCATCCTCCTATCCTTTTATTCTATCCATGATCTTTGGTTTGTATCAGCGAGGAATATTTATAGCATCAGCACCACTATCAAATGGTTTCTATTCACTCAATGTTGATAGTAAACCCCCAAAGTGGATAGCACTCACCAACCTAGGTGAACAAGTTCTTATGCAAGGACAACTGCTACAACATTCCACTTACCGGGATGGTCGAAGATGATGCAATCATATTCCTTCAATAGCTCTAGCCATCATCTCTATCTCATATTGAGATCCTTCTGATCAAACAAATATTTCAAACTTTTATGAGCAGTGAAGATTTAAAAAGTAATACAATAGAGGTATTGTTTCCATATCTTTAATGATAAGATTATGACAGCTGGTTCAAGGTCATGTGCAGGTATTTCCTCTCATGTGTCCTAAGTTGCTGTGATGCATAAGAAACTACCTTACCATATTGCATAAGAACTGCCACAAATCCTTCTTTAGATGCATAATTGTAACCCTTCAGTCCCAAAGGGTAGAGTAAGGATGGGTGCATATGTTAGGCGTTCTTTCAGTGTCTGAAAATTAGTTTCACATGCATCAGATCATATGAATGGGACTTCCTTCTAAATCATCCTAGTCATTAACAATGCTATTTGTGAAAAGTCCTTTACATATCTTCTATAATACCCAGCTAGATCCAGAAAGGATCGTATTTTTGTGACAGAGTTCGGGTGCTCCCAACTTATCATAGTGTTAACCTTCGCATGATCAACTAATAAACCTACCCTAGAAATAACATGGACAAAGAAGGATATGTCAGATAGCCAGAATTCACATTTGTTATATTTGGCATACAATTTGTTCTTTCTTAGTGTTTCGAGTGCCGAGAGATGGTGTTCATGTTGGTACTTATCCTTGGAGTAAATAATCACATCATCAATGAAGACTACTACAAAATGATCTAGGAATTCCTTGAATACTTTATTCATGAGATCCTAGAAGGTTGTTGAGGCATTCGTCAGTTCATAAGGTATAACTAAATTCATAATGTTCGTATCTAGTTCGAAAGGTTGTCTTGAAAATATATACATCTTTAATTTTTATTGATAGTATCCAGATTTTATGTCAATCTTGGAATACCCAGAGGACATATATTCTAGAGGATACTTGTTCTTTGTTGTCCTCTTGTTTAGCTGTATATAGTCCATGCACAAGTGCATCGACCTATCTTTCTTCCTCACAAACAAAACAATTGCATCCTATCGTGAAGTACTAGGATGAATGAAGCCTTTATCTAACAGTTCTTGTAACTATACATTTAACTCACGTAACTCAGTCGATGCCATCCTACATGGAGGGATATAGGTTGAGTATTACGTTTGAGAGAGATTTCAAGATTCAATCTCTCGCTTAGGTGATAATCTAGGTAGTTCATCTGGAGATACATCAGGGAACTTGCACACTATAGTTACATCTTCTATCATTTTGTATGACCCCTGATGTAGTGGATACATAATCTAAATAACCTTCTCACCATTGCTCTAAAAATTGTTGTAGCTTCAAAGTAGAGAAGTATTTGACATCGTCACTAGATTTCTTTCCAATAAACTGAAATTCTATCGACTTAGGAATGCAAAAAGTTATTATATTCTAGAAACAATCAAGGCATGCATGATGCCTTTCTAGCTAGTCCATCCTCAAGATAAGATCAAAGTCATACATTTCAATAAGTAGGGAAACAAATAGTTGATGTCATGTTATCTGCACTAAATAGTTATATATGGTTTCTCAGCCTTTGCATTGAGCATCTCCTCTAATGCTTACTGCATTTACCCCATTTCTTGAAGCATTGCCATCATAACCGCTAATTGCCTTAACACATCTTGGTCTGTCATTATCCTGGGATGAATCAAAGCCAAAGGTTAGGTTCTATGCATCTTGGCATAATGTACATATGGGACAATGACTCGTGAATGGTACTGCAGACAATTATTAAGATCAAAGGATCTTAATACAACCTTAGTTTCTGAGTACTACTCATAGTTGTCAATTAGTCAATAGCTCACTGGAGTAACCAGGCTCTGATACCAAAACGATCACGACCCCGATTCCGAGTGGGTAGATGGATGCTATCTATGAAGGAAGTATTTTAACATTCAAAAAGAGATTGCAATTAAAATACTCAAAAGGAAGTATTTTAACATTTTCTATTCACCAAAATAAAGTTTACATGGTACATTGTCTCATTATAACTATTTGCATGTACACTAGTTGAAAAGGAAATGCATAAAAAGATTACTAACTACCTTATAGAGTAATGCAACTATGGCTGGTTGGATGACTATTGTCCTTGTGATGACTCTTTGATGCATGTTGGGTTTTCATAAAATATAGGAACGAAATGAGTCAGTGCTCAAATGAAGAAAAGAAACATAGACCAAGTATGATATTTGAAAGGTTGATCAACCAAATTATATAGTTGTTCCTTTATTCTATTTTTATTTTAGTTCTTATCCATTCTAATCCTCTTCAGGAATTTTTCCTCTCCCCTCCATGGATCCCGAAGCTGTGGATACTTCAAGGTTGGAGATTGTGTTGATCTGGTGAGCTTATGTCGTTGTACGTCGCCTCAATCAATCCTCCAATACTAGCATGAAAATTTCTGGTTTTTCTTTATTATCCAAGGTTTCAAACCCTCAACCTGACAAATAAAGAAGCACATTGTTCCCGAGGATTGGGTATCAAAGAACATAAAATCAGAAATTTCAATGATCTCATATGAAAATCTAACAGCAAAAGGGAGGATTTTGTTACATAATCGAGCTCTCTCTTGCGTATGCAGTGTATTATCGTGATTCGTTTTCAGAAAGGATGATTTACAACTCCTCAAATGATCGAATTTATTTTTGTATCAAGAACACTAAGAAAGTTCCAAGAATACGAAAACGAACAAAGAACATGAAGAGTGCAAAGAATGAACAAAGGATGCGAAGAACATATTTTCTCTTGTAATTTCAGTAAAGCTTCTCCTTTTACGGGGTGATATTTCTAGAAAAATTTCAGCAAAGTTTCCCATTATGTCAGAAAATATTCTATAAAAATTTCGATAGATTTTTCCTTTATATTGAGGCATATTTCAAAAGAAAAACAAAAAGAGTTTTCCTCTATAAAATCATTGATAGGAAAACATCGGTAAAACCGAAAGAATATAATCAAATTGCAAGCGATGGAGAATCGATAGACACCATGCATCTTAAGTGAGTGAAGCATGTGATGAATCACGGGGTTCACTGACGTACATAGTCACCCACACCTAAAATAGGGTACTTCACATATTCTCCTCCAACCACAATACAAAACAAATTGGAAAGGAAGCTGAACCGAGAACCTAGCTCAAGTTAGAGATACTTACCTCCTACATTAAGCCAACTAGGAGAGGATCATATCATCATCCTCCTCCTAATCCTCCCGGGAACGCTTCGCTAGCGCTCCTTCCCCGCTTCCCTCTCTTCCTCCTGATCTCTCGATCCTAGCCTTCGGGTAGTGGTGGTAGTGGAAATCATAGAGGATGAATGGCTAGGGGCTATTTATAGGCTTAAGAAAACCGCTAACTGTGGTTAGTAAACCATGGTTTAAGCCTCAACTATGGTGATTAATGGTCCTTAATCTATCATTAGTCTCTTTAATCATGATTAATTAGTCTTAGTAATGATCATTAAGATTTAATGACATCTTAAGCCTTCTTATTTCTCTTTATTTTGAATATCATAATAATTTGGCATGAAGTTTGATTCACACGAAATAAATTTTGTTGGTTTCCTCTTGATGAGTCGGATCTTATGACATAGGATCCGAGAGTAACCAAGTTCAAGGCCTTATACCATGCCAAAAATGTGTATGTAGTTAGCTGGACTCTCGCATTAGAGAGTGCTACTTCATCGGGTATTTAAGCACAGTTTTAGGTACCAATTCTATTCATCTTTAGGGATGTGGAATTCTTGGAGGATGACTTACTTCAAGGTCAAGACAAGTATGAACTAAAGGAACTCATGGAATCTTTAGAGAATAATGAGATTCCTGAGCCAGAAATTAAAGAGATTATTGAAGATGAAATACACATACCTCTTCAAAAGGGTTCGATGGTAGTTAGACCACTAGAAAGATATGGGTTTCAGGGGTCAGGGTTTACTATGCGGATCATGATGGATAGATGGATGCTAGCTATGAATTATGAAATACACTCCACGCACAAGTATGTCGTATGGACCCTAGAGGATTCACTCAAGGGTAAATCCTGTTAGGTGTAAATGGATCTTCAAGAGAAAGAGAGGAGCCGATGGGAAGGCAGAAATCTTTAAGGCATGATTCGTAGCAAAGGGCGCTTACACATAGAAAGAATGCATCGACTACGATGAGGCATTCTCCTATGTGGCCATGCTTCAATCCATCAAGACACTGTTAGTTATAACTACAAACCTTAACTACGATACTGACAAATGGATGCCAAGATTGCAAGCCTCAATGGATAAGTCGAGGATGATATCTACATGGACCAACCTCAAGGCTTCATGATTAAGGAAAGTAAAGCATGCAAGTTGAAGAAATTCATCTATGAGCTCAAACAAGCTTCTCGCAGCTGAATCATTAGATTTAATGAAACCATAAAAAGTTCAGCATCATGATGAGCCTTATGTAAAAAAAACTTAATGGTAGCTCAAATATAAATTCAATTTTCAATAAATATTTTTTGGAAGAAAATTCCTATATGATAGTTTGAGAAACGTATGAAATTACATCTAAAAGACTATATTTCTTCAAAGGTATTTGCAAAATATCTAACACAATCTTGAATATTGGTGATGCATTTTCATAATAAGTACATTTAAAAGACTCAATTTCTCAAAGAGTATTTGGATGAATGTTGTGACCACATTTTCATAGTCTACTTCTTCGTTCATCTTCTCATGTTTGTTTCGAGCTCAAACACAATATTTCGAAGTTTTAGTTTTCAAGTTCAAAGTGTTAGAATTTTAATACTTTGACAACATTTTTCATGATCGTGTATATTTGATAGGAAAAATAGTCTCCGTTAGGAGATTATGCAATAAAGAAGGATACGATGAGATTATCCTACAAAGGTAAGAATTAAGATAAACACTTATGATGATATTATCTATCAATCGCCTATTTGAGTTGAAGTTATCTACTGAGTTATACGCAATCAAGGAAAAAACTTACTGCTTCTCCTTCATTTAAAGTGAGAATTTAAGTCCCAAAGCCCCAAAAGATATCGGATGGCCTTTGCAGAGTTTAAACGTGACAAATTACTTCAGAGGGTTTATATTGACTATTAAAGTTTTTGTTAGGAGAAATAACGCAAAATCACCATGAATTGGAAAAACGGTCACGGTCCCGCTGGAAACGGCTTACTGCTTCTCATTAATTTAAGTGAGAATTGAAAGTCCAAAGCCCAAAAGATATCGGATGGTTTTTGCAGAGTTTAAACGTGACAAATTATTTTAAGAGGGTTTGTATTGACTCTTAAAGATTTTATTAGGAGAAATAACGCAAAACAACATAAGTTAGAAAAATGGTCCCGGCGGGGCTCGAACCCGCGACCTTCGGCTCATAAGACCAACGCTCTAACCAACTGAGCTACGGGACCGTTGTTATTTGTAATTTTATATTTATCATAATATCATTTAGCTTACTCTAAAATTTTCCCAAAGAATATTTACATATATTTCATTAGTTGCATCAAAATATTACAGGAGAGGCACCAAATAGATTCAAGACGTGTACAATATATACTAATACAATGAGTTAAGTTCCGTAGAAGAAATGGTGCAGCAGGAACATAAAAGGATGGCAGATCTACTGCGTTAAGAATAAACAGCAATAAAAAAGGAACCATCATTTTTATCCAAAGTCTATGCTTTCCAAAGGTATGCTTTATTGGTTAATTGCAGTCTTTCCTTCGCAGGCTACCATCTGGTCTTATCTATGGTTGATTATATGATCAGCTTTAAAAGAAACAATGTTGCCAAGTTCTGTAACATTAGAATTAAAAGTGAAAGTATAATTACTTTTAATTGCATAAGCTGTGTTTTCTCTTGTCAAGATTGATTGGTATTGTACAGGTAAGATCAACTTCGGGTGATCCATCTTAAGATGCCCTCGACGACCACTGATCATCGTTCTAACCTCCTCCCTCATCTTCTTCCTCATCTCTCTTCTCTTCCTCCTCCCCAGCTCCTCCCTTTGCCCCCGCGCCTCCCCCTCACCCCCGCACCTCCTCCACCCCGATCTCTCCTGCAACCTCCTCTGCCCCGAGCGCCCCCTCCCCCCCCCCCCCCCGGCCCCTTGCTCCTCCCCCACACCTCCACCACCTCCTCGCCATGCTCGCAACCTCCTCCCTTGCCCCAGAATCCTCTTCCACCCTGGACCTCCTCCTCATCCCTACGCCCATAGCCTTCCCCTCTGCCCCCATCCTCCTTACGAAGGATGCAACCTCCTCCTTTGCCTACGCTGCCTCCCCCTCCGCCGTTGTTCTTCCCAACCTGCCCACAGACTCCTCCTCCTCCCCTAGCATCCTCCTCCTCATCCATTCGCTCGTAACCTCCTCCTCCACCCGCAACCTCCCCCTCCTCCTCTGCCCATAGCCTCCTCCTTCGCCCTCGTCCTCGTCACCCTGCCCACAGCCTCCTCCTTTACCCCCATTCTCCTCATCTGCCCGCAGCTTCCCCCTCCTCCTCTGCTCACAGCCTCCCCCTCCACTCACGACCTCGGTCTCCTCCTCCCCCTCCCCCCACCCCTCCTCCTCCCACCCTCCGCCCGCAACCTCCATCTCCACCCCCATCCTCCTCTTCACTTCGCCTAGAGACTCCCCCCTCCTCCCTAGCCTCTCAGACTTCCTCTGTTCGACGTGCACCACCATGCAAACCTCCCCTCCACCTCCTCCACAGCCCCTCTCCTCCACCCCATCCTTTAATCAGAGAAGAAGAAGGCGTAGCCCCGGGCTGAGAAGGATCGAAGAGGATGACCGTGACTCATAGTTGAATTCTCCTAGGCCATCGACGATGATGAAACTGGAGGGTGATGTGGTCAGATGGGTCTTCGTGCTTCTTTGTCTTCTCCATCTCCGATTGTAGGTATCAATTTTGGGGGTAATCCTTTTGATTTCCAGTTTTACCCCTCTTACCCAAATCATGGTTTGAAAAACTCATGGTTAAGTTCAACTCATTGACGACCAAAGTAACGAAGGGGCACAAGTGATAGAACGGCAAGAAGTTGGGGGCACAATTGATATTCCCAAAAAGGGAGGGGTATAATTGACATTGCAGTATCTCGGAGGGGGAAAACTGATAAAAACCATTAATATAAAATTATACTACAAGAAACTGCAGATAATACTAGTACGAATGTTGTCCTATTTTGCTCGCATTATGTCATAATGTAGTCATTTTTTCCATAGGCAATTACATGTCATCGTAAGTGGTGTGGTCGCATGTGCAAGGCCATAAATATGGATACGACCACACTGTGGTCCCAACGTTCTCATACAATGCGAGCACTATGGTCCTCCGTGCTCATAATTATTGATGTAAACATATTAAAAAAATGCATAGATGCGACCACATAGGGGACTACATGTAGTTACATTAACCCCATCTGCTCGGTGACATGCAAAATCTTTAGAAGTCCTTTAACTTGTTGTAGTGACACGATTATCATTACATCACCCATAAACCCCATCATTGATAGCATTGACAAGGAGATCGCCATGAACTCTAACATGCAATCATACATTCACACACACATCCACTTACACACATACATTGTAATCCACATACACATTTATACACATACAACAAAGACACACTCACTGTAGCTCTTACGTGCATAGGTCCTCCAATGATGCATGCATGTATAAAATATAATGAAAATATAGAAACAATAATAAAAATGATCCACTCTTTAGTAATACATGAAATAAACAAGAATAAAGTTACCTCGGGTGAAATAGGTGTCTTCTCACCTTTTCGTGATTCCTCCTACACATGATGGATAATACATGCATATGATTGATAAATGCACCATGAAAGCGCCCTTCTACATGCAAATAATTTCATTAGAGATAGTACATCCATGCCCAATACATTCATATGGCATCATTATGGTTTAGATATTACCTCCATTGCATAGTATATCCACGACTTGAAACTATACACAAGATCGTGTATGGTTTATAAATAAACAATGTGAAGCATATAACGTGCAATTATATTTCCAAATTTATTAGAGAAAAAATCTTATTAAAGGCAATGAATGCATAAGTTAGTGTTGTACATGCGAGCCCACGACGAGCCATTATGCAATAAATGTTATTCTGAATATCATTCCCTGATCTGAAATGAAGAATAACTAATTTCTATAATAGGTCCCTTAGTACAATTAGGGTTATGTACCATGGCCATCTTAATGATCATACTATTTTTGATTCAATTATTGAATCATAGAGGCTTGTGTTTGGATGAATATCTAAGGAGATAGATTGAGGACTCATCAAGCATCGTCAAATGATTGTTAAGAGATGATCTCCTGCCTGAGTAGGAGATGGCAATCCTTTCTCATTTGGCCGATATCTAACCAACCTCTTGATGCAGGAACTCTGCATAGGAATAGAGATTCGGAGTTGTTAGATAAGTTAGGTCAAAGAGTTGACTTAACGAGATCGAGATAACCAAAGTCCTATGTCGTATTCTATCATGATATAGATAGACATACTCTGACCGAAGACATATGTGTTACTATATGTCTGAGTATGTACATTTGGCAGCCCAATAGGTTGATGACCTAACCAAGGTCTATACACCGGCATGCTGGTATGCATGCAAGGGCATATGAGTAATACGATCTCTCAAAGGGATCATACAGGTTCATTACTGAACCGGAAGACATGATCTCACTCATGCGATATTGGGAACAATCAAAATCTGTGTGTGGTGGTCTCACTTTGGAAGCTTGACTGAATTTATAGATTTGATATATAGTTTTTTGGAAAGTATATGATCAAGACCTAGGTATGATATATGCTCTTGGAAAGTATATGATCGATACCGACTCCCAATGATCGGATGAGAAAACTTAATGATAAAATCCTGAAGGAGACAGTTTAAAAGAGATCTAATACTTTGGGTTTATTCTGCTTCTAATATGCAGGATGTACAGGTATTGGGAATACCTGAGGGTGATGTGATCATAAACGATTGTATAACCATGACGCTTCCATTCCGAGGGAGTGATGAAATAGGTCTGGATTTAAGTGACTCCTCTCATAGAGAAGTGATCTAATCATAGTTCAAATGTTGGACATTGATCTGAATGTGATTCAGATACAATGAGAAGATTAGATCTACGACTTCGATTTAATGAAACATCTATGGGAGGTCCGCAAGATCTGAATTTGAGATTTGATCTCAATATCCAAGTCACTATACGTAAAAAAATACAATCGCCTTTTCCTTATCTCCAAGTATCCGCAGAGAAAGTGCAATATCCTTGAAAGAGTTCATGGATAATTTCATTGTTGATATTATATATCCGAGCATTGAGAAATGGATAATTAAATGTGATTTAATTATCAAAGATATGGATAATGTGGATAGCACTATCCATATTAATCAGGTATATTATAAATGTGATTTATAATATATTAGAGAGAGCAAATTAATATTTATATTTGTTAATTAATTATTGATGTAAATTAGATTCACATCGGATGATTGCTTGAAAATATGATTTACATTTTGTTTTGGGTTGTGAATGTGATTCACATTTTTCCAATGGCATGATCGTAAATTTCACAAGATAATTATGAACTATTTTTGTGAAATAATTTACAACAATTGTTGTTGTAAATTTTAGAGATATCATGAGATAATGATATCTCGTGGGATAATGAGATCTCATGAGATAATGAGATCTCATGAGATGATTGGTATCCGTCCCCCTTTTGGGGGGATATGGTTTATCTCATCATTATCTTCAAGGATAATTAATTGATTTGAATTGAATTTAAATGTATTGATTTATCGATATATATATATATATTAAATTAAATTAATTATTATTATGTTTTCACAACAAGATCATGGTCATTGAAAGAAACACAAATCAATCTCATCCATTGATTGTGTGTTGTCCATAGATTGGGATCCATCGACTCCCAAAACCCTATATAAGAAGAGTCACCCCTTGCTCTTCTAGTGACACGACAACAACGAATGCTCTCTCTCCCTCTCTCTTTCTCCACATGCCAAGCCTCTCTCTCTCATAGTGGTTGTACACCATGGAGCCCTTGTGAGAGTCGTCATCGTCGCAACATCGTCATTATGCTGCCAGATCATCTACTCGTGGATCTCCATCTCCTTTGGTGCGCCTCGCTCGTGAAGAAGATGTTGGATCTCGTGTGACGAGATCAGGAGATTCGTCGCTTGGATCATCAACATGGATTGCGATGAGTACGCATCTCATCAACGCACTCGCAAGCGTCTCCTCCATTGGATCAGACTTGAGATAGGAGGTCTCTTGGTTTAGAGACTCGATGGCAACCACGCTTCAAGAGGTAACCCTAGTACCTATTTGTAGTTTAGATGAAACAATCTAAGAAATGTTCTTGGATCATGTGGTTTCATCATTTTAAATTTTTTACATTCTGCTTCCCGTAGCAACTCGTGCAACTAGTCGCTCCTGATCGCATTCGATGCGATCATCATGCTTCCGTGATGCGCTTGAGGATTTTTCCATATCCTTCAATTAGGTCATCTTTAACAAGAGAAGAAGATTGATTTTGATTCTTTATTGATAAGAAATAAGTCATATCCTCTTTAACATGAATCTCATTAAGCTTAATCCATTATATATTATATCATTATCCAAACTCCATGTCAACAACAAGAAACCATTATAATCGCCTTCACTAACAATTAAGAAAGAACGCATGATGCATACAGACATGCATTCAACCATATACATTCATATAGACATAGTGAACCTACATATGTCACGTTCAAGTTCATACACAATCACAATGCAACTATCTAGTAATTATCCCATACACTTTGAAACATTCATTAACAAGTGTCAAAACCTTCACTTCTTCCATCGATGAATGATGTCCTTCACCTTTGCTTTCTTTCTCTATCTTTTACTCTCTCCTTCACCTCGACATCCCTTTTGCAGATGGTGACTCCACGATGAACCAAGCACTGTGTCCTGATACTAGGTTACTCCTTATATTCATTGTAATCCTACTCCTCATCCTCGTCCTCGTCACTCTGATCATCGTGATGGTCGACATCATTCTTTCCACCCTGACAAGTACCCTTATATTTCAAAAATACATTATTAGTTTCATCATGCAATAAATAAATAAAATATGAGATATGTAATTATCGGGCTACAAATCGAGATTTTAAAACGATGAGTCTATTCTCCACGCCACTCATGAAGTTCAAAATACGATCAATGTTGGTGGATATCCTGCTAATCTGTGTCGGTCTGGAAGAGGTGCCATAGATGATTGTGTATGCGATAGTGGGTGACCATATATGCTCATGGCACCTAGAGTGTCGCAACTAGACTTCGGCGAGAATTCGGGGTGGAGTCCCCTAAGTCTTACCGACAGTTGAGGACAACATGTTGTCCATTGATTACCTCCTACCAAACCTTGGCGCCAAATAGAGTGTGATCCTCATCGGAAAGGGATACATTCTTCTCTGTGAATATCTTATCATAGTGCTCCTGCATGTTAAAGACACAATTTAGCAATATACACTTAAAGTTTCTACTTAAGAATTAAAAGTATTGTGTGAATCCAAGAAGCAGTCACTGCCACAGCCTGGGCTTCTTGTGTGGACCACTGATCGTCCTGCGTGTGGGTCTTCACCCACCATTCCCTACGTGTCGGTTCATGATGGGAAGCCTTATGTTGTTATAATACAAAAATGAACACCACTATTAACAAGCATCTGTTCACGTTTTCGCCACTATTACCATCCAAAATGAAGTAGGATGATATTATATTGTGATGAATACTTACCAATTCAGTCCTCGCTACCCTGAAGATCTTGGCACCACTATTAGATTTGATATGTTTCCTCCCTCTATTGGTCCGTCCCACAAGAGAATGTCTCCCAAAATCTTCAGAAGCGAAGAGATCACAATATTGACTCCATATGTTTGGAAGCAGATAAAATAAGGATGGCAAACACTAAAATAAAAATGAGTAAATTAATACTTAATACCTTTCAAAAGTGCACCAAAATGGGAAGAATTCTTTTGCCCTCTCCCAATTAACCTCCCTCTCCATATTGGCCAGTGCATCATCCTGGCCATGTAAATACTATTTGTAATCATGTTGTTGGTCAGGTGAGTCAGAGGGATACTAAACATCTCTCGAGTACGCTCATAACATATGTCATAGGTGTTCTACATTTGGAATGTATTTTTATCAAATGTATACGAGTCAAAAGGACTCTCAAACAGATACGGGTAAATTACTTATGTAAACACCATCCAAGATCCTCTATTGATCAAACAGACTCGTATGAGTCTATCTGTAGTCCTAACAATCTTGGAATCTCTACTAGGCCTTGCACAACTCCTTCGCTACATTTGATCCTTTAGTGTATAGATGTATCAGTCAACTTCATCGTATAAATATTTTTGACATAGTAGATTAATCAAGGAAGATATACCATCGGACAGGAGATCTAAGAAGCAACGGGGGCTTGGGCCACACTTGTGGAGGTGGTAGGATGAACCATGTCAAGAGTGTTACGTACATCCTCCACATCCAGCATAAGCTCATCCCCATGGCGTGAAGACCGTGGAGTCATCTGTTCAATGTGGTATAAACTCACTTTTCTCGGATACAACTTTTGCAAGTTTTCGTTCGGGGATCATCTCTATATGAACTTTGGTACTGCTAGAGCAGAAAGTGATCACTCTAGTGCTATAACCCACTATTGCTTAGGTTGTTCAGAGGAACAGACAACCAAGGATAATAGGGGTGTGGAGTAATGGTGTACGGGAGTCCATATCCAGGACAATGAAATCCACAAGGATCTACATCTCTTAAACTATGATGATCATGTCCTCTAGCATGCCTCTAGGCCTCTTAACTGATCTGTCTACGAACTACAGAATCATCTCAGTTGGCATGAGTGGTCCTAACTAGAATTCTGTGAGCAGTGATGAAGGCAGTAAATCGATAGATGATCCATTATCGAGCAATGTGTGCTCGAATTCTTGATTGAAAATATATCGTCTGATAAGAGGATCTCCCTTGTCTTTTTATTGATCGAGAGGAACAGGGTGCCTAACGTCCGATCTTGGAGGGTTTGTGGTATCCGACAAGTCGGATCCAATACTCGTTGCATCGGTGCCTCTCACGACTCTCAGTACCCGAAACAATTTAATCAAGCAAAAAATCAACTCGCGGTATATGAAATAAAACCTAAGTGTACGAGGTGAAATTTATTATACCCTACAATGTCTATGTATAGTCATCAAGTGTAGGGGTCGAACAACTGAGAGAAAACTGAGGATAGGTATAATTATTATTAATTAATAATAACTAATAATGATTATTTTGTGCATTTTTGGCTTTTTCTAATTCTTTTATGGGTTTTTAAAGTTATGGAATTATATTAATTTTTATTTTATTTTCTTTTTATTATATAAATTTCCCATTTATTTTTAATTTTAAAATAAAACATATATTTCTACGATAGTGATGATTTGTAGATGTTAGAAATAATATATAGAATATATAATATATATATATATAAAGGAGCAAACCCTTTTTTGAAAGCTTAAAATAGAATATATATTTATAAGTAATAGTAATATGTAGCATATAAGTATATAAAGTATATACAATATATATAGGATTTGGTAATTTTAGATATATATATATATACTCAAAATTCAGAAAATCAAATGTTGTTTTCTCCATTTTTGGGATTTTTATAGATATTTTTGCTAATTTTTAAGTATTTTTAATGTATTAAATGTATAAAATGGTGAGTAAAATAAATATGTTGAATAGTTTTGGATTTTTTAAATAGATAGTATGTCCAAAATTTTCCAAAAATATTTTATGTAGTATTTAAAGAAAAATATAAGCAAAAATCAATATTTTTGAATTTTTATGAATTTTTATGATTTTTATAATATTTTAGGGGGGTTTCATAATTTTTAAGGTTCTATTTTTATATTTTTAGTGACTTTAGGTCTGAAAGTAGAATATGTAATAACGTAGATACTCTAATTTTTTTAGAATTTTTAGAGATGTTTTTATATGTTTTTGGATTTTAATAATCAAATAGGGAATAAACATCTTGTTTTGATTTTTATAAATAGTAAATTAACTTAAAATGGCATGCACAAATTGTATGTGATAAATATAGCTAGCATGTACCTTAGATAATTTCCTATAAATTTTAAAGATAAAATGCAATTTTTAATAATAAAAATACACTAAATAAAAATTTCGAATTAGCAGGGACTGTTTGCAATTTAAATAAAGTTTAAATACATTTAAGGACCATAAGATCAAAGTTTAGGGGCACCGAGAAATTTTACCAATTATATTCGAATTTAATATGCTCTTAGCAGAAGTATAAATGTAAATAAACCAAATCTCATGTAGTTTCATGCAGAATGTCCTAAAGTTCAACATTATTTATACTATTTATATGACTAAAAATAAATACGTAAACCAGAGATGGCTTATATGCAAAAGGCCAAGGACCTAATAGCAATTAAAATAAAGTTCAGGGGGTCCTATCAACTTTTACAAAAGTTTTTAAACTACACTTAATATTTACAAGACTATTTAAATAATACAAAAGTCGACGGGTGCTCCAATTAAATTACCCCTTAAGGGCGCTCATCGATAACAATCGTGGCCCTACGTAGTGCCACTTAAAGCGATCGAACGACTCAAGCAGGTGTAACGCTTCGCCTCGACTTCGATGACAGTCATGGTGCCACGTAGCGCCACTAAAAGCGATCCAATGGCTCGGTCAGACATAACGCTTTGCCTTGACTTTGACAACAGAGATTAGATCTGGCACTCATGCTTGATCTAACGACTATGAAGGGGGTTGGAAGAATGATCAAGAACAAGGCCTCCCCTTCCTTCAATCACTGAATTCTCCTTTCTCTGACTACTATTCTTCAATATGATTATCCCTACACCTTCCTAGAAGGTCGTTGCATATGCATGAGTCTTCAATTGGGTCCAGGTCCTAAGGCTATAGCTATTCAATGGCTACTTGGAAGTTCAATATGGGCTTCACTTCGTCTCCAGATGCCTTTTCAAATCTTCTAACCTGCACAAAAATACTCAGGGGCTCGAGCTGATTCTCCTTGACCCAAGATTGAAGGTGCAACGCACGAGGAAATATCGGATGGTGAGATCATGTGAACTGGAGGAGGATAGAGCTCGATGGACCTGGTGCAAGATTGAGGGGGAAACAAAGGGCTCTCATGGATAATGCGAAGGGGATGGAGGATGAGGAGATTTAGTGGGTCTATGACACATAGATCACAATGATTTTGAGCTGGAGCAGAAGCTCTAACGATTAGAAATTTTCTAAATTACTCTAACCTAATAGCTAATTGATTAAATTAACAACTAATCTACGCAAGGGAAAGGAAATGATGTACTAAAAGCGTGAAAGAGTAACTCAAACTTGAGAGATTTAGGGAGCAGAAGAAGTTGTACTTGGAAGGTCCCGTGAGGCTTGGATGACCTCAAATTCCCCCTTCTCCTCGACGTGGATTGATGTAGATAGCTTCCTATCACCAAGGGTCACTCTAGAGTTCGATTCAAGGGGTTGAAGGTTGACCAAGATGGATTATAAAAGGGGATTTGGGGGATTATTTATATACATGGCGAGGTAGGTTGAGAAATCACAAGATGGCCATCGATGGAGTGTATGTACAAGGAGTCTAAGGGAATGGCGAGATGAAGGAAGGTTAGGGGCACAAGGTTGGTTAAGTAACCAATGTCCCTCGAGCAGTGGAATTTCTCCAAAAATCGGAGAAGGATGGGGTGTTGCATGCTCTGACATGAGTGGGCTAGAGACCGCATAGTTGACCTAGGACAATCACAGTAGCTTCTAGTTGGTCCACGTGGACCAACCAGAAAATTTCGTGGAATAACTTCATTATAAAATCAATAATAAATAATAAATGAATTTAGTAAATAAAATTTAAAAACATAAAAAATATTTCTTTATTTATGTGCAATTTTATAGGTATTTTTATCTTTTTTACAAGCTTATTTATTAGGAGTTAATATTTACATCTATATACATAGTTATATTTACCTATATTTGAGGTATTTTATTTTTATTTTGTACTACGTATTATATTATTATATAAGTATATTTGATATATTTATAATATATTTAAATACATATTTTTATTTTCTTTTTCTGATTTTATTAAATAAAAATGTGTATATATAACATAAGTATAGTGTACCTATATAATTTAATGCATTATTTATTTGATGCATTTTAGTGATTTTATTTTGTGTTTATACTTTTAATATTTCACATAATATTAATAAGTATATAAAAATATAAGAAAATAAAAATATAAAGAATAAATAAATTGAATAAAATATACATATACACATGATGATGGGACCCTAGAAAGTCAATTTTTGTGTATTAATTTCATTTTTAGTGAAATCACCTTCATTAGATAGATAATTTAATTTTAAGAATAATAAAGGTGAGTTTGAGAAAATTTGAGATTATATGGAGTAGTTATTGGTCTATAAAGTTTTATTTGTGGTTATTTCCTCTATGTGTCTCAAGTGCACTATGCATTATTTTTCTTGGGAATAATTTGTGTATTTTTCTATGTATTTTTATGTCGAAATTTCATATTAAGGGTTTTATTATTTGAGGTGTGTATAATGAAAAATAAAATAATTACAAATGTATATTTATTGATGAATTAAATTAGGATTTTGGTGGTGTTTTTTGTACAATTAGGTGCCCTATCTCCCCCTACTTTATTCCTGGTCAACCAAGTAAATATTGATTTGGTCTTGGGGTCTAGGGTCATTCAGTATTTTCAATTATTCATTTCTTTTTCCTTTCTTTCCTTTATTCTTTTATTTTGGAATTAAATACTTGTATTATACAGTATTTATGTGTCAAATAATGAATTTTATTTTGTACATCTTAATGTTATTTACATGCATTAAATAGGTATTTAAGGTCAAAATGAAAGAATAAAGGTGATGAAATTGAGATTCATCACATATCTATACCAAATTATTTATATACTTCTACAAAAACATGTACATAACTTGCATAAATTCTTTGTAAATATGTAAAAAATTCTTGTGAATCTATGAATACATCTAATTCGCTAACCCCTTTTTCAAAAATATAAAATTATGTAAAATTCCAAAAAACCTAAAAATAAAAAAGTTGGGAACTACATAGAAATTTGCAAACTTTTTGAAAAAACCCATAAAAATTCAAAATCAGAAAATTGTTGCACAAAAATATTTTCTTATATTGCATAAGTTTTTTTTAAATGATGTGACAATTGAACAAGTCTTAGTAAAATCTGAAGATTAGATCTTGTTTTAGACCTTAATCCACTTAATTTTACAGGAACATTATAGGAATTGGAAGTAAGGCTTTTCATGTCAATGAGACAATTTTGAGTCCAGTAGACATGTTCATATGTCATCGTGATTAGCCTAAGTAGAGTTTTTCGAAGTGCAAGTACAACTCTTGCCGCTAATGACCTAAGTTGGACACTGCACTCTGCACTTAGGTCAACTCTGAGGAGGTGATGAGGGCAGACTCTTAAATTGAGGAAGCATACGTGTGGCAACATACATCGCCCAAATAGGTGGCCAGTACCCCCCAACTCAGACTAGTGCAATTGACATATAAAGACAGGATGATGTGGATTGCAATAAATCTTCAAAAGAAGGATAATCTACCAGCTCAGGAGGAAAAATCCTTATGAAATTTTGTTGTATATAGTATCAAAAAATACAAAATCAAAAACTCCAAAAAGAATAGACAGATAAAAGTCAATGGAAAATCAAATCCCTTTGGAGTATGTATGAAATAAACAAGGCATTACGCTTCAAAGTCAAATACCTCAAGGTTTCCTACAGTAGGAGACTTAGCTACACTGGTCAAGCTTCATAGGATATGTGACTACACTGGTCACAATCCATTCTTTTCTCTACCTCCTCTTCTTGTACCGATTGCACTTGAACTTAGAAGGGAATACCCAGTCCTCGAGGCTTGTCAAGGGAGATTGTTCCTTGTTATTTCTGATGATAGGATCTACATTCACATACACTATACAAGTGAGACTCATAATCATAAGGGTTTGTGTATGAAGAGACTTATTCTGACCCGACTATTGAGGAGAACTGAATAGAGACTTGTGGAACTTGAGGGGTACTAAGCTTTAGATTATATTCCCAATAAGGTTCCAAAAAAACCAATATGAACTCCACAAATTAATATCTTCTCCATATGAACTCGAAATTCACCAAACTCATCTCAATTATATTTAAAATTAAATTACCTATCTAATGAAGGTGGTTTTATCAAAACCAGGGTTAAGATACAAAAGCCAATTTCTAGGGTACTTTTATATTATGTATATATATATATATAATATGAGGAGTGATCCTATGAGAGCAAAAATTTGTGAAAGCATGAGAGGATTCATTCTGGACCACATGATCCTGTCTTCTCTCTCCTGGTCTTCTCTCTCCTGGGTGGATCATGTGGTCCAGAATGAATCCTCTCATGCTCTCACAAATTTTTGCTCTCATAGGATCACTCCTATATATAATATTCATATATTTTATTCTTTATTTTCTACTCTTCTTATATTTTTAAATAATTGTAAATATTATTTAAAAATATTAAATATAAACAAAAAATAAAATAATTCGAAATTTTGAAATAAATAATACATTAATATATATATATGTACAATACCTATCATATATATAATTATTTTTATATACAAATAAAATCATAAAAATAAAATAAAAATATGTAATTACGTATTTAATTATGTTAAAAATATATAAAATATGTAAATATGCTAATAAGTATTAAAGATACAAAATAAAAATAAAAGATGTAAACTATGGGTAAATATACCTATATATACACACTTGTAAAAATTAACATCTAATAAATTAAGTTATATAAATAAATGAAATTCATAATAAAATAGTTTGTTAAATAATAAACATTTATTATGATTGACTTTTTATAAATAAAATCATTTTTGAATTCTTTTTTAATTTTTTCGATTTTAATCGTTATTTTGTCTTCATGCTGCTAACATAGACCTATCAGGTCTTTTGTTGATTGCGAGTCAACTGTACCTCCAAGCCCTCTGACTTGTCAGAATTCCTGAGCCACCCATCTTCACCATTTTTATCATGCCTTGCACGTTACTCGAATCGAGTTAATTTCTTCACGAAACCTCTGCATCTTGGCATGATTCACCACACCCTACTCGTAGAGCCATCGTGAAAACCTCATATCGATCAAAATCCTAGGTTTTTAGATTCCTTCTCACATGTGTATAAATAAGTTCTTCCATCTGTTATTGATTTTTTTATCCTTCTTTTTGAGACATAACCTCCAAAATCCACCACATATGTGTATCCCTTGGTGACATGAGGGACTCCATCTGATTCATCACGCATATAAGGCTTCAGAGGAGTGATCCAACCATCGTTGGAGCTGAGCTCTGTGAGGTCTTTTCTCAGGTCTCCGACCATGTTTGAGCCTCTTTTACTCACTTTCTACTGTAGCTCTCATTCCATCATTTCATTTCATACTTTATTTCGATCATTAATTGCTACTTTATCTTAGATTCTGATTATTTAAGTACGTCGAAGCACTAGGTTCCAGGCATTGTTCCACCTTGTTACCTCCACTATTTCAACCGCTTGGCGCCACCACGTGATTTCCCTTCATGTTCTCCACTTCCTTTACTACTCCAACCACCATGATCCACCCTAGATCAAGTTGCTGGGCCCTCCAATAGTTGTGAACCATCTTCAGGAAGAGATAGAGCATCTGAGCAACGAGAAAGACCTCGGGAATCATGTAGGAGGGAGTATCGAAGGAGCTTCGACGTGTTGTTCTTCCTCAATCATCCAAACCCCTTCTCCAATGTCTGATCTTGAGTGTCCTCCAGGTCTCACAATCGTCGTTGAATCAAGCCAGCCATTGATTGTCAAATCATCCGCAGGATCTAACCATCACTGGTGATCCACGAACCTGTATAGCGCCATTCGAGCCATCGAAGCGCTTAAGTTAAGTGATCTGAGCCATTAATGAGCATGCAGGTTTGGATAAATTACACAGCACCCTCCCACATTTTTGTATTTTATATTAGTATAATAAATAGTAACTGTAGTAATTTTAATTAGATATTTTGCACAAGGGACCTGAAGCTTTCATCTATTTGTTATTTAGTCCATGCCAGCTCACCTCATGTGGTCCACCACATGAGGCGAGTTTTGTAGGTTAATCGCATCTTTTCTCTTGTATCATCTGGACCTATTATGAAGTGAAAGTTTATTTTATGGAAAGTACAACTAGGTCATTTCCATGTGGATATTAAATGAAATTTTAATTCAATAATTGCATGATTGGTCCTGAAATTTGTTTTATTTATTCAGAAATATGAGCAAACTCTCTTCTGTTTACAAAATAACCCCTGCCAGTGAATTTTTAGTGCACATTTAATTGGACATTTTGCATATAACCTCCTGATGAATCCACATTTCATCATCTTTATTCTATCATTTTGGCACCAAAACCCCTAGCAAACGCCTGTAAATAACAGTAAAATAGTGCATCTTAGCATTCATGCATGTGCATTTCAATAGTGTATAAAACACTGTAATTAAGGCCAAAATTATAGAATAAATAAAGAAAAGAAAAAAGAATAAAATATTGTAAATATTTTATGACCCGAAACCCCGAGACCTAGGCATCTTGATGAATAGGTCGACAAGGAATAAAGTAGGGGGAGATAAGGGTCAATTATCTATTTTATTTCATTCATTCTTTATTCATTTTGGGACCTATTTTTGGTTCCACTTTTTATGCATCAAATAAAGAAACTTTGTATATGAAAGTTGTAGATAATTTAATAAAGAAAGATACAAAATTGATTTCACAGAAAAATAATGTACAGATAAAAAGTTATGATCTGAATAAAAATCCAGAACCCCAACTTCCCAGACCCGTATCTCACAAATGAAAACTCCAAATGCAGCGTACTCACCTTTAATTGTATATAGAATAAAATAATCTATCCAATGGCGGTGGTTTCGCATTTGGCGGAGCTACGGTTTGAAAGTTGACTTTTAGACCCCTATTGTATACTTGTACAGATTAAAATATTCAATTTATTATGTATTTATTATTTTTATAATTTTATATTTTTATAATGTTGTAACTATTACTTATAATGATTGTGAATATTAAAATCAGAATAAAAACATCACTAAAACTCAAAATAAAATACTTGTATACACAGGTAAAATACCTACACATATACCTATACAATATATTACTTTATTTTATTAATTATACAAGGAACATCAATAAAATAAAATAAAAATATAATTATGTGTATAAAAGTGTGTTATAATTATATAAATTAATAAACATAATTAATCAAATTAAAATACACAAAATAAAAATAAAATACTTAAATATATAGATATATATACTATAAAGGGCATAAATGCAAACTTGTAAAAATAAGTCTCATACAAATAAATAAAAATCACAGAAAAATTCTTCATAAAATAATAAACATTTTTTATTTTATAACCTAACATCAATAAATTCATTTACTATTTTATTTTGATTTTTCAAATAATTTCTACTCTGAATTTCCTGATTGGTCCACGTGGACCAACCAGGCGCGGTCTAGAGTTGACCCCGGTCAACTCCCCCGACCAAAGCCTGCCACCTCTGACGCCCGCGATTTTGCCCCATTTTCAAGAAATTCTCGCGCTCGATCCGCTGGTCCTCACGCCTTGATTCCTTCTCGGAAGTTCATCCCCGATCTCCACTCTCCCACGCCATGTCTTCGGATCCAGCCATATCCTCATGATGCGCACGTGGAGCTCGCTTGAAGAAGACGTCATCGCCTCCTACTTAAACCACCCGCCGTCTTCGAGCCCAAGTTTGAACCCTCATTAGCCTTTAATCCTCCTCCCTGTAGCGCTCTTTGTGTAGCCGGAGGTGACAGCTCCGCATCCGCACCTTCAGGCGAGTCGAGGAGGCTCTGTAGCGTCTCCGCCACCTCCGCCGACCACCGGCGTCGAGGTTCTTCTTCCTCAGGTCGTCCACCTTCAAGGTTTGCCCTTTTCCCTTTTCTTTTCGTTTCATTTAACTTCCCGTAGCTTCAGCATCAAAAACCCCAAAAAAATCGAGTTTCCCGTCGATCGATCCATCTTCCATATCTCATCGCCGGAGCGCACCTCCGGCTGTCGCGCATCCACCTTCCACCGATCACCTCCGACCGTCCCTACGCCTCCGCAGGGTCCAGGCAACTTGCCCTGGACCCTCTCACCTTGTTTTGCAGGTCAAAGCGCAGTCAACGTACCTGGGAGGCATTCTGCAGCCCTCGCCGGAGATACCTGGAGCTCCGAGCTCCGCCGCCTTCGCGCCAGCACATCGAAGCATCTCCGACGAACCTGAGCCTCCCAGCACATAGCCGGACCTCCCAGGAGTCTTCTGGTCGATTTTGAGCCCACGCTGCAGCCGGAGACCCGAGATCTTGAGCTGGGAAGTTCGCCTCGCCGGTGAGCGTCCCTGTTCTTCCTCGTTGCCTCCTCACCGTTCGATCAGGAGCCCGCTCCAGACCGCTTGTCAGCCGTCAGATCTTGGCACGCGTCGTCCGTCGATCTCTTCGCCAGATCTGATCTCCACCGCTGATCGCCGAACCGTCATCGTGCGTTGTGCGCGCGCCACGTGGATGAGTGAGCGGCCCTCCGCCGTTCGATCGCGCACGAGGAGATAAGGCGTGGGTATTTTGCACTTTCCCCTCGCCAAATTTTGTATTTCATTTCAGTCCATAAACTTTAAGCGGTAGTTTAAATATTTCTGTAATAATTGCAATTAGAACCCCGTAGTTTTCTTATTTGCACCTAGGTCCAATCCACGTCACCTCACGTGTCCGTGCGCGTGAGGGGGCTGGGTATTTTGCAGGGACCCCCCTGGGGTTTATTTATTTCGCTTAAGTCCATGAATGTTTGCTTTAAGTTGTAATATTTTGGAGAAACTGCATTGAACCCCTTGGAACTTTGTAATATTGCAAAAATACCCCTTCCAGGCGCGTGCGAGTCACGCACCCTGGTGGGTAAATTGCTCAGATACCCTTGCGGGTTTTGTTATTCATCTTTATTCCTTAAAATGCAAGTTTCAGTGTAACCTTTTGTGGAAAAATTGCGTGTATGCCCCTGGATGTTTGATATATTGCATATATGCCCCTGCCAGGACTGTTTAATGTTTGGATGTTTGTTCTAATGATTTGATCTATCATTTTAACTCCAAAATTTCTCAAATTTTGAACTTAAGCTCCTGGACATGTGTACTTTCACGCCACATATTTAGTTTTTGATTTTATCTTATCTTCATCTTTATTAAAAATCAAAAACTTGCTATTTGTGCACTGTCTAGTTTAGAAAATACCAAAAAAATATTAAAACTCCTCCAAAAATTCCAAAAAAATCACCTAGTGTCTATTTTATCCTATTTTAGTGTCAGTCCAAAAATCATTAAAAAGTTCAAAAGAAAAACACTAAAAATTCAAAAACACTCAAAAACTTCAAAAAAAATATATATAATAGTAGAAAACTCCAAAAATCAAAAACTCAGTTTCTGTTTGTTCCTTATTTTGCCCTTTTTATTTGAAAAATAGTGTGAAAATTTTGAGCTACTGATTGCTATTTTTAAATCTCATTTTATTCACAGCCAGCCTTATTTGCACTGTTTTGCTTTATTTCAGTATTTGAAAATACCAAAAACACCTTGAAAATTTTCCAAAAATCACAAAAACAGTAAAAAACCCTAAAAAGACTAAAAACAATTTGTTTCTGAATTTCTGGTACTTTTTACTTAGTTTTATAAATATTCTATCTTGTCTTTTATTCCATTGTCTTTAAATTCCAATATTGAAAAAGAAAAAAAAATATAAAATATAAAATTAAAAAAATCAGAAAATTAAAAATCAAAATACAAAACAAAAAAAATTAAAATAAAAAAAATTAAAAATTAAAAACCCACAAAAATTGTAGTTGCTTGCTTGCTTAGTGTAGACACTTTACACACACACACTTGTGCTTACACATTTGCTTGAATTACCCTGTTTGCTCGCTGCGTTCGAACTCTCTGCATACTTGCTTGCTATACATTTTGTGCAGAGTTAAAAATAAATTTTAACTCCACATTATTTCTAATTTGTTGATCTTTAGTGTGGGTTAATTGTTGATTAAATACACTTTATTGTGGGTCGCCGCATCGACATCGGTTGCCTCCGCCTTGAGTGAGACATACTCTTTAGACCTACGATAATCTGTGTTTATCAAATGGCGCCGTTGCCGGGGAGCAACAACGAGTAGTTTACATTTTGATTAACTGTGTGTTTGTTTACCATAGCATCATTTTCCATCTCTTACATTTTTGATATATCTTGTTGAGCTATCTGACCATCTCTTTTCTTGTCTTCTTGCGAGGGACCGCGGAGCGAGGCGGATTGCTTAGGTGATCCGGAGCATCCTTGGGAAGCGGAGCCGGCCTTCTTGGGCCAAGCCGGCAGGAGAGAGCAGGAGGATTGAGAGAGAGTGATTAGATTAGTTGCACTTTATTTCCATGAGAGAGTGACTTTGGTAATTTGTAATAATACAGGTACATTCGGACATGGACACTACCGGGCCTAACTTCCAAGTGTTTGTTCACTTGGGGGCTCACCGCGGTTTTTGTGTTTTTCGCGGTTTTCTCGCCTTCATTTCTATTTGTTTCACGAGGATTTAGCCCCTAGACATAGGAATTTTTGTTGACTGTGACGAACTAAGAAGCTAAGGCCCAATCCCTAATATCTTGCCTGCACCTATAGAACGTAATTGGACTTTGCTAAAATTCACTTGAAAAAGCTATTTGACTTGGACTAGAGGCCACGTGCCGCGAGCCCACCCTGTTAAGCGCTACTCCTGAACTCGATGTGTCGAGAAGAGGAGGGGTGAGCCAAGACCGGACTCCGGACTCTTTTCTTTGTCATAGCTACTTGTTCTTCACGTTAATAGAAGTTGCTCATCTTAGGACGATTTCCTCGTGCATGCACATAGGTAGTTTAAATTATTGTCTTTAAATTATGCGCGGATCACTTTGCATGTAGAGTGCTGGCGACAAGGTACGCATTTCTATCCCTGCATGCATCATAGATTTTGACCGCGCATCGGCTTTTCCGCTTTCCTCCCCCTGTTTTACTGAATTTTAATAACAAGGAAATTGGAAAATTCGTTAGACGATGCTTGCTCAGAAAAACACCTAAAAAAGTGAAAACAATAAAAATTGGGACTGCTAATGCAAACTCGACCTTAAAACTCATCCCACCAAAAATTTTGTTTTGGGAGAGTAATCCCCTCCTTGTTTGATTTATCTGCTGCGAGAGAGTGCCTCGACACTAGGATAGAGCCACATCTGAAATTTTAGTTGACTACTGGTCGTGGTTAGTCGTTCTCCAGTGAGGATCTCTCCGGTAACCGGTAAAGCGGACCGCGATATCCTTAACAGATTGAATTAGCGGGAGCAACCGGGTTACGGTCCGCAATTCATACTGGCTGGGAAAGATCTGACGTGGATTGGGACAGTCAGCTAGGAAAGTAGGATACCGAACAGCTCACTCTAACGCTCTGATAGATTGACTGATCACCTAATAAAAATTGACAAGATAACAGACCGAACTCTCACGGTCATCAGCTCAAGTGTTGAGTAGGTGAAGCTGGGGTTTTGATTTATCATCCTGTTTGCATTCCAGATCTCATCCGCCTTTCTATAAATCAAGATGATGGGACGGAGATCTCTTAGGCCGACTTTGTCGGCACCGTTATCCCGCACTCCACCTTATTCATCTAGGAATACCTCGGAGAGTCCGCTCTCCGAGCCTGAGTTTACATCCACCCTGTTCCCCCTCGAGCACCCTTCCCATTCTTCTTCCATCAGTCCAAGAGTGTCTGAATACAGTGCATCACAGTGTTCCGCTCATTCGACAGCACCTGAGATGGCCTCTTTTGCTTTTTCAGAAAATCCAGCCATGGCAGACAGAGGCGAGCATGAAGATGATCATGAGCACCCTCCGTTCCTATTTGATCAAGCAGCCATCAATAATTCCTTGTTAGCATCCCTGGAGACTATGCAGCAACAGATCCGTGACCAGGGCACATTCATGGGTGACCTTATGAGGGAAATTGCTCAGATGAGAGAGAACCGAGCTGGTGGAGAAGGTGGAGGAGGAGGAGGACCGGACGCAGGAGGAGGCGATCCAGACGGCGAGAGACCGCCACAGACTATCATGAGGGAATTGCACAACCCAGCCGCATCCCTCACTCACCGATGGATTCGACTCCCACCCATCCACGGAGATTTCGAGCTTCGGCCCCACACTATCCAGCTGCTACCCAAATTCCATGGGTTGCCGACCGAAGAGCCGCACCTCCACCTCCAAGAATTCGAGATGATTTGCAGCACCATCCATGATCGGTTGACGACCGAGGACACAATCAAGATGATCGCCTTTCCATTCTCTTTGGTTGACAGAGCCGCCTATTGGCTCAAACATCTTGGGCGTTTCGTCGACACATGGGCAGATCTCCGGACCGTATTCCTGAAGAAGTACTATCCTCTCGGCCGGACCAACGCAGCTAGAGCAATGATCAGCAACTTCGTCATGATCCCAAACGAACAATTCCACGAAGCTTGGGATCGATTCAGAGAGCTCATTGACCGGTGTCCACATCACGACATCTCCAAGCCCAACCTGGTGCAGAGTTTCTTCTGTGGGCTGACACCGGAGCTGCAGGGGCTTGTCAACGCCTCTTGTGGTGGATCCTATTTTTCTAAGGGTGAAGATGATGTCTGGGCCATCTACGAGGGTATGGCAGAAAATTCTACAGTGATGACTCAGGCCCGTGTCTACACCCAACAAAAGCCACCGCAAGGAGGCGGAACATTTTAGAGGATCGCTCGCATCGATGCCGGTCCCAACACAGTGTCGGTAGCCGCAGCCCAAGCCGAATCAACCGCAGCCGACATGGGCATCATTAGTGAGAAGCTGGACCGCATGGAGATCCTCGAGAAAAAACAGAATCAAGGCATGGCCCAGATGGACCAAATTGCCAAAGTTATGAGTGACCTAAAAACCCAAATGCTATGCATTCAGGAGGGCCAATCTCATGCCCAACAGCCTCCTAGGTCACAGGTTGCCTCTAGCAGCAGCAATCCCAACCAGGGCTCTACCTCATACCGCCAGGTGAACCATATCCGGGCGGAACCGGTTCCATTGCTGCAGTACCATCCAGAGCAACCGCCATCTTCCGACACGCAGATGGTGGTTTATCAGCCGGAGCAGCCACTGGCAGTTCTTCCTCCACCCTCCTTTGAGCAGGAGCCATTGATGGAAGTCAATGGGATTTGGTATGACCGATACCCTCAGCCCGCAATTCGTAGGGATCACCCCGGATTCCGTTGGGGGAATGGTGGATCCTCGTCCCAGCAGCATCCTCCTGCCCATGGACAGCAGAGCAGCCAGCAGACACAGCAACAACAGCCCCAATATGCCCATCATCAGCAATACCAGAATGGTCCTCGTCCCTCCTATCAGGGACAACAGTGGAGGCAGCGACAACAGCCTCAACAGTCTTATCACCAGCCTTCCCCCCAGTATCACCAGCAGCAGCAGCCCCATTTCCAGCAGGGACAACCATCCGGTTCTCAGGTCCCCGTTTTTGAGAACCCAGCTCTCGATGATCTTGCCCGCTTGCTATCTGAACAGCGAGCATCTTTCAGGCAAGAAATGGATGAATTCCGGCAGGAAATGCGGGAGATCATGAAAAGCAAGACCGCCATACCCGCTCAGATTGAACCTAACCCTAACAATCTGAAAAGGAAGTCTGAGCAGGTAGAGTTTACAGAGGATACCTCTCCTAGTGATCATATGAGTGACATATCTTATTCCTATCATGATGCTGATTTTGTTACTACTAGGAGCGGTAGGATGCCAGCCGGCGGCGCCTCTTCTAAGCGACACCCAGAGGCAGGATCAGGAGCGCCAGAGGAGCAGAGGAGCGGTGCTGATGCCGCTCATGATGATGTTGACGGTGGTGCTGATGCCACCCATGATGAAGTCCAGGACGACGGTGCTGATACCGTCGTGATACCAGTCGCAGACGGTGGTGCTGATGCCACCATTTTGGGTAGCGAGCCAGAGCGCGGTGCTGATGCCGCAGATGCAGGTGCCGGTGGTGGTACTGAGGCCACCACCTCTACTTTTGTTGAAACTCCCACTGTGATGTTACCACATTTTGTATCTATGGACTGTGGCAACAAAAAGAACAAAAATATGAATAAAGGAAAGGTTCCTGTTCAAATTGCAGATCCATATGTGTTGCATGATGATATTTGTGTGGATTCTCCACCTTCACAAGCACAGGGACCGTTTCCTAGTCCTCCATCTGAGGAGGCCCCCACAATCCCCTTCCCTGAGGCACTCCGTCGGGTGAAGGGGAATAAAAAAGAAAATCCTAAAAAGAACCAGGAGGTAGAGTTCGGCAATCAGATGATTGACAGATTTCACATTCAGCTAACTCTACGAGAAGCGTTTGAGCATATCCCTTTCTTCAAAAAGAATTTGAAAGAGACAACCACTGTCCGAAGAAAGCGGAGGCACAGAGACCAAATCCATATGCTCACTCATGATACTTGCTGCACCATTCAGAGCAAGCTGCCAGCCAAGCGACCAGACGCAGGAGCTCCCTATGTCAGATGCGAGATTCAAGAGCAGCAATTTGATCGTACTCTATTAGACAGCGGCTCCTCAATTAACCTCCTTCCGGCGGCCTTACTCAAGCAGTTCGAGTTTGGCCCTCTTCTTCGAAGTAGAACGGTCCTTCAGTTTGCTGATAGGTCGATTAAGAGGCCGAAGGGGTTATTGAAAGACGTGGTCGTTACCATTCAGGGCTTGAAATTCCCCGTGGACTTCGTTGTGTTGGACATGGAGATCCCTGAGTCGGTAACTGATGCCCCCATCATATTAGGACGCCCATTCTTGGCCACAGCCAAGGCGGTGACCGACCATGATTGTGGGAAGGTATGCTTTCGCGTAGAGGGCGAGACCATACAAATAGAGACGATCGAGGAAACCAGAGCCAGAGAGTTAGAATGCTCCGAGCAATCTAGTGAAGCCGCGCAGATGACAGAGGAAGAGCTAGACGTCCACCAGGTTCGTGATTTCGAGATGACTGATGATGAATCTAACTGGAAAGACCCTGTAGCACCGACTCTCGCCTTGCCTACCGATTCATTGTATCGCAAGCTCATGGCAATCGAGAGCCGGGAGAGCACATTCCTGGATACGGATACACCTGAGGCTGACAGTGTGGTGACTAGTGGTGCCGATGATTTCAATTCTTGTTCTTCTGTTTCTGATCCCTCGTATTCAGATATTGAATGGGCCTATTTCGATGATCCGTTGTCTTTTCTGATTCATTCTGAGCCAACAACCGTGACAGAGTGCGAGCCCGTACAGTTTATTGATAATTCAGCCAGCCGCCTTTCGTCAGAAATTCATGCAGAGCGAGAGTTCTCTCATGCAGACCTGGTAGCATTCACCCAGACATATCAGAAGCCAGATCTGCCGCCCCCCAGTTGTCCTGAACGGAAACCTCTACCGCAATCAATGAAGTATAGATTCCTTGCAGGTGAGCCAGATATGCACCCAGTCATCATCTCAGCAGATTTGACAAGAGAACAAGAATCTCGTCTGATGGAGGTTCTTGAAAGAAACCGTAAGGCAATCGGTTGGAATATAGCTGATCTCAAGGGGCTGAGCCCGAAGCTGTGCTCCCACCACATCTATCTCGAGGATGACGCTAAGCCATCGCGTGAGTTCCAGCGACGGCTGAACCCGAATCTTCGAGAGGTCGTCATGAAAGAAATTTCGAGGTGGTGGAGCGCTGATTTCATCTATCCCATCTCCGACTCTAAATGGGTAAGTCCGTTAAATGTGGTACCCAAGAAGACGGGTGTCACTACAGTGGTCAATGAGTCTGGAGAGGAGATCGCTACCAGAGTACCAACTTCTTGGAGGGTCTGTGTGGACTACAGACGATTGAATGAGGCCACCAAGAAGGATCACTTCCCACTGCCCTTTCTTGATCAGATTATCGAACGGCTAGCCGGGAAGAGCCATTATTGTTTTCTTGATGGGTACTCTGGATATAATCAAGTGGCCATTGCGCCCGAAGACCAGGAGAAAACGACATTCACCTGTCCGTTTGGGACATATGCTTTCAGACGGATGCCCTTTGGTCTATGTAACGCTCCGGCGACATTCCAAAGGTGCATGTTGTCCATCTTCTCGGACATGGTGGGTGACTGTTTAGAGGTCTTCATGGATGACTTCTCGGTCTATGGCGACGGGTTTGATACTTGTCTTGACTGCCTAGATCGTGTGCTGAAGCGCTGCATAGAGGTCAATCTTGTCTTATCCTGGGAGAAGAGTCACTTCATGATGACTCAAGGGACGGTCCTTGGGCACATCGTCTCCAACAGGGGCATGGAGGTCGATCCTGCCAAGGTGGATATCATCAGAAAACTCAATCCGCCGTCCAATCTTCGTCAGTTACGGTCTTTTCTGGGGCATGTCGGTTTCTACCGACGGTTCATTCAGGACTTCAGTCGAATTGCCCGACCGCTCACCGACTTGCTGACCAAAGACACCGAGTTTATTGTTAATGATAGATGTCTTGAATCATTTGAAACTCTTAAGAGTATGGTTGTTTCAGCTCCTGTCCTTCAGCCACCCGATTGGTCTCTTCCATTCGAGATCATGACAGATGCTTCAGATTTTGCCGTTGGGGCTGTGCTTGGACAGAGGAGGGATGGATTACCGTTTGCCATTCACTACGCCAGCCGGACCTTAGATGCCGCTCAAAGGAATTACACTGTGACTGAGAAAGAAATGCTGGCCGTAGTCTTTGCTTTGGATAAGTACAGATCTTATATTCTTGGATCTAGAGTGACCATTTACACCGACCATTCCGCCATCAGGTACTTAATGGCCAAGAAGGATGCCAAAGCACGTCTGACCAGATGGATCCTTCTACTCCAGGAATTTGATATTGAGATTAAGGATAAGCCTGGAGTCAAGAATGTGGTGGCGGATCATCTCTCCAGATTGGAGAATCTTGAGGAATCTGAGCCCAGCGCACCTATCACTGAGACGTTTCCAGATGAGGCGATCTTGGCTGTCACCTCACTCCCGTGGTATGCCGACTTTGTAAACTATCTTGTTGCCAAGACAGTCCCTCAGGGTTGGCCCAGGCAGAAACTTGAGACCTTCCTAGCTAAGGCCAAGTTTTACCATTGGGAGGATCCCGTCCTTTATCATGAAGGAGGGGATAGTATCTGGAGGAGGTGCATTCCTCAAGAAGAGCAGCATAGCGTCCTCACATACTGCCACAAGCTTGAGGCAGGAGGACATCATTCTGGAAAAAGGACAGCACAGAAGGTGCTTCAATCCGGCCTATGGTGGCCTACTCTCTTCAAGGATTCTGATGAGTTCGTGAAGAGATGTACTGACTGTCAGAAAATGGGAACCTGCGGACAGAGAGACATGATGCTCATGCAACCCATTCACTTCTGTGAGGTTTTTGATGCATGGGGGATTGATTTCATGGGCCCATTTCCTAAGAGTCAGGGATTCGAGCATATTTTGCTCGCTGTGGATTATGTCAGTCGATGGGTTGGGGCCATTCCCGCCCGAGCCGCAGATGCGAAAACCGTGTGCAAATTCTTGAGGAAAAATATCATTTCACGGTTCGGGGTACCTAGAGTTTTGATTTCTGACGGGGGGTCTCATTTCATCAATGACAAGGTTAGGGCCCTTGCTGACGAGTTCGACATTGACCATCGGGTTGCCACTCCGTATCACCCTCAGACTAATGGTCTTGCTGAAGTATCGAATCGGGAGATAAAGACTATCTTGCAGAAAGTTGTCCGCCCAGACCGAAAGGATTGGTCACAGCTTTTGGACTCGGTCTTGTGGGCCTATCGGACCTCTTTCAAAAATCCATTAGGGACATCTCCCTTTCGTCTCGTCTATGGCAAGCCGTGCCATTTGCCAGTGGAAATCAAGCACAAATCTTATTGGGCAGTCACTGAGTTGCTTTTGGATCCCGAGAGTATAGGAGACCAAAGAAGAGCAGAATTGGCAGCCCTGGAGGAATTGAGAGATACAGCCTTTTCCAACAGCCTACAGTACAAAGAAAAAGTGAAGACATGGCACGATTCGCATATCAGCCATAAACAGTTTGAGCCAGATCAGAGAGTATGGTTGTTTGATTCCAGGCTGAAGTTATTTCCAGGGAAATTGCAGAGCAAGTGGAAAGGTCCGTATGTGGTTAGGAAGGTACATGACAATGACAGCATCGACATATCCGAACCGTCATCTTCCTCTACCTTCCGCGTCAATGGTCAACGCCTGAAACTATATCTTGATCATGATCCGCCGACCATTGACGTTGCCCCCATTCTTCTGGTATGAGATGTGTCCTTTGACTCTCATCATCTACATCTCATACATGGTGATCAATTCTACCTTCCGCTGTATAAATCCATCTGTTTATATCACTCTGTTGTCTGTTGATGTATTTTCTTATTTTCTTCTTTTCTTCTTTTCCTTTTCTACTTTCTGTATCTATCAAAAAGGTGCCACCCTTGTAGACAGTCTTCCATACTTAGGACATACTTTGTCCTAAGTATAGGGGGGTGTGTACCCTGAGTTTCTATATTCTTTGATCCTCTCCATTGTCTCCTCTTCTTGTCTATACTTAGGGATATCTTACCCTAAGTATAGGGGGAGACAATCTGAGTACGATCTGTTCATTCCCACCCTTGACCCTCCCTGCGTTGTGTACAGTCTGCTATACTTAGGATTATTTGATCCTAAGTATAGGGGGGACGGTCAACTTCTCATTCATTTATTCCTTTATTCTTTCGACTTGCCTATACTTAGTACGAGTTATGTCTTCTCTTTTCTCTCCGATCTATGAGGACATAGCTCAAGCTAAGTATAGGGGGGTCGTATATACTGTGTATATACTTTAGCCATAACTCGCACTTTCGTATTTTCGTAATAATATGGCTAATAATTCTTTAAAATTCATTAACAATTCTTAATAAAAAGATGTGAGTATTCCTCAAATTCTTTTTGTATATACTGATTAATAAATCAGGTGAAAATATTTTGTTACATGTTTTCAACCTTTGTAAAAATGTGTGGTTTGTAAAATTTATTTTCTTTGTGTGAAATAAAATGTTTGAAAAATGATTTGCAAATGGTTTGAAAAATGGTTGCAAAAATATGTTGAAAAATCTATCTATACTGTTTTGAAAACCTTTGCAAAATGATTTTCAAATGTGTGTACATGTTTGTAAAATGTTTGTGAAAATTATTTTGGACTATAGTTTTCAAAAATTGTGTGAAAAATCTTGTGTCAAATAAGTTTGAGGAATACTAACATCACACCAAAATCCACCACCTATATATATGTATAAAATTGATCACTTACCCTTGTAAATTCTTAAAATCCACTTCTTGTACATATAAGAAGCACTCCCGTGTACATATTCTCACCTAGTTTTTAGCCAAAACTTTTTCTTTTCAAAAATCCCAAAAACATTTGCAAAACTAAAATCCAAAAACATTTCGAAAAATCTTTTTGAAAAATACAAAAAATGCATCTGCATGCATCATCATTATCTTTTCAAAAATCCATAAAAAGTTCAAAATCTTTGAAAATTGCATCACAAAAATATTTTCTGCATAGCATTGCATAGCATGAGCATTTTTCGGATTGAGTTTGATAGTTGAACAAGTCTAAGTAAAATCTGGAAATTGGAGCTTGATTGGACCTTAAAATCTACCTAATAACAGGAACCTTATAGGAATTGGGTTTGAGGTACTTCAGGTCTAGTTGACTTAATTCTTTGAGGATCACAGGACTTGGTTCAATGGATTCTTGACTACCTAAGTTGAGTATTTCGGAGCACACGCACGACTCTTGTTGATAATGACCTAACTTGGACACCTGCACCTTTCACATAGCTCTCCACGGAGGAGGTGGTGAGGAGGCAGCTTCCTTTGGCTTGGGGTAGCATATGAGGGTAGTACTTCTAGGCGGAACCTCTCTTCTTCTTCTAGTGAAGGAAGTGCACCTCAACTTGGTCTAGTGGTGATGAAGGCTAAAGACAGAAGCCGTGGGTTGCAATAAAGCTTCAAAAGAGGGATAGTCTACTGGCTCAAGAGGAAAATTTCTTGTATATATGCTGCACCATGTAGATATGTTGTACAGATGCATTTGAAAAAAAATAATAATAAAGAACTCCAAAAAAGTGGTGGGTCGGATTGAAAATTTAATAACCCCACCGGAGTGTATATAGTCCAATAAAGCAAAAGCTTATGGTATCCACGTTACATCTCATGAAGCTTGCAGCGGGAGACTTAGCTACACTGGTTGAGCTCCCAAAAGTCTATACTTCTTCCCCCTCTTCTTGAGCCGGTTGCACTTGAACTTAGAAGGGAAAACCCCGCTTCTCGAGGAAAGAGTTGCTAGACCAAGGCATTAGAGTTATCAGGTTGGGGGAGGTTGTTTCTTTGTCACTTCTGAGGTGGGGAGCTACATATCACTTACACTGTACGAGTTAGACTCATAGTCGTAAGAGTTTGCGTATGAGTTGAAGTATTTCTGACCTGGCTATTGAGGAGACTTGGACAGAGTTTTGGGATTCTCAAGGACTGTTGGATTTCAAACTTGGTTCTCATTAAGGTTCCGACCGCACTAAACTTCCAAAGGTCCGACTTAAGCTCCAAACTTTAATTTTGCGAAGACAAGTTCGATAATTAAACTTAATCTAACTTTCTTCTTTTTCTTTTCTTTCTTTTTCTGTTGCACTTATTGCATAAGTGTTTGCTAGGGACTAGCAAAGGTAAAGTATAGGGGGATGATGAATCCACATTTCATCATCTTTATTCTATCATTTTGGCACCAAAAACCCTAGCAAACGCCTGTAAATAGCAGTAAAATAGTGCATCTTAGCATTCATGCATGTGCATTTCAATAGTGTATAAAACACTGTAATTAAGGCCAAAATTATAGAATAAATAAAGAAAAGAAAAAAGAATAAAATATTGTAAATATTTTATGACCCGAAACCCCGAGACCTAGGCATCTTGATGAATAGGTCGACAAGGAATAAAGTAGGGGGAGATAAGGGTCAATTATCTATTTTATTTCATTCATTCTTTATTCATTTTGGGACCTATTTTTGGTTCCACTTTTTATGCATTAAATAAAGAAACTTTGTACATGAAAGTTGTAGATAATTTAATAAAGAAAGATACAAAATTGATTTCACAGAAAAATAATGTACAGATAAAAAGTTATGATCTGAATAAAAATCCAGAACCCCAACTTCCCAAACCCGTATCTCACAAATGAAAACTCCAAATGCAGCGTACTCACCTTTAATTGTATATAGAATAAAATAATCTATCCAATGGCGGTGGTTTCGCATTTGGCGGAGCTATGGTTTGAAAGTTGACTTTTAGACCCCTATTGTATACTTGTACAGATTAAAATATTCAATTTATTATGTATTTATTATTTTTATAATTTTATATTTTTATAATGTTGTAACTATTACTTATAATGATTGTGAATATTAAAATCAGAATAAAAACATCACTAAAACTCAAAATAAAATACTTGTATACACAGGTAAAATACCTACACATATACCTATACAATATATTACTTTATTTTATTAATTATACAAGGAACATCAATAAAATAAAATAAAAATATAATTATGTGTATAAAAGTGTGTTATAATTATATAAATTAATAAACATAATTAATCAAATTAAAATACACAAAATAAAAATAAAATACTTAAATATATAGATATATATACTATAAAGGGCATAAATGCAAACTTGTAAAAATAAGTCTCATACAAATAAATAAAAATCACAGAAAAATTCTTCATAAAATAATAAACATTTTTTATTTTATAACCTAACATCAATAAATTCATTTACTATTTTATTTTGTTTTTTCAAATAATTTCTACTCTGAATTTCCTGATTGGTCCACGTGGACCAACCAGGCGCGGTCTAGAGTTGACCCCGGTCAACTCCCCCGACCAAAGCCTGCCACCTCTGACGCCCGCGATTTTGCCCCATTTTCAAGAAATTCTCGCGCTCGATCCGCTGGTCCTCACGCCTTGATTCCTTCTCGGAAGTTCATCCCCGATCTCCACTCTCCCACGCCATGTCTTCGGATCCAGCCATATCCTCATGATGCGCACGTGGAGCTCGCTTGAAGAAGACGCCATCGCCTCCTACTTAAACCACCCGCCGTCTTCGAGCCCAAGTTTGAACCCTCATTAGCCTTTAATCCTCCTCCCTGTAGCGCTCTTTGTGTAGCCGGAGGTGACAGCTCCGCATCCGCACCTTCAGGCGAGTCGAGGAGGCTCTGTAGCGGCGTGTATGCCCCTGGATGTTTGATATATTGCATATATGCCCCTGTCAGGACTGTTTAATGTTTGGATGTTTGTTCTAATGATTTGATCTATCATTTTAACTCCAAAATTTCTCAAATTTTGAACTTAAGCTCCTGGACATGTGTACTTTCACGCCACATATTTAGTTTTTGATTTTATCTTATCTTCATCTTTATTAAAAATCAAAAACTTGCTATTTGTGCACTGTCTAGTTTAGAAAATACCAAAAAAATATTAAAACTCCTCCAAAAATTCCAAAAAAATCACCTAGTGTCTATTTTATCCTATTTTAGTGTCAGTCCAAAAATCATTAAAAAGTTCAAAAGAAAAACACTAAAAATTCAAAAACACTCAAAAACTTCAAAAAAAATATATATAATAGTAGAAAACTCCAAAAATCAAAAACTCAGTTTCTGTTTGTTCCTTATTTTGCCCTTTTTATTTGAAAAATAGTGTGAAAATTTTGAGCTACTGGTTGCTATTTTTAAATCTCATTTTATTCACAGCCAGCCTTATTTGCACTGTTTTGCTTTATTTCAGTATTTAAAAATACCAAAAACACCTTGAAAATTTTCCAAAAATCACAAAAACAGTAAAAAACCCTAAAAAGACTAAAAACAATTTGTTTCTGAATTTCTGGTACTTTTTACTTAGTTTTATAAATATTCTATCTTGTCTTTTATTCCATTGTCTTTAAATTCCAATATTAAAAAAGAAAAAAAATATAAAATATAAAATTAAAAAAATCAGAAAATTAAAAATCAAAATACAAAACAAAAAAAATTAAAATAAAAAAAATTAAAAATTAAAAACCCACAAAAATTGTAGTTGCTTGCTTGCTTAGTGTAGACACTTTACACACACACACACACTTGTGCTTACACATTTGCTTGAATTACCCTGTTTGCTCCCTGCGTTCGAACTCTCTGCATACTTGCTTGCTATACATTTTGTGCAGAGTTAAAAATAAATTTTAACTCCACATTATTTCTAATTTGTTGATCTTTAGTGTGGGTTAATTGTTGATTAAATACACTTTATTGTGGGTCGCCGCATCGACATCGGTTGCCTCCGCCTTGAGTGAGACATACTCTTTAGACCTACGATAATCTGTGTTTATCACCTCCCGAATTGTGTATTTTGTTTACGAAGTGCATGGAAACTCTCTGTTAGTTGCATATGAGTCCTCGTCATAGCATAATTAAATTGTGTGCTTGTTTTAATTAGTTTAATTGTATTTCTTAATCCAGGGATCTTATGAAAATTATTTTGAATACCTTGCACTATATTTTATCACATATATTATTATTATGATATTTAAACCTATTTTATAATTTTAAAAAATATAAATACATGCATTTTTCTCATGTTTCAACTTTAAAAATTCCTAAAATCTCAAATATCTTCCCAAAAAATACAAAAAAACATTATCCAGATGTTATTATATTTTAATGCTATATCCAAAAACAACAAAAAATACAAAACTAAAACCATAAAAATCAAAAAATACCAAAATCATTATAAAAATAAAAAATATCTAAAAATACGAAAAAAATGTCTTTTTTATCTCTGAATTTTATTTATTGTATATATTGTATATTAAAAAGTTTAGAGATTATTTTTAACTTTTATATATTTATTAAACCTAAAACAAGTTTGTGAATTTCGTATATTCACTTTGCTGCGGACTTTGTTATTTAAAAATCCATAAAATTTATCAAAACCCTTTAAAATACAAAAAAAAGTAAAATACTAAAAATACAAAAAGATTTTATTTTCTTTATTTTTATTTCATTTGACTTATAAAAAATCCAAAAACATTCTATCATGCTCTTATCTCTCTCTTATATATATTATCTATATTTTAATTAAAACTTAATAAAAAAACATTGTCAATATTAAACTACACAAAAATATAAAAACAAATTAAAAATCAGAAAAAATACATATATTAAAAACCCACACACATAACTTAAAAATGAAATGACAAAAAATAAAATAATTAAGAACTTAATATTAATTAGAATAAAATTTATCAAAACCCTTTAAAATACAAAAAAAAATGCAGAATATTAAAAAATCAAAAAGATTTTATTTTCTTTATTTTTATTTCATTTGACTTATAAAAAAAATCCAAAAACATTCTACCATGCTCTTATCTCTCTCTTATATATATATTATCTATATTTTAATTAAAACCTAATAAAAAATTGTCAAAATTAAAATACACAAAAAATATATAACAAATTAAAAATCACAAAAAATACATATATTAAAAACCCACACACACAATTTAAAAAAATGAAATGAACAAAAAGAAAATAAGGAATTAATATTAATTAGAATAAATTAATATTAATTAGAATAAATTAATATCAATTAGAATAAATTAATATTAATTTTCAATCTATACAGTTTGATCCATGTGTTCGACACTCTACACATTGTTGCACTTATACACATCTTTTGTAGAGTTATAATAAATTCTACTCACATTTTACTTTGATTTCTTATCTTTTATATTGTGGGTTAATTGTTGCCTGAAATAGTCATTTGAGTTCGGTCACCTCAACTATTGTTGATCTACCATGTAGATTAATAGACCGATTAAAAGTGTTTCAACACCGCTGGCAAAGGGAACATCATTGATCAATTTTCTTGATATTCTTTTGTACATCTAATGATAAATATCATTTGGTATCAAAGATTACACTACACCAATATCGTATTAAGTAGGTGAAATGAATATGATCTAATCAAGGAGAAAAGGTAGGACTATTGCCTAATCATCGTATTTTTGTGCCATGATTGGAACATAGCCTTTTATATATCCAACAAAATGGAGGTTTCATTGCAAATGGACGTGATTTTAAGAGGGGTTCTTTCAACATTTGAGTGCACATTTGAGATACCAATGGATCCATCAAATACAAAAACCAATCAGCTGAAAAGTTGCCTCAGTTGACTTGTGTGAGATTAGTCAGTTGAAGTTAAGTAATTAAATCAACATAATGTTCAAAAACTCTCATTAACCACTCAAAAGTCTAAGTCGGTCAGAAATCAATAATAATCGACTAGAGTAACTTTAGTCAACTGAATTTTTGGAATAGTCAATTCGAGTGGTTTTTGAATCCAAATGTAGGAAAGGTCAATAAAGATTGACTCTTGATTTGGGATAGTAAGGTTCGGCCGGTTGATAGACATTTTAGGTGGAATAAATATTTTGTGAATTTTATCTTTTTACGCTCTTTTACATAAATCCTAAGAGAATCAAAATAAAAAAATACAAGTTTAAATAACAACCGGATTATCAGCATCGAGTTGATATGTTTGATGATCTTTATCATAAGATAGATAAGTGCTCTTCATCTGGTAAGAGAACATTTGATAATCTTCAATCATAGAGTTTCTAACAAAAATATCATCTTCAATAAATATTCTTTTTTGAATATGATAGACCATATTGCTACGATTTCCTACAAGCATAATTAGATACACAAAAAAACAAATATTTGTGTAATTTTATTATCAAAATAATATGGGTAACACGAAAACTAAAAATCTCCTCATTTTTAATAATAACAAACACAAATATGCTTTTGCTTAAATGTTATTAATACTCACCCTATCTTAAAGGTTGCTAGTTTTGAAAAATAAAATTCACCTACACGTGATAAATATTTAGTCGACTAATTGACCTTTAGTGGGCTAATTTTTACAACTAGTCGATTATTCATGTTTCAATGGTCAAAACAAGGTGTCTTAGAAACTCTGTAAAATAGCTATTTAGAATGATTTATAAAATAAAAGTATTTCCCTTTGATTTCACTGCACTTTAGACTCATTTTATTCACTCATTACATCATTCCCAAGTGTAGAATGCACTTCTACTCATATTTTTAACTCCCAACATAAATTGTCAGAAGCATTCCAGGGACCATCTTGTTATGTAATGCATTCAAGCTCTCTAAAGTACCGACTGATGATCGTCTTACTGGTATGTCCCTTATCTTGTAATTCCTTCTTTAAATATCTTGGATTACATTGCATGCATATTTATTATTGAGATTCATAGGATTATTGTATGATTGCACTAATGGTTTAGAGTTGTTTTTGTAAATAACTTGTTAAATTTTGAGTTGTCAGTATAAACAAATTTTTGGACTGGTTGGAGTTGTTTGTGTAAAGAAGTTGTTGTGAAATTGTGGGGTTGTTGTCCATGTATGTAGTTTGTATACTGGAAAGGGACGGAGTTATTTGGTCAGATTGCAAGCTCACGTCTGGAGACTCAGGATGTGGTTTTTACTTAGGTAGGTCCACATAAAATATCAATGGGACTTGTGGATGCATTATTGCTTTTATCTTTTTGTAGTTGAACATTATTGCATAATGATTTTGTTTATTTGAAATATTGATATGCCACAAAGATACAACATCGTGCCGCTTTATTGAAACTAAGAAGGATGAAAATAAGATTAATAGGTAGAAGGGGACTTTATTGATCAATTTGTTTATTTAGAAAGCTTCCAAGTAATCTTCAATGGTTTACTCCCATATCACGTCTTTGCCTAGGTCCAAAATAAAGAATGGGAAATTTTCTAGCAAAAACATATAATAAAAAAGTGAATCAAGAATTAGAAAGTAGAAGAAGGTAAGTAATTCCATGGACACTAAGTCATGAATTATATCACATTTTTGCGTAAGCATCTAAAGTCCATGTCTAAGAGAAGTCGCGTTCATATCACCTCTAAGTTTTCATTTAAGAAATTTATGCTACAATACATGGAGGCTTACTTTTTCCTATTAATGCATGAAAAATTTTCAATTATTGGGAATTGTAGTAAAAAGAAAATAATAAATCGATATTGGTTTAGTAATATTGGTTTGTAGGATTTATTTTGATAAGATTAATTCAAAGAAATGGTTGAGTAAGTGAAGTAAACTAACATTTGGTTTAGGATGTAAGACAGAGTAAGTATTCAGGGTTCTTCATAATTCATAATTATGGAGGATTTAGCGCATAAAATATGAAACTATATAGAGTTATGGGTGTAAAAATTCCTTCTATTAGTCATCGAGCATGTAACTTTTAATCCAACATAGATGCATGTAGAAGAACATCTATAACTTGCAATCATAGTAAACATGATATCTAGCATAGATGCGAGTAATATTCAAATTTCTATTGAAATTTATAAAAAAGGTTGTTTTTTCAATTATTCCTGTGGCATGAAGATGGCCAAAGGGCTATGTCCTTCCAACCTCCTCATCTAAGACAACAAAATAATACATAGCCCTAAGTTCACCGTCATATAATATAACTATCTAATTACAAGATCCGTGAATGGTACTCCGTCGTGCATTCCTCTCAAAATTATAATCATGCATCCTAGTTTGCAAGAGAAAGCAATATTTTTGCACTCCTACAAAGCCCTCGGTATTTCATCCTATGACCTTTTCGAATACTCATGACGCTCCTACAACTTTAACTATCTTTGTTAGCTCATTCACTAATCCCTTAAATAATGCGCTATATACTCATTTTGCATACATATCAGTAAATATTAGGAATAAATCTTGGATTGAACATATGATTTCATGCTTATTTAAGTATAAATCTATGTTCAATAAAAACATGTATCCATATAGTCAACAACACATACAATTATCTACGCATTTAGTATAAGTAGGCAATCACATTGAAAGGAACATTAACTCATTCAGATGCCACTGTTTCACTCAACAATAGATTAAGATGCTTATTAAAACAATGGATATGAAAACATAATAACATAATGTGAATATGCAACTCTTATTATGTAGATATATTAGGACATGCCTTTTCATATCAGTATCCAATGAGTCATAAGAACACCAAAGCAACTGATAAAGAAATGTGGTATCTATATAATATACATGCATCATTATAACAACCCATACTATTATTTCAAAACTATACATGTACACTCAAGCCTCTAAGGATTTCACCCTAAATTGTCATACCGATATAGATTGACTCTACTCTAGTATACTCCGACTTTGGTGTATTTGGATAGTGGAGGTATGTGCTCCTATATGGTTTTCATACTAATACACCTTAGTTTTCCAAGCATTTTAGGTATACTGATATATACATACTTATACTGATGTACATCTTGCTTGCAAGGAATGAATTATCAACAAGTATACATATGCCACATCATGTTGTATACTTCATTGTTTTTAGTATGACCTTAAAGATAGCACCTAATCAATTAAATACTTCATGGAACAACTAAGTATGATATAATGTACTCCATATGTTGAGTATAAATAAAAACAAAAACTTTTTATCTAAGGATAAAAAATTCAATCGCTTATTCAAGGATCATGTGTAATACCCCAGTGATTCCCAAGTAGTTTCGCCTCATTAGATGTTTCATAATAAGATGACATGAATGTTGAAGAGTGATGCAAGGCAACTAACTAAATAATTAGGATTAATAAGCATTTATATGATATGTTAATGAATGTTCATCAAGTTCAAACATTGATAAGAGTACTTAAAATCAGGTAAGAAATTCAAAACATCAAGAGACAAAATCATGTGTTAGTTTGATTAACTCAAGCAATTATGCTTTATTTATACTTTATTCTTTAATCATATAATTAGCTTAGTATTGTAACATCTCCCTCTTAGACATGAATTGTCATGAAGGGATAGTGGTAGTGATGAATTTGTGCCAAGCCCTTGTGAACCTCACATGATGTATAAATTGAAACTACTAACTAATAATCTAACTAATAATCCCCGCTGCTTATAATGTGCTTTCATACTTTGTAATACATGTAGGACCATGTTGAGGTTGTAACAACCTTATCTATTATATTAAAATCATTTTCAACGTGTAATGTCTTTTATATTATTGGATCTTGAAACCCGACTATAACACATGGATCTAGTCTGTTCAAGACAACCCTAATTAGTTAAACTCAACACTGATGGAATTGGTGATTTATTAAGATCAATTTAATCAAATAAACCGTCAACTCTACTTATATTTAATATATTTTAGTTAAATTGTAATAAATTTTCACTAATTATAGTTCATTAGATACTACATGATGAGTCAACCTAATTACATTGAGAAGTAAGGTTAATTTGAAGAATTGGCATCCAATGTGGCTAGTAGAGTATTTATGCACCTAATAGGATTAGGGGATGTGGACTAAAATGGAAATGTGGTAGCCACAAAATGGGACTCGTAATACATTCAAGAAGAGCCTACATCATTATGCAATCAAATGACATCAAAGAGATTCAAGAGTAAAATTAAGATTATAAATGTGTGATTATCAAGTATTAGGAAGATAATTAAGGAAGAAAATAACAAATTTAAAATCCTATATATAACTAAGATAATATTATTTACGTTATTATTCCAGATGTTAAGTATCAAGTAAGCAAAACTTTCCTTGTGTTCTTGCTCTATTCAAGAACAAGAGAGGTAAAAACCAAACTTTTGCCAAATAGTGGTTAACTACTCTAATTATTAGAGCCAATTAAGTTGTAAATATATATGGCAATATTATGTTTCAACTCGTTGATGTATTGTATGAAGTAAAATGATGATGATGAGAATTACATGCGCTTTTGGCTGATGTTATATGTTGCTAACATGTTCTTCAAGGATACATGAAGTAGTTTTGGACATCTTTCCAACTTATTATCAAAACTAATTGATTTTAACAATATTTCTACATTTTTAATTTACATTCTTGACTTCAGCTAATCGATTATAACAATACTTCTACATCTTTAATTTACATTCTTTAATTCACATATATGCAGACATTGTATGTTAAATCTTGTCATATGTTACAAATATTATTAATGTATTAATGTGCCATACTTATGGAGGAGGGAAATCCTTTGGTAGATACCAATAACTTAATTTGAAATCGAAAGGTTCTAATGTTACAAGACGTCCTTTGTGCCATTCATCCACTTTAGATTCATAACTAGGTGTGCCTAATGATGTAAACAAGAATTTATATAAATGTTTTATCTTATAAAAATAAAGATGATAATGTACAAGTTCTCTGAGTAATCCAATAATCAAGGAGGTGAATCCAAAGGGAAATGGGGATGGTAACATGTTTCAATTCACATCTGCATATATTATATTCACATCCTTGAATGCAATTGTTTAGGATTACTTTAATGAGGATATTCTATCAATCGAATAAATTAAAATGTAACTCTTTTCATATTAACAACTAAAATTGAATGATCTTTACTACTCACAATTATCACCTTAATGCCTTATTTTATAACAGCTTACAACGAATTGTTGCCTTTCCGCGGACCGGCAAATGGTTGTGGGTGGATCGGACAATACGACATGGATCGTTGCAAATAATAAACTCAACAATCACAATGTCATGTAACATTTTTAATCACAAAATAAGCAATCAATCTCAAGTGCACATGTATTTAATGTTGAGGACCCCTGTTAAAATACTATGACATGAGTCTCTGAACTCAGGATTTCAACCAGACCTACATGGGTCTTCCAGTAACCTGAGTTGCTTACATAGCAAATCTAACCGTATTACAACCTGAATTGATTACACCGTCAACTAAATTGTATACATGTAAAAATCTTATTAACCTCAATATTAGAAATAATATGCAATAAAAAATGTGAGGCAAAACTAAAACAATCTTACAGAATGAGGAGAGTGCTCGGAAGAATTGATCATATAATACCAAAGTTGTAGTCGTGAAGAACGGAGTAGAAAATAGCTCTTCGATCTTTCTCTCAAAGTGTAGAGTAGAAAACATAGAGAAGAGAACTTGATGCTCATGTTGTACGTTGTAAAATGAGGTATGGGATTCTATTTATAGGTTTAGAATCTCCATAGTTGTTGGATTTTAAAAAGTAGACATTATAAACAAATCATGAATGAAACTGCCTTCAAGAATTTTCCTAAAATAAATATCATCAGCTAGGATACTAAGATGATCGATCAAAATCAAATGATCGATTAGGGGATTGAGGCGATATATTAGAATCAAAAGTTGATCGATAAGTGATTTAAATTGATCCATCACAATATAGCCATTAGATTCATAATTTGATCAATCATAAAAAGAGAGCGGTTGATCAGAGATAATCAATCATGCGAGAATGGTTTATCAATCGACTTGACTCTTTAACTTGAAAGTCAAAGTCAAAGGACTGAAATACAAGATGCATGATACTTGAGGTTTTCTCATTCTAAGATAATTACAACATGCATAACTCAATAAAAGAAAAGACTTTGCCTTCTTCTTGAGCTTGAGATCCTTCTAAGATAATTACAACATGCATGACTCAATAAAAGAAAAGACTTTGTCTCTTCCTGAGCTTGAGTTCCTTCCTGAAAGTGGAGCTGAAGTTGCTTAACTTTGAATTCCTTTTAGTTTCTTATCTTCTTCTTCACTAAAGCTGGAGCTCATTACCTTGAGCTTGCTCTTTTTCTAGTAGTTTTCCTCTTCTTGACCTAGTTTCAAGCTACCTACATAAAGTTTTGTTATCATTAAAACATGCATGCTCATGCACTAACAATCTCTCCGTGCATGCATGAACTAACAATATCTCCTTTTTGGTGAATATATATTTTGAAGTGTTTGCAAAAACAAGTGTGCGTGTGTATGAGAAAACAATTTTTGCAAATAATATTCTCCCTTTTTTGACATAATAAAAAAGTTCAAACTGGTGCCAAACGTTGAATGAAAATCAATTATTATTTAACGAAATAATATTTCTCCCTCTTTTAAAAACATTATTTTTAATTTGTACTCCCTCTTAATCTTTGCTTAAAAACCCCCTTAAGATAAGAGTTGAGGCCTCATTGACAATAAACGATGTGCATGATCAACTAACACAAAAAAAATCATATAGGGTTCTTTGTAGCGGATTTCTCCAATCTTGGTAGCTTCTTCATGATGGTGACGTCCATGATTTTCTAAAAGAATTAGAGCTAGAAGCATGATTTTTTATCTTTCCTTTTCCTTTTTCATTAGCAGGCACAAAAGTAATTTTTCTCTTAACCTCATCACTTTCTTATTCTAAGCAAGTAATTTTAACTTTAAAACTACTCAGATCCTTGTCAAGAAACTCATTTTCTTTCTTTAAAACATCTAAGCCATTAAGCAAAATAGATATATCTTGTACTAGATCCTTGGTAACCTTTTAAAGTTTCATTTTTTCTCTAAAAATATTGAGATGTATTATAAAGCTCAGTATAAGAAAGTTTACTTACCTCTGTTTCTCAGTATGAATCAGATGAGTCAAATTCAACTAGTCCAACAAATCCTAAGCAGACATTTTTCACTTTCTTCCTCATTACTGCTTTATTCATCCCACGATGCTTACATTGCTTTCCTTTTAGACTTCTTCTCGGACTTATTTTTTATGTCTGAAGTTTTTTTGCAATTGTGGTAATCTTTTTTTTACGTGTCTCACCTGATCGCATTGGAAGCATTTGATTTATCTTTCCCTTTTTCTCTTCTTCTTGAGGACTTGAACTGTTGGATCGTAAATGTGATATCCACATCGCTCTCATATCCCTCTATTGATTCCTTATTAGTTTGCAATAGCTAGATTCTTCTTTGGATTTTCTTCTCCTTTGTTCATGCACTCAATTTTCCTTTTATAGGTAAGAAGGTAACTGGTGAGATCATTCCAACGAGGTTGTGCCAATTGTGGACTTTTCAATAGCAGTGACCCTATGTTCCTAGTTATCTTTTTTTATAGTTTCTCCTTTATGCATCTTGAATATTTCATACTCAAGTGTAAGCATTCTAAAATGAGATTCTTTCACCTTGGTTCTCCACTCATGTGTAGTCTCCAAACACTTCCATGTCTCATAAGCTGTCTTCAGATATTAAACTCAATCGAATTCGGCTTCAAAAAAATAGTTAATTTATTACCTTGGAGTTGAGCGTCATCTAAGCATGTTCGGAGGTGGTGTAAAGTATCTCCTTATCCTCTATAAATTTGAATCCCTTCCTCGTCACATTCCATATAGAAAAGTTAGATGATTGAAGGAAGATCATCATCTTTGTCTTTCAATTAGAATAGTTTGTCTCGTTGAAGAGAGGCATATGAACTACGAAGCTTTCTTTCATTCGGTATCCTGAAATGTTGGCCATGTGTACGTCTGAATGTTACTTAATATGCAGGAATGAGGTTCTGATACCAAATGTTGATTTTGTCGCAGACCAGATGATGAGTGTGGGTGGATCGAGTTGAATGATATAGATCATTGCAAATAATAAACTCAAACAACCACAACGTTATGTAGCACCTTTAATCGCAAGATAAGAAACCAATCCACAAGTGCGTGGGTATGTAATATGAAAACCCTCCTGGTAAAAATCATGACCTGAATCTCCCAACTCAGGCTTTCAACCTGATAACTTACCTGAGTTGCTTATGCAGACAACCCAATTGTATTACATTTTGAGTTGATTATGCAGTCCACTCAACTCTATATAGGTAATAATCCTACTGACCTCAATATTAGAAATAAGCATGCAATGAATAATATGAGATGAAACTAAAATGATCTTACAAAGAGAGGAGCGTTCTCGTAAGAATTGATTGCAAAACACTCGAGCTGTAGGCATAAAGAACGGAGTAGAAAATATCTCTTCGATATTTCTCTCAGAGTATAGAGCGAAGAGCAAAGAGAAGAGAACTTGTTGCTCTTTGAAAAATCTCTGATTTATTATCATTATATCTCCTTATTATCCTTCGAGCTTGAATAATTCAATAAAATATGCAATTAATTCACTTTAATTAATAATTGACTCTTTATTTGTAAATAACCCTATTTATTATATAAAAATTAACCCCTTTTATTTTCTTTATTTTCTTCTTATTAAATATTTCAAAAGCTTAGATTAAATATTATATATATTTATTTTAGGTTTTAAAAGAAACTAAAACTACAAAACAATTGAAATGTGGTATTTTTATTCATTAAAAATACTTTAATTTTTTCCTTTTGACTTTTTGTCCAACATAAAACTTTTCCTAATTTTGCTTCATTCTATTTCTTTTTGAATTTATCCTTCTTTTTCTTTTTTCTAGATAATACCATTGGGTCACGTGGCGCTCTTTGGAGCCGTTACGTGGCACGTTCTCCTTGTGCCTCTTGGTCTCCTCTAGGTCGTCTGATCCTCCAGCTCGCTTCCATCATGGTCGTCCCCCAGCATCGCGCTCTCCATCCTTGGATCAATCCCATCTGGATTGCACACCCGTGCCTCCATCTGGGTCATTGGATCGCAAGATCCAATGGCTCCAGCTCCGTCTTCCTCCTCCAACTTCCCCCTCTCCCATGTTCCCCTCGCCGACCACCTCTCCCCTTCCTTTTCTAGCACTTGCTCCGAGCTGCCTCACCATTCATCAAACCACCCCCATGGAGCCATAACTCCCACATTCTTTGCGTAGCCATCAATATCCACTACCTCGCTCCAAACTATCCACCCGACCATTACAAAGTGGCCTACCACCCATTGTAACAGCCAAACCTCCACCTATAAAATTGCTCGCTTCCACTCCATTCCAATCTGTCCACCATTTCACGATGGTCCCTCTTAGGTCTCTCCTCCTCCCCGTGACAGGAGGAGGAAGGATCGAGCTCCGACGATATGCGACAACCTCCAGGTGACGACCCTTGGTCGTCTGGCCAAGCTACAACCCTTCCGCGGTTGTTTGAGCTCCATGCTCCGATCGAGCATATCAATCTATGATTGGAGGCTCCAACGGAGCCTCAGCCTAGGCCATATCCTCTGTCGGTGACCTCTACCGATCAGGTTTCCCTCCTCATTTTTCTTTGCTTTTCTCCAATTTTCTCCCCGCACACACTTAGCTTCACCATCACTTCACCACACCTCGATTTTCACCAGACATCGCTCATCTTCACCGACCATTCCATTCACCTCTTCCCTTCCTCTGCAACCCCGTTGACTCCAGGCCTTCTCCTCCGTTAAAGGTGGAGGAGAACACACCACATGCACCATGTTCTTCGCCCCATCACTTGGCCACTCCGTCCCCTATGCTTTGGTTATACCCCTCCCCTGTTAACCACTTACAGGCCCTTCCATTAGTTGAACTTCGGGCGGAGCTCCATTTTAGAGCTCTAACTTCGGTAAGGCTTCATTGGTGGATGTCTTCATCTATTTTCATGCCAATTCAGCCACTCAAGGTTCATGGCCAGATACTCTGACATCTTCCAGGACCTACATCCTGTTCGGACAATGAAAATGGAGCTCTAACGTCCTTGTTGGAGCTCCAAACCCGTCGCCACCATTATGATGGAGGATAACTGCTAGAAGGTGCATGTGTCATTGGATGACGTACCTCCAACGACCATCGAATGGCTCAGATGTTGACACATCACCTTGCTGAAGCGTGCGGCTCGGTGGAACCGAGCCTCCGCTCGAAGCACCTCCGATCGCCACATGGCCCAAGGTTCCTGCATTAGCTCCCGGAGCACCATCCAACCCTCTCCCGCCTCTCGACCTAGCCCATGCGTGTGCCATGCACGTGCAGGCTGGGAAATTTGCATTCAAGCCTGCCACATTTTCAATAATTGCATTATGGTCCCTCATATGCGTACATGTCTCGTGCTTGGGAAAATTGCAATAGGGCCCCGTAAAGTTTCATTTATTACATTTATGCCCTAAATATGGACCATTATGCATGTTTTATCCATTTTATTTCCATATTTTTATTACAATTATGCCCTCAGACTCTTTTATCAATCTTGAGCATATGAACTACAAATCAAGTGATTTCAATTTCATTTTATTAGTAATTTTTCACTCTACATAGTGAGTATTTTATTTACTGATTTTACACCTTTAATATGCTACTTTTTAATTGACTAATGTGCAAAGTGCTCCTTATTTCAATTCCATTATTAGTTCTTTAATGTATTTGTGTGCTTCAAATAACAATGAAATTGGATCTCTTTTAAATGCTTAATAATTAGATTATTTTAGGGGTATTTTTTCTCTAATCATCTCTTTGCATAACATAGCATGACATCATCATATTAACTTGCTTAAAATCAGATAAAAATTACATGTTGATCATTCATTCCATACGTTACATTTATCGCATATTGTATCACATTATGTTGCATAAAAGAATAAAAAGGTGCATTATATTAATTTCTCATTTTGTGTGCATTATTGTTTTGTACAATTATCATTGCATAATTGCCTTGCATCATTATTTGCATCATTCATTTTATGCAATATGTTTGCCCTCATTTTGTAATGTACATCTTCTGTCTGCATTGGGAGACCTAGATTAATGAATTTAATCACTTAACTTTAGTCATTAATTTCTAATTAATCGATGAGGAGGCTTCTGTCCTTGTGTTCGACCTTGGTATGCTTGCCAAGTAAAAATTCATCGCCACATATTCAATCATGTGGTCATTTCTGTTTAGATCCAAAATTTCCTCTTTGTGCTACAATAATACGACCATATTAAAGAGGTAATTTTGCGGTTTATCATATGGTGTCTTTGTTGGGGAATGACTCATCCTCATTTTTATTGGATTTTGATGTATTATTTTTTGAGTTAGATTATTTTCAAATATTTAGGTCTTCTTATTGTTTTTTTGAATCATTTTTGCTGATTAAGTTTCTTTTATACATTTCTAGAAATTTTCTTTTGGGGCAGGGACCATGGAGTTGGAGGACACTCCATCAACATGGAGGCGTAGAGTTAGAGTTCCTGCTATAGGGATCACAGAAGAAAATCGAAGAAGTCAAGAAATTTTAATTAGCATTTTGTTCATGCATTTTATGTATATAATTGTAATAATTGAATTTCTAGCGACCCTCATTTGAGGGCTCGTGTGTGTACATGGACCTGGATTTTATATGTGTTGTGTGGAGCTTGTTTCACCCCTGTCCGGGTGGGGCTTAACTTGAGCGTTCGAACTTAGGATAGGCACGCGGCTCTCCGATCTTTCCTTATTTCAAATATTATGTGCTTGTTCGTAGGTTAGGACATGAAGAGATTCACTCCATCTCCTCTGATTCATTGGGACTCATGTAAACATCGATCTATTTAGAAAAATCTAAATCCAATTCATATCGCTAATAATATCATATTTAGGTGTGATTTCTTTGACCTGCATGCATATAGTTTAAAAACTTACATATAGTCTTGCATGTACATTGAGAATGTTGGAGGCACTATAAGTTTTCTCTCAAGCATGCATCGTGGTTTTTCAAATGCATCGGCTTCTTTCAACTGTGTATCATTGCTTTCTTGGTTAAGCATGAATGTGTTTTTCACCCAATCCTCCCATAACCATAGTGGATCCATCCTCATCTCTGCAGTTCCACTCATCACTGAAGATTCAACCATCTTTGAAAATCCATCTTCCTTCTAACCCTAACTAAGATTATGGTTCCCCATCCTTAATTCCTCATCCAGATACTTAGGTTACTCTTCATCCTAAGTATATGGGGAACCTTGTACATTCTCTGAGTATTCACCTCTTGTCCCTCCATCATCATTGGTATTTCTATACTTAGGCTCCTCTCGGCCTAAGTATATGGGGGACCCGAGCCGCTGTCACCTATCTTCTCCACTCACTTGATCCCTTCCTACAGTCATCTTCCTATACTTATGTTATTCTTAACCTAAGTATAGGGGGGGTCTCCTGAGATGGATCTCATATGTTTTCCTATATTTTGGCATGAGCTATGGCTTCATATCACTTTGTACTATGAGGACATTGCAAAATCAAAGTACAGAGGGGTATACCATATATACTTCATATATACTTTAGCCATAGCTCATATTTTGAAAATTTTAAAACTTTTTGGAGCGAGGTATATTATTTTATGAACTTATTTTTGTAAAAATTTGTGTAGAAGCTCTAAAAATTTTGATAAATTATGTGATATTGTTTTGAAAAATATTTGACAATAGTTTGAAAAACAGGGTTTGACTCATTTTGAAAATCTATATATTATGTAACATGACTTGGAAAATATTTTCAAAATTCTTTCAAAAATAAGGGAGAATATGAGACTAATTTGTGTTCTTTTAACCTTAATCAAAATCCCATAAAAATCTTAAAAATTAAGGAAATTTATTTAGTAGTGATTCTGACTACCGAACTTAAAAATAATTAGCTACTTTTCAGTGAGGGAACTACAGTCTCCCTTAGTAGAGTAGGTGGTTAAAAGACAATGTGAATGGTACCATTTTAAATTAATATGGGTAGCTGTCTAACAATCCGTACTTACACCCATACTGGCTAGAAGTAGACGCAACTATTCATATGAGCTTAAGCCAGTCTTATGTCTTTGAAAGAAACCAAAAAGTATACTACAAAAATAAAAAATAAAAAAATCACTATTTTGGAGTTACACATTCACTGTCACTTAAGGCTTAAGAATCTGAGTACACTTGGTTTTTAAGGTATTAAGAATATGAGATAACCGACCTTAATTATTAGGGTTTGAGACTTAATAATCCATACCTCCCTAGTGTGAAAGATATGAGCGCTCTATTGCACTCTTAATCTCTACCTTCTAAGAATACGATCAGCACATCACTTTTACAACTCCATAATTGATGAGATGTGTTGAGATTTCACTTGAGGGGCTGGGGCTGGATATTTGAGTCTAGACTCAATCTATTGATGTTTCGAGGTTGGGATAAAGTCAATGAAGGCTTCATGAAAACTGTGTCAGCAAACCCTAGCCAGTATGAGAACAAGTTCTCATGCTATCTTTTGATATTATCCTATGTGCTAGGGTGTGATGAAAATAAATAATTCGTGGATTAGTGAGCGCCAACCTAGTAAATGCATGGAGCTAACCAAAAAGACAAGAAAACTGATGAAAGAAAAGCTCTCATTACAAAGTCACATACAAAAAAGCTTCAATCAAAGGTGAGCGCTCTCAACCATTTCAAAATGTCCACTTGGATCAAAGCTAAGTAGGCCAAATGAGTCAGGATAGTACATCAAAAAAGGGATCTACATCATAAGAGATACAAGTCTGAGTGTAAGTATATTAGATACTTAAGGAAGACACATCCCAGTGTACTCTCAGGAAAACAAGTACATACGACTCAATAACACTTGACATTCACACTGTTTAACAATAAAAAATACATGTATTAAGTAATAAGGCACTCGAGAGGACCCTTGTTCCAATGTGAGGGAGAGAAGAAAATACACCAACATATTCCCTCAACACTGCCTCTCGACGACCCTCTCCATCCTCTTTTCACCCTATTTGTCGAGATTAGTGAAAAGACATGGCAATGATTATATAAAAAACCTCCGGAAACTTCCTCGAGGAAAGGTGATGAATCATGTATTCATCATGCTAAAATTGGTTATTTAGGCTATGTTCCCCAACATTCACATGCATTTAATCATTAACAAAGCATCATTAATATTCATACATGTGTAAATAATATTTGCATTTCATCATGCATAATTACATTAAAAAATTCCAAGTGTAAATTAGCCCAAAAAGCCGCTAACTTCTCACATTTGTAAATAATTCATCCTAACTCTGATTGATCTAAAACCACTTCCACTGTGTAGATATTACTAATCTTATTAAATAAAGTACAAAAAAAAATACTAACTCAAATAAGTGACAACTAATCTCAAAGTCTAATTTCACATCTGACGGTCTAAAACGAGCATATCTCCCACATACAATGTCTGATTTTGGTCTACTCACTTTTAAAGTACTCCATTTTCAAATACCTTCAAAACAAGACTAATTTCGTAAAATTCAGAGCTCATATGTGAAAGTTGGGTTTTGGGCCTCTTTTGCACATTTTAACTTTTTGCTATTTTTGACCTGAGTTTTGATGTACATAATTAACCCTTTTAATTTTATTTCTTCTTCGTTATTGTTCTTTGATGAAAGTTTTATTAAGTGACATAAAAATCCAAATCCAGATCAAAACTAAAATCAAAGAAACTGCCCAAGTCCAAGCGTCCGTTGTAAGTATGTACAAAAGTTGTGTGTTTCTACTTTTATTTTATTTTCCTATTTTCTTATTTACTATAAATAAAAAAAAAGATTAGTGTGTAATTATTTTTCTTGTATTTTATAATAATTTTTATAGATTTTTATCCTCTCTAAAACCACCAAAAAATTACAAAACCTCCAAAATACGGTTTTCTATACACATGGAGAACCGCCAAAAATACCACTTCACACATGTGACCTCTTTTGCTCATGGGTGATGAAAGTTGTAGATCTCGTCGAGACGAACAACTTTCGTGAAGAAAATTTTTTGATCCGAGGTCTCCTTCTACTTCTTCTCTATCCTTAAAGTTTGAAATTTTTTTTGGGCGCCTCGTGGCATGCCCAGGACCCGCTGCACCTCTTTCAGGCGCACGTGCCACGCACGTGTCGCCTTCTCCCTCCGTGTGCACGTGCGCGACACGTGACCACCCCCTCCCCTACCTCCAGCCGTTACCCCATCTCCCCTTCGCCGCGGCCATTGCTCGCCGCCATCACTCCTTCTCCCTCCATCGGCCATCACTCCTCCCCATTAGTCGTTACCCATCTCACCGCCTATAAAACTCTCCCCTCTCCAGTCTTCTACCCCATCCATCCTTTGAGCTGCTCGGCTGGTGACAGCAGCTCGAGCTCCTCCTTCATCGACGAGATCCAGAGGGAACCCTTCCTCTGTAGCTGTGTACTTCTTGCGCCGCCAAGCTTCAGAACTGCTCCGCCAAGGCTCTTCGAGGCGAAGAATTGGTCAACCTTCTTCTCAGCTTCGCCCTCAACTCGGTGAACAAACCTACCAGGAACACGGAGCTCCCGCTCCTCCGTATTTCCGACCTTGGAGCTCGCCGGTGAGCATCTGCTCCGCACAACAACGCAGCTCTGCTCCTCCGCCCTCCACCGTTCGCCACGCACGGAGCCCAGCTCCTCCGCCCTCCACCGTTCACCACGTACGGAGCCCAGCTCCTCCGCCCTCCTCCGCGGCTGCACCACCCGCCCTCGCACCGTGTGTCGACCGAGGTGCAGCTTGCGTCCTCCGGCCGCCCCGCCTCCGCACCTCGCCTCCGCCCCGACCTTCCTCCGCAATTGGTCGGTGCCGAGATCGCGCCCACCGCCTCACGCCTCGCAGCGTACAACTGCCATTGGATCAGGGGCCAACCCTTGATCCAACAGTCCCAATCGAGCCACGCCCCCCCACCCCCTGAGTCTCGGCCCCAGCCTCGAGGCTCGGGTCCCCCGAAGCCAAACCAGACCGCCACGTAGGCTCGGGCTTCTGAGCCTGAGCCCCGACGCCCGTACCACAGACTCGGTCGCCCGAGCCTCAGCCGCCATCCCGAGCCTCAGGTCACGTTCCCGAGCCTCCAGGCACATGTGCGACGCACGTGCGTTGTGGGCAAATTGTAACAAGTCCTTCGGAAGTTCCTGAAATTGCAAAAATACCCCTACTAGGGGTAAATTACAGAAGGGCCCGCTGACTTTTAGAAATTACAGATAAGCCCCTCTAGGGACCTTTTTGAAAGAAAAACTTTATTTTATTTATATTTTAGTCCCTGTAATTTCATTTAACATATCTTTCTCATACGAACTCTGTTTTTAGCATATAATATGACATTTTGAAGCTCATTTCATGCTTTACCACTTAGCATAGTTTGTGAACAGATCTGAGGTTGTTTATTGATAATTATAATTTGAGGATCTCTGTTGGCATATGCAGGCTTATTTTGACATACTTGTGCTTGAGAAATTAATGATAAATTTTTGCAGGAATTCGGATGATGATTTTAAACCCTAGTAAACATTGTTGATTACTCTAAATACTTTAGATTTCACAGGGGATTAATTTAGATCAATTCATCTAAGATTATGGCCAACTACTCTATGAATTGATTCAAAGATATTTGGAGGCTGGATATCTCGCTTCAAATTATTCTGAGCTTAAATTCATTAACCTGAAGCATTAAGTTAGATTCATTTTGATTTGCGATTAATCTTGTGAAATTATTGATCATATTATTGGAGGAATTAATACGTTTAAAATAACAAATCTTGGACGGCATCAATTCTGTTTATTTTCTTTGCATAACATCTTCATCATTGTATTGTAAATTTTCTCAACATAGAAATTAATCAAGGATTGATTAATTACCTAATTTCATTTAAAGCCTTGCAACTAAAAATCTTCGTTCCCTGAGTTCGACCTTGGTAGACTTGCCAAGTAAAAATACTCCACAACATTCACAAGATTGTGGTTTTTGATCGACCGATTTTTGCCTCCTATACTACAATTATCGATTATTAAAGAGGCGGATTTTGCATTCATCAAAAGGTACCTCCTTTTAGATAATAGTTGGGAGGGAAAGGCCAGGGAGTTCGTAGGGGGGTCTCGATGCAGGCTTTGAGGTGTGTGGTATCGTGCGAAGTGAGAGGTGCTACGCAGGGTAGAGGACAAGCTGGTGCCAGTCCAGCTGCAGTAGAACCCTGGTACAAAGAAAACATATCATCTAGCCTTTCATCTACATTTTCAAGTCTGACAAACTACAAAGAAGGTGGATTGAATGCAAGAACTGACTTATTCCCTAATGTCGAGGATAAAGTCTTGAGGAGATTCACCTGGACTGAGATCTTAGGTGACATCTCTGACTCGACTCTCATGATTGTAGTACACTAAATATAATGTCCTTTTATTATATGTACAAACATAAATTCTAATAATTAGAGAAGTTGGATTCCTTTTGACTAGAGTCTGGTTGAACCCAAAATTTTAGGATCATGTAATTTAAGGTTTCTTGATGAATTAATCCTTGAAAAATTCACATACATTGTCAGGTATGCATGTGATTTATTCATTCTTTAGATGCTCGAGGACGACACAATTTCAGTATAAGGCGATGATGAATATCTGATTTATCATCACTATATCTCCTTATTATCCTTTAAGTTTGAAAATTTCAATAAAATATGTAATTAATTCACTTTAATTAACAATTGACCCTTTTATTTGTAAATAACCCTATTTATTGTATTATAAGAATTAACCCCCTTTTTTTCTTTATTTTCTTCTTATTAGAAATTCCAAAAAATAGACTTAATATTGTAAATATTTAATTTAGATTTTAAAGAAATAAAAAATACGAAAAAATATAAAACAATTAAAATGTGTTGTTTTATTCATTAAAAATACTATAAAATTTTTTGCTTTGTTTATTTGATTTTTTTCTGACTTTTTTGTCCAACATGAAACTTGTAGATCTCCTCGTGATCTACAACTTTCATGTTTTGACTTTTTCCTAATTTTGCTTCCTTCTTTTTCTTTTTGAATTTCTCTTTCTTTTTATTTTTTCGAATATTGGGCGACGTGGCCCTCCCCGGTGCTGCCACATTGCTCATTCTCCTTGTGCCATATGGACTCCTCCTAGGTCGTTTGATCCTCCAGACCGCTTCCATCTTGCCCTTGGATCAACCCCATCTGGACTGTACACCCTCGCCTCCATCTGGGTCGTTGGGTCGCAAAATCCAATGGCTCCAGCTTCGCCTTCCTCCTCCAACTTCCCCTCTCTCTCATGTTCCCCTCACCAACCACATCACCCCTTCCTTTTCTAGTGCCCGCTCTGAGCTGCCTCACCACTCATCAAAACCACCCCCATGAAGCCATAACTCCCACATTCTTCGAGCGACCATCAATACCCACTACCTCGCTCCAGAGCCCTTCACTCGATCGTTACAAAGTCGCCTACCACCATTGTAAGGGTTGGGCCTCAACCTATAAAACTGCCCGCTCTGCCTCCATTCCAATCCGTCTACCATTTCATTAGGGCCCCCTTAGGTCTCTCCTCCTCCCCGTGACAGGGGGAGTAAGGATCGAATCTGACAATAGGGCACAACTTCTAAGTGATGACCCTTGGTTGTACGGCTAAGCTACCGCCCCTCCGCAGTTGTTTGAGCTCCATGCTCCGACCGAGAATGTTGAGAGATAATCGGAGGCTCCAATGGATCCTCAGCCTAGACCATATCCTCCACCGACAACCTCCTCCGATCACATTCTCCGCCTCCTTTTTCTTTGTTTTTCCCAATTTTTATCCCCGCACACACTAAGCTTCACCATCACTTCACCACACCTCGACTTTCACCACACATTACTCATCTTTGCCGACTACTCTGTTTTCCTCTTCCCTTCCTCCTCAACATCGTCGACATTAGGCTTCTCCTTTGCCTTCGACCGAGGAGAACACACCACATTCTTTGCCCCACCAGCCCGCCACTCCGTACCCTACGCTTCAGTTATACCCCTTCCTCGTTAACCACTTGCATGTCCTTCCATTAGCTGGACTTCAGGTAGATCTCCGTTCTAGAGCTCCATCTCCAATGAGGCTTCATCGATGGACATCTCCAGCTGTTTTCATGCCTCCTCATCCACTTGAGCTTCATCATCAGATCCTCTGACATCTTCTAGGACCTACAACCCGCTCGAACAATGATGGAGAAGCTCTGACGTCCTCATTGAAGCTCCAAATCTGCCGCCACCATTATGGTGGAGGACAACTACTAGAGGGTGCAGGTGTCATTGTATGATGCCCCTTCGGTGGCCATCGAACGACTCAAATGCTAATACATCACCTCGTCAAAGTATATGCTGCTCGCTAGAACCAAGCCTCCGCCCGAAGCACCTCAGGCTGCCACATGGCCCGAGGCTCCTGCAACAGCTCCCGAAGCACCATTCGACCATAGTCCACCTCCCAAACCTAGTCAGCGTGTGTGCCATGTGCGCGCGGGCTAGGACATTTGCATTCGAGCCTGTCATGTTTTCAATAATTGCATTATGGTCCCTCCCAAGTGTGTGTGCCTCACTTGTCGTGCATGGGAAAATTGTAATAAGGTCTTGACGGGTTTCATTTATTACATGTATGACCCCGACGGAGACCATTATGCATATGTTATCCATTTCATTTCCATGTTTTTATTACAATTATGCCCATGGACTCTTTTATCGATATCTTAAGCATATGGACTCTAAATCAAGTGATTTCAAATCCATTTTATTAGTAATTTTTCACTCTATATGATTATTTTATTCACTAATTTGGTGCATAAATTAATATGCTAAATTTTAGTTGATTAATGTGTAAAGTGTTACTCATTTCAATGCCATTATTAGTTCTTGATATATTTTTGTGCTTCGAATAACAATGAAATTGGATCTTTTTTAAATTATTAATGATTGGATTATTTTAGATGTATTTTTGTTCTAATCATCTCTTTGTATAACATAACATGGCTTCATCATTTTGAATTGTTTAAAACCAAATAAAAATTGTATGTTGATCATTCATCCCATGCATTACATTTTTTTCTTATTGCATCACACTTATGCTACATATAAAATAAAAAAAATCATGATATTAATGTGTCATTTTGTGTGCATCATTGTTTTGTACAATTATCATTGCATAATTATCTTGCATCATTCATTTTATGCATCATGTTTGCCCTCATTTTGTGATGTGCATCTTATGTCTACATTGGGAGATCTAGATTAATGAATTTAGTCACTCAACTTTAATAATTAATTTCTGATTAATCGATGATGAGGCTCATGCCCCTATGTTCGACCTTGGTATGCTTGCCAAGTAAAAAATCATCACCACATATTCAAGCTTGTGGTCGATGCTGCTTAGATCTAAATTTGTCTCATGTGCTATGATAATACAACCATATTAAAGAGGTAATTTTGCAGTTTATCACGCTTGTTGTGTGTCATAAAATGAGATATGATGTCATATTTATAGGTTTAGAGTCCTTGTAGCCACTAGTTTTGAAATAGTAATCATTGTAAACAAATCAGGAATGAAATCACCTTCAAGAATATTCCTAAAATGAAATATGATCGATCAGGATAATAAGATAATCGACCAGGTGGATTGAGATGATTGATCAGTGATCAAAACTGATCGATCATAATATAGTCATTATAATTTAAAAAAATGAATGATCGTAAAAAGAGAGTGATCGATCAAAGGAGGGCCATCATATGCGAATGTGTGATCGATCAACTTGGCTCATTAACTTGAAAGTAAAAGTCAAATGCAAAGGGATGAAATGCAAGACACATGATACTTGAGATCTTTTACATTCTAGACCATTACAATATGCATAACTTAACAAAAGAAAAGATTTCTTCTTCTTCTTGAGCTTGAGATCCTTCCTTGAGCTTGAGCTGAAGTTCCTTAGCTTTGAACTCCTTTTAGCTTCTTATATTCTACTTGACTTAAGTTTGAGGTCTCCAGCATGAGCTTATTCTTGATCCACTTAAGTTTGAGGTCTCCAGCGTGAGCATATTCTTGATCTAGTAGCTTTTCCTGCTCTTGACATAGTTTCAAGCTAACTGCATAAGTTGTGTCTATTTGCACAAGTTTTGTTATCATCCAAATATGCATGCTCGTGCACTAATACTCTCTCCATTCATGCATGAACTAACACGAATAGCCTTCTTTGTTAAATTGAAATTAGCTCATATATACCTTCCCCAAGTAACATAGTCTGCATCTGAAACACCCGCACCGATTGGATGTGAGAGTCTTCTTTCGAACCATTTCAACAGTACAAGTCGGATATAATGATGGTATGCCAGTATCGGATGTTTCATATGATGTAAATTTTTGATGCTTCTATCGTTCTTCACTCCTTAATCTATGTGGGACAAGAAAAGCGTTCAAAATCTAGTTTTCTTTTTCACTGGGGAAGGTAAGCTCCCGACTGATTTTGCCTATGGAAAGGTCTTTTCACTATGTCCATCGTTGTCACCGCTTGATACTACTTATTTCATGACTTAAATTAAAGCTACAGATCCATGAATGAGAGGCCGGCTTTGACACGCCTTCCATAACCCATCAATAAGAACTAAGAATACCAAATTGAAAGGTAAGCCTTAGATATAAACTCGACATATTATGGGCCTTTGCTGAAAGAGAGGGCGGTTTGCAGGAGGCAAAGTACAATATATCCACTCTCTCATGTGAGATGAAACATATCCCACAATGCAATGGGCAAGGGCCTCTCCTAACATCCTCAATCCTCGCAAAAAAGTACATACACCCCTTCCAACTTCGACAGGTAGAGATGAAGAATGACCTGCTCGCTTCCGCGCCATGGAGGGGCGAGGAGGAGGCGCCGGACAAGTTCCAGGACGCGAAGCTGCGCGCGACCAGCCAGCCCGGCGGGACCTCCACCATGTACGTCCCCCGCAAGAGGTCCGTCTCCTCCAAGCCCTCCGACACCGACCCCGATTCCCTCGCCGAGATCGACCCCGAGCTCAGATATTCCTTCCACAGGAATCTCCAGGTATCCCCTAATTTGTTCTGCTTTTGTTGTAGTTATTAGTTTTAGATTTTGCTATAATCTAGCATTTTAACATAACAACATTCTTTGATGATTTGATTGTTCTGGTTGTCGCTCTGTCATACTAATATGGTCGATTAAGTTGGTTGCAATAGCATCCGTAAGTGTTTGCTTGAGTTTGTTGAAATTGAATGCGAAGTCCAAGTGGAGCTGTCTTGGCTTCCATCATGTGGCTTAAAATGTCCCAAATTAGATATTCATCTGTTCCTAAAAAAATATGGTGAGTGAACCTTATCTTGTACATAGGATGTCACGCTCACGGATGATTTGATGTGCTGGTAAATCCTATATTTCACGGGCAACTTTGTAAGACTTGGTGTTGATCCGGCCATTCTCCTTATGGAGCAGAGAGCATTGGAATCAATCCAAACCATCTCCGCCACCATTGGGCAAGAATTGATGATCAACAACATCTTCGACAGAACCATAAACAGGATGATATGTATCTGCCCTTGGGTTAAGGACATGAATAAATGGAGGGTAGATGTGAAGAAAGAAGACCAATGGAAGGATGATAAAAGCCAATGGCCAATCATCAACTCATTCATTCTCTATTTTTGAAAATAAAACAGCTCTCTTTAGTGGTAATTAGGTGATGATGTAAAGATGCATCTCGAGGAAGTAAGGCTTCACTTGGTAAAATTACAAAAAATAATAAATTGTGCTACATCAATTATTCCTGGGTTGAAAAACTCATTCCTGATGGATTGGTATTATACATGGCCTTAAATGTCGGCGAAATTCGACCGAAATTCGGTCGAATTTCGGTTTCGGTCGAATACTGATATCGAAACATAGACATATATCTTTTTCCAGAATATCGACTCATGTCGACCGAAATTCGACCGAATTTCGGTCCATGTCGACATCTTTCGGTCGAAATGACCGAAAGTTGGGCTATCTTCACATGCACGCATCGAATTTTGGACCAAATTTGTACTTGTCGGCCACTTTTGGCCGAAATGGTAAAAAAATGATGAAATGAATACATAAAAATATGAAATGACTAAAGTTTGCTAGATTCTTTGAAATTTGGACTCACTAGGACACCTAGCTAGTATTTTAGATCAAAAAAAGTGGTGAAATGACTAAAAAAATGAAATGACTAAAGTTGGCTAGATTCTTTGAAATTTGGACTCACTAGGACACCTAGCTAGTATTTTAGATAAAAAATGTGGTGAAATGACTAAAGAAACATATGAAATGACTAAAGTTGGCTAGATTCTTTGAAATTTGGACTCACTAGGACACCTAGCTAGTATTTTAGACACCTATAAGAAGATATTTTGGATTTCATCCATATTATATTGGTTGTAGGCCCTTGGTAAAGATTCTTTGAAGGCCTATAAATGGTGGCATCCATTGCACCATTTCACCACACACACACAACTCAAAGAGTTCCCACAACTCACAAGCCTTATTGCTCTCTTGTTCTCTCCTTGACGACAAGTCTTGCCGTGTTTGTGACTGTATGTAAGTATTTTCATTATAATTTTGTTGCTATCCACGATTACTTCTCAATTTGTTACTACTCTATCTAACTATGTAATGAATGCATGCTACACTATTTTCAAAAATTAGAATTGATTTTCTAACTATGTAAAGACGAAATTCCTTAGGAGTACAAAAGCTACATGATCTTGTCTATATCCATTATAACCTCAGGTTGAAAATAAAGCATGCAAGGGAAGGACACGGCAAGCAAGAATACATAGATCCCATCGAACTTGCATATATATTCAAGATTAAAGATGACGATGACGATGAGGAAGACGTCTTACAAAAGTGGATGGATGATAATGGCGCTCCCGTACTCGACGAGAGAGGAGGGAGACCAAATACACAGATTGCCTCGCAAATGGAGGCAAATATTGAAGATTATATGGCTAGATCGGGGAGACATCCAGACCCAGCTGGAGGGTTGGAAAGTGATTCTGATGACTCCTCCTCCAGGTCTAAATTAAAATCCACATCAGGTGGTTCTGGTAGTGGAGGTGTTGCTGCTGCAGAAGATTACATGCAAGATGAAGGGGCGACAACTGGTGGGGGCGCAACTGGATCTGGATTTGAAGGAGTACATGCTGGACTTCTTGTACAAGAATACACTGGCTACCGTACAAACATACATGGTCAATATATTCCAAGTCCTAATCGAGACCCAGCTGCAGAGCAAATGGATTACTGTCCATACCCCTCGTACCCGCAATCCCACCCTCGGGGACAACTCCAAGATGACACTATTATGGACGATCTCATATCTTCAGTGGGATCATTGAGTATGGATGTTGGAGATTCGATATTTGCTGGCGGGACAACTTCAAGCCCCTTCAGTGGATATGGATCTCATGGGCAAAATGATTCATATATTGTTTTCCCTCCCGGATATGGACCATATGGCTATAGTAGTGGTACTTATGGAGTATTTCCGGGAAATCAACAAGAATATACCAATACCTCTTCCCAATCCCAGATTGGTGCTGGACCAGGATATGGTATATTTCCAGATTATTACCCTGCAGTACCTCCATCTCAACCCCTTCAGATGGCTTCTCCTCCTGCGGCTCCTGCTCCATCTTCTTCATCTCGAGGTTCTCACGTTGCATCCTCCTCGCGTCGACCTCCGCATGATTTTGCGGCTTCAGCCTCTTCGGGTGACAAGTATCCTAGGACTGGCTTCCTTGCACACGTGGTTGAGCATGAATACAAGGAGCATTTAATGGACTACAAAACCATGTACTCCTATATGACATGGGAGGATTACGTGGAATATAGGGACTCCATCAGGTCACGTTATGGAGGAAGGAATCCTACAGGATACATGGATCCACCTAGGAATTCTTGGTTTGGATGATTGAATGTCATTCCTAGTCTCGCAGATAAAGAAATGTGGTAGTAGACTACTACTAGTAATAAGGTAGTGCATCTGTGTATGCACATTATGTCATTAGAATTTCATGTGTCATGTTACGTAATTTTGTGGTTGTGAGCGTGTATAATTTCAATATGAATATATGATATTTCAATTTGAGAGGCATCTATGCATATAAAATCATTGCTTTTCTATACTTCTTTCTGGTCTTGAAGGGAAATTTCAATGTCAAAACTCAAAATTAATATTATCATATGTACCAAAATTTGATTCCAGCCAATCACCGATATGATGACCGAAACTGATATTTCAGGCCTTGATCATGAAAACATCTTATTATTATAGTAAAAAGTTGCATTTCTACCTCAAATAATGCTTGACCAATATAAAAAATCTTAATTTTATAGAAAATTGAGATTTCAAGTCATTTCTAGAATTTCCGGCCATTTAGACGAAATTTCAGCAAGTCTTCGAGATGGTGATCGAAACCGATATGTAAGGCCTTAATCATAAAAACAACTTATTATTATAATAAAAAGTTGTATTTCTATCTCATTTAATGATTGACCAACATCAGAAATCTTAATTTTATAAAAAATGAGATTTCAAGTCATTTCCAGAATTTCCGGCCATTTCACCGAAATTCCACCGAAATTCCTTTTCCGGGGTTACCGAAACGAAACCGAAATCCGACATTTGAGGCCTTGGTATTATATATATATATATATATATATATATATAAAACCTATGCTTCCGGACAATAGTTTTAGTGAGGGGTAAAGAGTTGTAGTAGAAGGGGCACCGGGTAGAAAGTCTAAGATGGTGTTGGTAGATGGGAGGGATGTCCATCAAAGGCGGTGAAACATAATGGTTCATGGTGTCGGTCTGAGAGGAGGTTGATGTTATGGTGAAGAGAGTATCCTAAAATCGAAATAGAGGAATGGGGCCTCAAGTTGAACGAATCCAAGAATAACTTTTCCGATACTATGTTTAGATAAAAAATGAGATAAATATATCAACAAGCTATCAAAAATTCAATTTATGTGGTCCAAGACGTGCATGATCACTGTCCGTAGAGGAGAAGTGGCCTAATAGTCATGTTTTCTTATTGATTCTTTCACTGAAATTTGTAGTAAAGGTAATGTATATAGGCCTTGCACATATAACTCTCCCATAATAGGCTATGGGGGACTAAACACATAACCCCTTCTATAAGTGGTGGATTCTACCTTAAGATCCAATTACTTGACTAACTCAATTGTTTACCATTTTCAATAATTATTGTCCACAATATGAACGCTTGGTGAAGGCCGGAGCAAAATTGTCATGTCCTGGAAACAATATAAAGTAATGCTTTAATATCTATTGATGCAATATTTAATTCTCAAAAGGGAAGGATGGGGTCTGATTGCACATAATTTCGGGCGAGATTATGTCAAGATGTGCATGATGACAGAGGGACAAAAAGCTAACCAAGGTACATGGAAGAGACATTGAGAATAATAATTGGAGGAAATGAGGATAGATGGAAAGAAGGAAGTCGATGTGGTGGAGTATTCTTCAAAAATCAATTGATACAACCCGAAATTGGAGATTAGGGTAAAACTTAGGGTTTTTGTCCATTTCCATCAAAACAGAGTTGTTAATTAAAAATTAAGGCATGTCATCACTATTTTCTTTAATTAGAATCCATGCATTTTTTTGAATATATGAGACCGCATATAATCTCTAATTTATTAATCGGTTGAATAACTTTAGAAGCCAAATTAGGGTTTGTTATGGTTGCCATTTTTATTTATTTATTTATTTTTGTAAGTTGCCCCTCACTATATAAAGAGGTCATTAGTCATTGTTTAGGGACAATAAATTATATAAAAATTGAAGTTCTTTTTTGAAAGGATATATAAAATTTGGAGTTTTCTCCTATTCCCTCGCTCCCTCGCAAGATGGAGAATATATGCCGATCATGCCCAGCTTGGACGAACACTTCTGAAAAGGTCCTCAGAGTAAGGCCTTGGTGAGAATATCTGTAGTCCGGTCCCTTAAGCTGACATGTGATTTAGAAATAAAACCCTTCTGAAGCATATCACGTATATAATGGCAATCAACCTCAATGTGCTGGGTACGTTCATGAAATGCTGGGTTATTTGCAATAAATATAGCTGCCTGATTGTTGCATTTCAGTGACATGGGAAGAGGAACCTCTATGTGTAGATCTGTAAGAACAACTCGAACCCACATTATTTCTGTGCTAGCCTGGGCCATAACCCTATACTCCAACTCAGCACTAGATCTGGCCACGATAGTTTGTTTCTTGCTCTTCCATGAGACAAGAGAATCTCCAACATATACGACAAATCCTGTGATGGACTTCCTATCCTTGAGGCATCCTGCATAATCTGCATCTGCGTATGTTGAGACGGTGACCAACTTGCCTTTTCTAAAAAAATAGACCTGCACCTGGAGATGATTTAAGGTACCTTAGTATCATCTGTATAGCATCCATACGTATCTGACGCGGTTTCTCCATGAATTGGCTAACTCTGCTAACTAGAAATGAGATATCTGGTATGGTAATCGTAACATAAAAGAGCTTTCCCACCAATTCTATATACCTTCTCCTGTCTTCTTCATCAGTGCCATTCATGGCCTCAAATTTCAACAAAATTCAGTCGAACTTCTGTCAATATCGATATCCTGTCAAAATCAAAATTAGACTGAAATGGCTGAAATGGCCGAAATATGAGGGCCCTAGTACAAAATATGATCGAAATGACCGAAATTTCGATCAATTTTCGACTGAAATTCGACTGTAATTCCATTTCGGTCGGTCACCGAAATGATGACCGAAATCGACATTTAAGGCCTTGGTGTCATTATCATACAACTTCATGCTTGGATCCATAGATGTTGTAGCAGATCTACACCCAAGCATACCCGTATCACCGAGTAGATCAGTGACATATTTCCTTTGAATCATTACTAGTCATTGCTGGTTTCTGGCAAACTCCGGTCCCAGATCGGAGAGTTTTAAGGTCCTTGGTAACGAATTCATGACCCAAAAAGTCTTTAACCATCCTTGTTAGAAAATAGAGAACGCGGAAGAAAAATGATAAATAGAGCATAGAACAAAAGGATAAAACATGAAGAACAAGGTTTTTTATGTGGAACCCTACTCCCTAAGGAGCAGGATGAAACCACGGATGAAGGCCTCAAAGGACCATATGTTGCATTGCATTTTCTCATCTGACTACAGGGGTTGTGGGGGTCTATATATAGCCCCCACCGAATCTCTACATCTCTAAACTAGTAGATGTGGGACTAAACTCTGGATGGGGTAAATGGATCCTGGAGAGATCCATATACCCATCTATAATATAAGTGACGCACAATATAATACTCTAACACTCCCTCTCAAGCTGGAGCATGCAATGTTCAACTTGGACAAACAGAAAGAAACTCTACTCACGCTACATGACACTACAAACAATATCAACTCAAAGCGCACAACTGTCGGCTGCTGTCGAGGATGTTGCTTCTCATGACGTGCATGTGAGAAGGACGAACGGGTTGGAGTGTGAGTCGAACTAGGTGTACTCTGTATTGCGCCTGTCAGAGTGAAGACTCGGAATCTGATCGTCGAGTCTGGATGTCAGAAATGTAAAGTCTGGAAAATCTGTCTGGTCTAGAATCTAACATCTGAATTTGAAACAGACATGTGACTCTACACATACTCCCCATTTCTTCCATACTAGTCGGAATGAAGACATCGACCAAGTTGGGAGAAGACAAATGAAGATGTGGAGAAACATAACATCAATAAGCCGTAACCTTTTTTATGGCTTTTTACTTCTCCTTTTTTTGCAATTTTTCTTGGTTATTTTCCTTTTTTAATAGCCAACTCTTCTCTATTTTTTATTTTAATAAGTCATTTCTTTTTTTTGCTTTTCTCTTTCCTTCTTTTTTTAAACATACCTCTTCCCCTTTTTTTACGCACGGCGGAATAATTTTTTTTCTTTGAATCGACGGCCCACTTGGGCCTTGGATATTACGGCTCCCCAATAAAAGGGACATCTAGGGCTTTTCTTCTCAACGTCCGAAATTAGGAGTTGGAAACCCAATGCTGCTACACCTGATGGGATGGATAAGAGTGCCTTCGTACAAGATGACGACCTGATAGGGCCTACCACAGAAGAGGACCGGGACGGAAGCGACACCGAGAGATGAAGCAGTGTGAGGAGGTCGTTGTCGCCTGCAACATGAGGAGATCCAAGACTCCACCTGGAGCGGAGTGCAGCATGAAGGTGCATGCTCGAAGGTGCGCCGCCCATCTGGAGTGTTTGTCGCATGGAGCCCCTTTTCCCGATAGGGCTCTGCCTGGGGTTCGGGTGTTGTGCCACCTTGAAGAGACACGACGCCTCAACATGAGATGCAATCTCCTGTCACCTGGAGAAGGAGATCCCGTACTGTTTGTGAGTAGAGCACCGCCTGCACCTGTGGCATCGACGGAGGAAAGGAGATTTTGAACTTCTGTAGTGCGTGGAGGCGCTTGGAAGGGAGCCTCCTGTGCCTTGAGATGAAGCATGAGGTGGCATCAACCTTAGCTGGGGAGCTCGCTTGGGCTCACGAGGCTCGTGAGTTCACCGTGCCTGGAGGCTCTGCTTGAGCAGTGCAGTTGTGCGGTGCTGCCTGGAAGGAAAAGCGGGTTGGATCGTGCACGACTTGCCTGGGCGTTAGGAAATGCAATGCATGCGGCCATGGAGAATAGGGGGAGGTGCTCGCGGGTCTGGAGAGCAGGAGTACCCTCGCCGACCGGGGTTTGCTTTAGGATGCGCGACTGCCTCCCACGTGCCAGTGCGCACGACTTGAGGAGGAGCGGCACCTGCGAGATGCCTCATCGACCTGAAGAGACATGGGGTTCTTCTTCGACCTTATTCAAATTGCGAGATCCTCATGATCCCGATTGTCGTTTGGGACTAGATTCACAAGCTTGTGAGATCCTCATGGAGGGCTCCTGGATCTAGACCTCACCCAGAGAGATCTTGGAAGGAGTTGCCTGGTAGTGGAGAATTAGAGATCTTGGAGCAGATCTAGAGATTATTTGTTGAAAGTGAACTCCTGTGATTTGATTCTCCTTAGAGCATTGCTTGGACTTATGCTTGGAATTGGGAAGGGTTCCCCTGCCAGGAGGCATGCGAGCCCGCTGATGGAGATGTGGTTGCCTGCGATGCGTCCTGGAGATCGTGGATCTAGGGTTTTAGAAAACCCTGGAGATCTTGACCTAAAAAATAACTTGAACCATATATATAATCTTCAAGAATGAACAATATTACACTTGAATCTCGAAAAAAATGAAGAACTTGAAAACTTCGAGAATCGACCTGCTCTGATACCATGTTAGAAAATAGAGAATGCATAAGCGAAATGATAAACAGAGCATTAGAACAGAAAGATAAAACATGAAGAACAAGATTTTTTACGTGGAACCCTACTCTCTAAGGAGCGGGATGAAACTACGGGAGAAGGCCTCAAAGGGCCATATGTTGTATTGCACTTTCTCATCTGACTACAAGGGTGTGGGGGTCTATATATAGCCCCCACTGAGTCTCCACATCTCCAAACTGGTAGATGTGGGACTAAACTCTGGATGGGGTAAATAGATCATGGAGAGATCCATTTACCCATCTATAATATAAATGACGCACAATAGAATACTCCTACAATCCTTATTCCTTGTAGGTCATCTCCTGTAATGAAAATATCATCAACATATACCATAATAGCAGTCGTACCTCTAGTAGTTCTCTGTATGGAAAGAGAATGATCTGTATTGAATCGTTTGAACCCTTGTTTTTCAAACAAATTTGTGAGCTTCTGGAACCAATCTCTGGGCTCTGCTTGAGTCCATATATGACATTATGAAGTCTACATACCTGTGTACACCCCCCATCAACGGTAAAACCTGGTGGTCGTTGCATATAGACTTCTTCCTGAAGATCACCATATAGGAAGACATTATTGACATCAAGTTGAAACAGAGGCCAATCTCAAAGAACTGCAACGGATAAAAGAATCCGTAGGGTAGAATAACGTGCAACAGGGGAAAAGGTGTCCAAATAATCCACCCCATAAAGCCTCTTGTAACTAGCCTGGCCTTGTATCGATCAATACTGCTACATACATTTTGTTTCACTGTAAAAACCCATTTGCAGGTCACTAACGACGCCCCAGAAGGAGCATGTACTAGGCTCCATGTACCACTAGAATGTAGAGCCACCATCTCCTCCTCCATGACTAGACGCCACCAACTGTCCGTCAATGCTTCCTAGTAAGTCCGTGGGATGTCCATGATGTTCAAAGCAGCTACAAACTTCCTAAAATCACTCGTCAGACGCTTGAAGGTGACATGAGAAGCAATCGGATACGAAGCACATGAACGTTGCTGCTTCTTAATAGCAATAAGTAAATCCAGATCATCATCATCATTCCTGCCACTACTCTGATCCTCCTTCTCCTGAGAGGAGCCCTACTGAGAATCATTATTAATCCCATCATTAGAAGTAATGTTATCAGAACAAACCTGTGGCGTGCTGGATGATGGGTCAGGAACATGTGCAGGATCAGATCATCGAATGTACTGATGTGGTAGTAGAGGAACTAGAATAATAGGTGGTGGTGGGGCTGATGGTGGTGATGGAGATGGTAATGAAGGAGGTGATAATGGAGATGGTGAGGAAGTTAGTTGACACATGGGCGGAGGTGGAATGTAGACCTGACCATCCGAATCTGAGGGAGTCATCATATCACCTGTAGGCGAAAAATACATGACAGACTCGAAAAATGTGACATATGCACCAACATAATATCATGTGTAGCGGATCATAGAAACGATAACCTTCTGAGTTTTGGAGTACTCGACAAAGACACATTTGATAGCCCTTAGAGAGAGCTTATCAATCCTTGGAGGCAATCAATGGACAAATGCAATAGATTCAAAACCCGAGGGTTAAGAGAGAACAACTCTTCGTCGGGAAAAACAAGTGAAAAATGGTCCTTCTCCTCCATCATCGATGATGGCATTTGGTTAATGAGATATCAGGCTGTGAGAACCGCATCACCCTAGAATGAATGAGGGGCACATTTCTATATCAAGAGTGTATGAGTGACATCAAGAATGTGATGGTGCTTTCTTTCAGCAATATCGTTCTGTTGAAACGTATCGACACATGATGTTTGATTAAGAATACCATTTGAAGAAAAGAATTGAGACAACACATGTGTACAAAATTCAAGCGCATTGTCAGTTCATATAATTTTCACAGATGTTGAAAACACATTTTGCACTTCTATAATAAATTTTATGATGATATTTCCAGCTTCAGATTTATTCTTCAACAAGAAGACCTGGGATATACGACTAAAATCATCTACAACCATTAAATAAAATCTGTCCCTGATGATCGGGAAGTCGGAACACGACTTGGACCCCAAATATCGACATGGAAAAACTCAAAAGAGGAGCTACTGCTCCGACTTTGATGACTAGGAGAGACAGATCGATGATGATTTCCTAATTGACATGCTTCACAATTGAATGACGAGCGAGGTGAAATCTGAGGAAGGACTTGATGCAACTTCTGAAGTGGGAGATGACTGAAACATAGATGCCATAGGAAAGGAGAAACATGTCCAGTGAAATGAGACGATAGACCAACATACGATGTGTGGACCAATCGATAGAGTCCTCCCTTCTTACGGCCACGACTAATCACCCTGCCCGTAAGAATGTCCTGAAAAACAAGAGATGGTAGGTCAAAAATTTCTCGATAATTTAAATCCTTAGTAATCTGATTGATAGACTGTAAATTCATTAAGAAATCGGGAGCATGCAACACGTTATGCAATCGCAAAGAAGGTGTCAAGGTGATCTCCCTCTGTCCCGTGATAGGAGAATGAGTTCCATCAGCTATGACCATTGTCCTTCCTGGAGAAACCTGCATGTAGGATATGAGCTGATCTCTATCTCCACACAAGTGATGTGTGGCTCCAAAATCAATAATCCATTCTGAGATATCAGCACCATGATAAGAAGCAGAAGCATAACACTACCTGAGATGCTTGCTCCTGCAGTAGCGGCAAAGTCCGAGCTGTTCTCTAAATGGGGTGTTGGGGTACTAGATAGGGGCAGAATATCTCTCAATCGAGACATAAGATCATCATATCGCTGATCCGATGTGAATGAAGCAGATTGCTGATGCTGGGCTGGTTCTGCTACACGTGCTGATGCTGGAAAACCATGCTTGGAGTAGCATGCATCTTCTGTATGATCAGATCTGTGACAATAGGTACACTGTGGTCCACGACCATGTCCACCTCTACCACATGATGCCCATCCATGAAACTGAGATGGACCGCCTCTTCCACGAGAGGCCGCCATGGCAGAAGAATTTGACGTTGGAGATGGAACATTGATCCTGGTCAACCTCCGGAAGGCCTTTTCCATGGGAGGAATGATAGCATCAACTAGTATCTGGGAGGAAGCAAACTCGTACTGTGAGTTAAGAGAGGAACCATCGTAGCATTTCAGAATGTATTCATCTGCTCTGGAGTAGCCGTGAAAGGCACGAAGCTTTGAAGCTTCTCAAACATTTGACACAAGGCAGTATAGTGTGCATGTAATGGACGACCATTCGGCTTAATAGTAAAGATGTCATGGTGTAATTGTAAAATCTTCGTCTCATTCTTGGCCTGTGAATACGTGGTAGCAAAAATATCCCACATGGCTTTGGTTATGGGCTGGTGCAGAACATCATTTGCAATATCTGGTGTCAAGGTACCAACCAGTCAACCAGACTTGTGCGTATGCATCATCAGCCTCCCATGAGGCATACAACATAGTCCTCTCCGTCGGCTCATCCTCGATAAGAATCTACCTCTTACCCATCGACTTCATTAGGCTCATGAATTGCATGGCCCACAACTCATAATTCGACCCAACCATCTTGAATATGGGCATTGGACCTCTGAAGCGCCCATGGTGGGGATATCAACCTTGTTCTCTGACATCTTGCCGATCGTAGAAGACGAGGATCGTAGACTTGACAAAGTAAATGTCTACACTGGCCTAAAGGAAGTTGGTTGCATGTGTAAACTTAGATCGCAACTAACCCCCTTGAAGAAAATGACGACTAAGTCAGAGACCACCGGTAGGGGCTGCGAATCACAGGGGCGACGTGCTGCAGAGGCTGAGAGAGCCACAGGGGGTGGCGTTAACCATAAGGGCGGAGGCTGCTGGGCGGTGAAGGCTGCTGGCCGAGGGAGCTGCTAGGCGACTGGGGCCGCGACAGGCGCACGAGAAGGTGGAGGCGCACGAGAGGCTGGGTGGTGGAGGGCTAGGATTAAGGTTTTGGGTTCAAGAGCTCGGATCTAGGATCGTCGCTCCGATACCATGTTGGGAAAAATGATCAAGCTGTTTATTCCAAAAATCCTAGGCTCTCTTATGTAGGAGAGAAGCCTATGGCTAAATTACATAAAGCATACATAAGTAAAGAGAGTTAAGAAACAATCCAAGAAACGAGAAATAAATATAGTAACATAATATATATCTACAATCTTCTATGGGAAATAGCTTTATAATATTTCACCAGTAGTTTGGGACACCACCCCTTTCCTTTTTCAAAAAAAAGATTTCACGGAAAGTGAAATGAAACTTTTCCATTTTTGATCAGGGATCTTAAGGGGAAATAGCTTGGCAAGGTTTTGCCATGGGAGAAGATGAAGCATTGTCATTTCTGATCATTGCGACACACTTGCCTTGTCTGCTTGGAAGAGATGGCAATATATGAAATGAAGAATAATATGTGAGCTCCTCAAACATTACGAGAGTTTTTGGGGAACCTAACCACATAAAACACTAGCGTACTTTGTAAATGCTCGAGAGACCCTAAAGTTTGATCTAGAAAGTTGCAATAAACAAATTTTACTCACTCAATGGATTTTGAGAAATCCATGGTTTTGAACATGCTCAGATGGTCAAACCACTTCCACTAAGGTGAAGAGTAGAGCCTCCTTATGCTTGGCCAATCGGTTCCGCATTGAACTTGCTGTTGGAGTGGCCATCAGATTTATTCGAGTTTGGCAGCTTCATCTGATGGGATTGGGGATCGTGTGGATGTTGTTGCCTGGCACCATTGGGATCCCATTGCCATTGGGCTTGACACTCTGCCACTGCTGGGTTTAGTCTAGCTGGTATCGAGGTTTGGCGTTCGGCGTTGGCGTTGGTGCAACCACTTCTCAGTAATGGGGATTGAACCTCGTTGGGATTAGGTAGGTGGATGCGCAGACTGGGTCAATCAGGTATTGAATGCCTGTTTAGGAGCACCACTTTGATACTACTTGGAAAGAAAAAAATGAAATCTTATTATGAGAAGAGGCTACGAGTTTCTTTTATAGCAATGAAGCCCTACAAAAAATAACAGAAAATACAAGAGAGTCCTTATGTGTATATAGAAATAGTAAAAAATGCCATAAATATTGCAACAATTAGAATTAAAAGTAAGCAATTCATTTAATTTTGTTGAAATAAAGGATGATAATTTTTTTGTTAGTGCTGTTGGAGAAGTCAGATTGGATATTTGGTACTCCAAATTCTAGGAAAGACATTAAACTTGTAAGTGACTTGGTTTGAATATTAAAAGACCGATCTCCTTTGCATATATCTAAAGCCATGTTGACCATTTTCGATAACCGTTTCAAAAAAAATCTTCCTAGAGGAATAAAGTCCCATTAGTTAAAAAATTACCATGTTTTGCTGAAGGCCTGCATCATATTAAGCGACAATTAGTCCATTGGAAAGTTTATATAAATCTATTTTTATAGCATGTCGAAGGTACCATCGGTGCGGGCGAAGATTGAGGTACAAACAGGAGCGACGGATGTCGGAATCGTGGAGATGATGAAGAATCCTGTGGGTTTTCTTCCGGACGGGGAACTCGACCGACTGTTTTCGAGGTTGGGGACCGTCGAGTCGGAGGAAGACTGTCGATGGCCTCATCATCGGAGAGGGCTGGATAGAGACATTATGGAATCTCAAGAAGAGGTTGATAGCGTTGAAGACCGATGGCCCTCATGTTGACTTGATCTGGTTACACGAGGTTGCCATATGTGTTAGGGATAGGGATGAAAACGAATCAGATACGGATCAGATATGCCTATTTCCATATATGTATTCACTTTATCTCTATCGAATACAGATACGGATACAAATATGATTCGGATATTCATTAAGGAAATCATATCCTTAAAAATACGGATATGAATTCGAATTGGATACTTATCGTATCCGAATATGGATCGAATAAAGAGTGGACTTGAATACGTATGGAATAAAGAGCCAATCCACATATATATCGAATAAAGACTGAATCCAAAGATGGTTCCAATAAATATGGTATCCGAATACTGATAGAATAAAGGCCACATAGGGATACGAATTGGATTTTTTTTAATCAAAGTTCATAATGATTTTAAAAAATGACAATAGAATATAAATAAGTTGCATCATGACTAGGGCTGCTAATCGAACCGAACTGTAACGAACGGACCTATGTTCGAGTTCGGTTCGATAAGGAAGTTCGAAAGTTCGAGTTCGAGTTCGGTTCGATAAATGTTCGATAGGATACGTTCAAGTTCGAGTTCGTTTAGAAAACGAACGTTCGAATTCAGTTCGATAACAGTTCGTTAACAATTTAACTTAACTAAAACTTGTTTATATGAACAAGTTCGAAACTGGAGTTCGATAACAAGGTTCGATAAGCAGTAAAAATAAGAAAAATGTCAAATTAAAGCGGTACAAAGCCCAATATAACACCACAATTTCTTTAACCTCGACATTTACTGAGTGTATAAATACTAAGTTACATATACAAATACATACACATATACATATATCGAACTCGAACATTTATCGAACGAATATATATTATGTTCATGTTCGGTTCGTTAAGCTATCGAACTAAAATTTGAAGTTCATCTTCAGTTCGTTTAGAAATGAACGAACATTTTTTGAACTATTATCGAACGAACTCTAATCGAATACGAACATGTTCAGTTCGATTAGCAGCCCTAATCATGACCAAAGAGAGCGTCGACGTGACATGGTTCTTGATCGGAAACAAGAAGGGGATATGGTTTTCTAACTTTTTTTGTGCCCATCTCCAAAGAAACTGAAGTTTATTAATATCATTAATATATTGTATATATAATATATAATATTAATATAAGACTTATATTATATGAACTAATATATAAAACAATATTAAATGTTGTATTCGGATATCCGGATCCGAATCCGGATATTCAAGCCATTACCATATCCATATTTGTATCGGGAAAATTTCTACAACCCATATCCCTATTTGATCCGTATTCGATTAATATTCAGATATAGATATCTTTATTTTGTAATTTTTCGAATATGGTAAGCGGATATTCGGATATATACGTATTCGTTTTCATCCCTAGTTAGGGGATTGTCGAAGAAGGGTGCGGAGGAGGTGTTCAAAGGTACATTGGGGGGAAGTCTTCCTCCAGAAATAAGAGGTACGTTGGGATGGAGAAGAGCTCGGTTCCTCAATGGGGTGATGATCGAGGAACGATGTTGGCTACTGCATATCGTCGGAGTCCCGTTGCGATGCAGGAGGATTGAGATTCTAAGAGAATCCTTGAAGCATATTGGCGTGGTCGTGAAAATCCGAAGCTTTAAGTTGAAGCTTGGAGAAAGCTCGGGGATGGTTGTTGAGATTAGGGGACAAACTGCAAGCCCTGCTGAGTGCGATGATGCGGATCGGTCGAAGTGAGATTCCACTACAACCGGTGCCTTGCGAGGCAGATGGTTCATTGAGGTTGGTGATGCTGGCGATCTGAGAAAACCGGGGGGTGCCTCAGGAAACGAGAAGCCCAACGGTCGGGGCTGAGGATGAAGGTGAAAAGTCGCATTGAATAACTCAAAACACTTTCGGACTCTGCGAAGGAAGTGACGCATTGGGACCCACCAATTCCTAGTCAATCGAGCATGCTTAAATCGGTGTGGGCTGACACGATTAAAAGCATGAATCGTCGACTATCGGGTCCTTCCATACTCGTGATGCCGGTTTCCTATTCGAGTGCTATTTTCTAAAGGAATCTCGAGGTGGGTTCGGAAAATGGTGCTAATCTGATTTCGTCGGCTGGCGTCTCTGGATCGAAACGTCTGAATATGTCTTCTTCCTCATAAGGGCCCCTACAGCTGGTCGAGGATTTGATTACGGACGCAAACACCGACAGCTCCTTCGTGATCAAGGGTGTTCAATGTGATGGCCCTACGAATGTTCCGGAGCGTCGCTTGATGTCGAGGTGGCCAGATGGCCTCGTTGTGATGGAATCGTAGAAACCTAGAGGCATGAGTTTTGATGCCGAGCCGACTAGAGGTATGAAAGGCGGTGGAAGGGTGGGTGGCCCAAGGAAAAAACCCGTCTATTCGCGGCGGACGGAACACAAGAAAGGCTCGTTAAGCTTGGAGCCTCTGGGTATCAGGCAGGAGGAGCGATACTAGTAGCATTGACTCAAAGCTTGCAACACAACTGCTATCTGCGTCTAGGAAATGTCATCGTGCTGATGGACTGGTGCGGGGGATCCCAAGGGAAAATAAAACAAGAGATGAAGATATAGGGGCCATGGCTGGGGGTGGACTGGAGGGGGATTTATTGACGGGTCCAGAAGAATCCCGATGGACTGGTGTGGGGGATGCCCGGGAAAAATAAAAGGAAGAACCTCCATACGATCTTTATTGATTTGGAGAAGGCTTATGATTCTGTCCCACGAGAGATATTGTGGAGAGTTTTAGAGAAGAGACAAGTACATGTCGTATACATTAATCTCATAAAAGATATGTGTGATAGAGCTTTATCTTGTATAAGGACCCCGTCTTGGAAGACTGACTATTTTGACATTTACATCAAGGTTCAGCCTTGAGTCCATTTATTTTTACTTTGATTATGGACGAGTTGACAAGTCACATTCAGGATGAGTTACCTTGGTGTATGTTATTTGCTGATGATATTGTGTTGATGATGGAGTAAATAAGAAGCCTGAGGTCTGGAGATATGCTTTGGAGACTAAAGGATTTCGTATAAGCAGGGCTAAAACGGAATATATGGAGTGCACCTTTGATGAAAGCAATGATGAAGGAATCGAGGTGAAGATTGATGACGATAACATTCAGAAGAGAGATTCTTTTAGATATCTGGGATCCATTTTGCAACATGATGGGGCAATTGATGGAGATGTTATTAATAGAATAAATGTAGGCTGGCTAAAGTGGAGAGGAGCCTCTGCTGTTATCTGTGATAAGAAAATTCCTTTAAAATTTTAAGGAAAGTTTTACAAAGCAACCGTGAGACCTGTTATGCTCTATGGATCTGAGTGTTGGCCTGTGAACCATAGACATGTGCAAAGAATGACTATAGCAGAAATGAAAATGCTAAGGTGGATGTGTGGACACACACACACACGTAAAGATTGGATTTGGAATGATGCAATCAGAAAGAAAGTTGGTGTAGTCGAGGATAAAATGCGAGAAAACCGCTTAAGATGGTTTGGTCATTTGTAAAGAAGATCAACTGATGCACCGGTTAGGAGATGTGAGTGCTGGGATGTTGAGCCGGCTAAGAGAGGGTGATGCCGGTCCAAGAAGTGCTGAAAAGAGACTATACGAAGGGATCTCAGTTTTTTGGATATAAGTCCGAGATTGACCTAAGATAGATCTGAATGGAGGCAAAAGAATCCATGTAGCTGACCCTGCTTAATTGTGGGAAAAAGGCTTTGTTGTTGTTGTTGTGTCCATAAGGAACCTTGGAGGGGGGAGGGTCGTAGTGTAGCTCTTCTCAAAGGGAGATTGGTGTTCATCTGATGGCGGAAATGGAAAGGATAATAAGCTGAGGGGCAAGACATATGTACCAATTTAATGGTTACTTCAGGGACAAATGATGAAAGCGAGTCAGAGAAGAGCTACAGGAAGGAGGTTGCAACTGTAATTGGGGTTAGGATGGCGAGGGATACCCCCTTGGTTAAAGATCATAACTTGGAACACGAAGGGTTTGGGTCAGTCGGACAAGCGACTGACGATTGGTAACATGTTGGCAAGTTGAATGGTTGACATTGCTTGCATCCAGGAGACGAAAATTGACTCATAGATTTCTGTCAAATGAAACACGGTTTCCAGCCCATATCTCAATGAATTCAGAGCAATGTTGGCAGCTGGAAGTTCGGGTGGAATTGTGTTTGTTTGGAATATGGAAATTTTTGAATATTTCGATGACATGATCCTATTCCACTCAGTCTCAGTGGTTTTGACAAACAAGGCGGATAACACTCAGATGATTGTAAAGTTTGTGTATCGCACAACGGGCTCATTCGCAAATTTGGTCATATGGGATGAATTACATCAGATCAGAACGAGATTTCCAGAAATGGCGTGGACGATAGTTGGGGACTTTAATGTAACATTATATATAGAGGACATGCTGCGAGGAAGAGGTACGCATAACACAGGGTCGGAGCTATTTGGGGAGGTTGCGGAGGAAATCAGACTCAAAGTTATGGATGCTTCTAACTGCAAGTAAACTTGGAGGAATTCCTCTTTCCGCTCACGCATTGACCGTTTTCTGATGTCCATTGAAGCCATGGAGCACTTAAACCCGGGCGTAGTTACATCGCTCCCTAGGTCTAGATCGAATCACACATCTTTGTGTCTTGATTCGTGTTATGGCAGGGGATCATCTCCATAATTCAGGTTTGAGATAATGTTGGCCGTTAGAGGATGGTTTTAGGGATATTGTATGTAGTCTTTGGTCTGAGTTGGTTGTGGAGGGATCAACTATGGTGAAATTCGCTCTCAAGTTAGATGCACTTAAGCGTAGATTATTGGTGTTCAAGAGGGAAACCCGGTTCGCGAGGGAAAGTTGTAGGACTCATGCCCAAGAGTTGATATGTTTGGATCAACTAGAGGATGGGAGGGAGTTGGTCGCAGAGGAGCTCTCTAGGAGAGGTGTGGTTCGAAAGATTCTAGAAGATGAGGATCATAAGCGGGAATGTGAAAGGACGCAATGGTCGAGACAGAAGTGGCTAAAGGAGGGAGATGTCAATACGAGATTTTTCCATGCTGTGGAAAATGGGAGAAGGAGAAGGAATTTGATACACTCGATCGGGGTGGATGGGAACGGATTTCGTGGGGAGGGGGAAATTGACAGGGCGGTGATGGGCTATTTCAGGAGAGGGAGCAGGTGGCGACCTCACGTTGACTACCGCTAGCTGGGAGTGGCAGCGTGGCATATCTCCGACCTGGATGCTAATCTTCTGATGAGGTAATTTGGGATAATGGAGGTACGTGAAGCTTTATTTGGGTTAAATCATGATGGTTTCTCGGGTCCAGATGGCTTCCCTGACTTCTTTTACAGGGAGTTTTGGGACCTCATCGCGTATGAGGTGTTGATGGTGATTGAGGAGTTTGGGAAGGGTAACTATGGTTTTGATCAGATTAATCGTTCGTTTATGTTCCTGCTCTAAAAAAAAGGATGGGGCAACGAGGGTTGAGGATTACAAACCAATCGCACTCTCCAATGCGATATATTTGTTCATGTCCAAGTTGCTGGCAAATAGACTAATTGGGGTGTTGAACAAGATTATTTTTCCGACGCAAAGGGCATTCTACCTGGCAGGAAGCTGATGGACAACGTGGTAGTGGCTTCAGATATTGTGGCAAATTGCAGGAGGAAGGTGAAGGGGGTGATATGGAAGATTGATTTTTCAAAGGCTTATGGTTGTGTTGATTGGCAATTTTTGTGGGCCTCCCTGTACAGACAAGACAGGGATTTCAGGACATCTGGATTTCTTGGATGAACAGAGGTGTGTGTGACGATTACATCATGTACTATGTTGACGAATGGTCTACCAAGCAGGGGGTTCTTTCACCCACAACGAGGTGTTCGATAGGGTTTTTATTCTGGTGTCTGGTGCTCTGTCAGCCATGATTGATCGGGCTGCCGCTGGGGATTTTTGCAAGGGCTATTCGGTGGATGGGATGAGCATTCCCATTCTCTACTACATTGATGACACGATTCTATTTGCTGAGGGAGGTGCTGACAGTTACGTGGGTCTATCTATGGTCCTGAACATGTTTGTTGATATATCTAGGTTAAGATTGAACTGAGTAAATCTGAATTTGTCCCTTTTTGCTTATCAGAAGCTGAGATTGAGACTTGTGAAGGATGTATGTGATCACCTCGCAAAGATCTTCCCATGTGTTATCTTTGTGTGCCTTTGGTTGTCGGCCGAATGAGGGTCGTAGATTGGTTGTCAGTTTTTGAGAAGTTGGACATGAAACTAGCTGGATGGAAGTCTGCTTGCCTTTCCAAGGGTAGCAGGTTAGTGCATATGCTGTCTGTTATGTCGGCTATCCTAATCTTTTTTTCCTCTACAAATGTGGTGTCAGTTGGGGTGAGGAAGAGAATCGAGTCCATCATGAGACACTTCTTATGGTCTTTTGATGGGCAATCAAGTGGTTTTCCTTTGGTGGACTGGAGAGCAGCGTTGTGCCCGAAGGACGATGGGGGACCGGGGATTCGAAGTGTGAAAGAGATGAACAAGGCGTTGCTCAGAAGATGGGTCGCCTGCATTTGGGGTGATTGTAGCAGCTTGTTTTTAAGCTCATCAGAAGAATTTACGATCTTGGATTATCTTTCCCAATCAATGAGGATTGTGGTAGGAAATCGTTCTTTTTTGGAGAGGAGTATGCAGTGTGGACGCATGAGATTTGGCCATTTTTGAGACCGGTGATTGGTGACGACACTAATTTTCATTTTTAAACAGATGACTGGATTGAATGTGGTGTATTGGGTGAGAGGATTCTGCATCTAAAGGCAATTGCGATGCATCCGGACTGCTCGGTGGCGGATGCTTTGGGGGCGGACACTCCTTTTTACCTCGGTTCAGATCAGAGCTTTCGGAGCAACGGGTGGAGGAATTTCTCAATATGTTAGGGGATCTTGAGGGTGTGTTTGAGCCAACGGACGAGCAGAATCACTGGTGTTGGCGTGATGGGGCTTACTCGATCGATAAGGTCTATAGAGCTCTGAGGGGCCTCATACCTTTCGACCCTAGGGGATGCTTGGCCGAGGCTGATACCGGTTGTTTTAGGTGCTTGGACGACACAGAGGATGTGGAACACATTTTCTTCGATTGTGGTATCTCTAAGGAGATATGGAACTGCTATGATAATAACGTTGTGACTAGTGACAAGCCTCAAATTTTGGACCTCCATTGGGACCAACTGGGGTGGCACGGAAAAGGACAGATCGAGGAGCAGTCTGAAAGGCAAGGAATGACTTACTCTTTAGGCATGATCGATTATATGTTGAGAATGTGTTGGCGCACACCAATGCACCGAGTGAGAGCTGGAACTTGTAATTTTGAGATATGTATACATGCATTAGGATTATAATAACTTCTTTTTGTGATAATGGTGAAGTTTTTGGGCACACACCTATATGATGCAAGCCCTTTTCTCTTTCCAAAAAAACTTTACGTTTCTAGAACAATTTCATGAGCGAATTCATTTGAATTGCTTTTTGGAGTTCGTAGAGTTGTTGGAAGCCTTCCTTGTAGTGTGTGTCTCGTCTCACCTGATGTCAAGATCCGGCTATGCGTCGATTGTATGGTAGTTCAGAGAAAGCTCTCTGCCTTGTCCTTTTCCCATATTCAAGAGAATTTGGCTTTTGGAGGAAGGTTTCAAAGAACAGGTAGCGGAACAATTGGATATTTGTGGATTGCGTTGGGTCGACAGTGGTGCTTTTCGTCCAAAGCTTGGTGCCCTGCGTAAATTCCTGTGGTTTCAAGAGAGTCCTGCAAGTCTCCCGCAACACCTATCAGGATGCAGCATTGACTGAAGTCTGCAGACTCGACGGACTTCAGGACACTCATGACTTACCTCCAGCAAGGCCCTAAGTGTCGGTTTCGTTCATCATTTCGGTGACCGATCGAAGCAGAATTTCGGTCGAATTTCGATCGAAATTTAGATCATTTCGGTCATTTTCTGTACTAGGGCACTCATATTTTGGACATTTGGTCGAATTTTGATTTCGACTGGATATCGATATTCAATCGAATTTCGCTGAAATTTGAGGCCATGATCTCCAACAGAAATGGAAAAGAGGACTAGTTTCCACAAATCCATCTAGGAGGAGGATAAGAAGGTGACTGAATGGAGGTGACCATCCATGCATAAATGGATCAAAGAGGGGGGCACCAATACTGGATGCTTTCATTGTTGTAGCTAGCATCAGAAGATGTCGGAACATAATCCATAATCTGGTACCAGACAGAGTTAATGTAGAGGACAACCAACATATGGATATGATTTTGGCGGACTACTTCCACAATATCTCTGGCAAGAAAGCACACAAGGATTTGAGGTGATTAGGCATTGGAGCAAGTCAGGGATTTTCGTCCAATTGCCTTGTTGAATGCTATATATCTGTGGTGGCAAAGGTCATGGCTAACATGCTAAGAGAGGTCTATATGACATTTTCTTCTCTAGTGTAGTATGTTTTATCCCGGGGAGGTAGATATCGGACAATTTAGTAATGGCCACATAGATAGTAGTTAGCTGAAAGAGATGCCATAGTAGTGGATTGCTTTGGAAGGTAGGCTTCTTCAAAAGTATAATGGCAAGGAGTGGCGCTTTTTATGGTCAATATTAGCAAAAAGAGTCTTCACAGATCTGTGGATCTCATGGATGAAAAGATGCGTGACAACGACATCTTATGTGATGCATTCTAATGGATAACCTGAAGAGGTCTCTTCCAACCGCATCGGAGCGTCCATTAGGGTTGCCCCTTGGCACCCTTACTTTTTGTTCTGCTCGCTTCTCTTCTAGCCCGAATGGTGTAACAAGTGGTACACCGCGGTTTTACTGCAGGATACACTCTAGGAGATATGGTCATCCATCTACTACAATACAAACAACACTATCTTCTTCATCGAAGAGAGTAAGGAGTAAAGAAAAGAAATAACAACTATACTTGCTATTTTTTATGACCTTTCTGGCATGAGGATTATTCAGTAGAAGCATGTTTTGAGGCTAATGAATATGGTTTGGTGTTTGGTACTATGCGTGGCTCGCTTCCGATATGGTATTTGGGGCAACCTATAAACTATGGTAGCATCCATCTCATGGAGTGGTTATTGCTTATTGAGAAGTTGGAACATACGCTCTTCGATTGTAAGTGGCATTCCTTTCACGAGGTGGGCGATCGGTGTTCGTGGAGACAATCCGTTTAGCTATCTTGATGTTCTTGTCGTCGAGGTTGTTGTCAATCAGGATTTGTCATCATTTGGAGTCAAATATGAGGAGATTCATCTGTAGTGCATCTAACTAAAGTGTTTAGGGGATGCATCTGCTTGATTGGGAATTAGTTACACTCCCAAAGGAAGGTGGTTTCGAGATACCATGCCTGGAGACCTTGAACATGGAAATGAAGCAGGTGGCACGATTGTGGGTAGATGGTGAGGACTTGCATTGTAGATTGATTCGTGGAATATATAGTATTCGTGCTCAACGATTTACAGATCCTCGTCATCAAGCCTGCCTTTCAACATTTTGGAAGGGGTTGTGCTCTGTATTGCCTCGTCATTAAGCCTCCCCATACTGTCCTACCATATTGTGGGAGACTGGTGCCTATTGAGTTTGAAATGTTGATTGTAGTGATGGTGGGACACTAGCGAACCATTTCTTGTACATGTTTACATCAGCGTCCGATCGTACGATGTTGGTTTCATACGCTTGGGTAGATGGTACATGGGCCTGAGTTTCCTCTACGAATTCTCTGAGCATTGGTTTCAGGAGTATCTTTATCTCTTTGAGACGACTAGTACCGTTGTGGGGTTGTTTGGAAATCACAACCAGTGGATACGATTGGAGGGTGTAGAGATTATTTCATATTTATGTATCTTTATCTATTTCCTTTTCCCTTTATTTACTTTATGTAATTTTCCCATAAGTCTCTCCCTATATAAGAGAGCCTCGGACTCAAGGAATAAACAAGTCTTCTCATTATCCCAACATGGTATCTGAGCGGCGGTCCTAGACCAGAGCACTCATACCCCCACAAACCCTAACCCTAGCCCCACCGCTGCTTCTCCTCTCCCCTCCTTGGCTTGTCATTGTCGCCCAAGGGTTGTTGCTGTCACTGTCGCCCTCTCTCATCTAAGGGGGTCGTCGCCCTCCCATCTAAGGGGGACGCCACCCTCTCTCTCTAGAGGTCGTAATCACCCTCTCCCATTTAAGGGGGCCACCTCCCTCTCTCTCTCTAGAGGCTACCGCCTCTCTCACTAGAGGTCGTTGCACCTTCGTCATCTTCGACTTCTACTTGATAGGATTGGTTGCTTGAGTCAACACATGCAACCAAATCCCTCTATGTTGGTGTAGACAAAAGCTTATCTAGTCTACAACTCTAATCTTCTCTAGTCGTCATGTCAGAAAGCAAGGTAGGTATTCCCACCACATGCGCCTTCAGAGATCCTGCGCCTATAGTAAAGATAAATGGATCAAACTCAAACTATGAATTATGGGCCATGCAGTTCATAAGCCTAATGAAGTCAGTGGGTAAGAAGCATATTCTTACCGAGGAAGAGCCGACGGAGAAGACATGGTTGTATGCCTCATAGGAGGTTAATGAGGCATATGCTCAAGTCTGGTTGTCTGGTACTTTGATACCAGAGATTGCAAACGATGTCTTGCATCAACCCACTGCCAAAGTCATGTGGGACATCCTTGCTGCCACATATTTATAGGCCAAGAATGAGACAAAAATTCTACAGCTTCAGCACGACATATTCACTATAAAGTAGAATGGTCGACCCCTGCATGCTCACTACACTGCTTTGCGGGGAATGTTTGAGAAGCTTCACAGCTTCATGCCCCTTACGGCTACTCCAGAGCAACTGAAGTCGTATTGAAATGCCACGATGGTTGGCGTTTTCTTGGCCTCCCTTGATTCACAATATGAGGCCGCTTCTTCTCAGATTCTGGCAGATGCTACCATTCCTCCCATGGAAGAGGCCTTCCGCAGATTGAGCTGGATCAATATCTCAAGCTCTGCTCCAGCGTCAAATTCTTCTGCATGGAAGTCTCTCGTGGAAGAGGTCGTTCATCTCAGTTTCGTGGTCGGTGACCACGTGGTAGGGGTGGTCGTGGTCATGGATTATCTTGTACCTATTGCCATCGATCTGGTCATACAGAAGATACATGCTATTCCAAGCATAGTTATCCAGTGTCCACTCGCATAGCATAACCGACTCAACGTTATGGCGCTCCGTACACATCATATCAGCAATATGATGAGCTTGTGTCTCAACTAAGAGATATCATGCCCCCAGTCACTACTCCTTCACCTGCCACAAAGAGCAGCTTGGTTGTTGCTGCTACTGCAGGAGCTAGCACCTCAGGTAGTGCTCATACGAGTCATACCTCTACTTCTCATCATGATTCAATTCCGGTGTGAAACATCATTTGTGTGAAGACAGAAATCCGCTCATAGCTTGCAAGCAGGTTTCTCCGGGAAAGACAATGGTCATAGTAGATGAGACTCATTCTCCCTATTACAGGACATGGGAAAGATCACCTTGACGCCATCTATGCAGTTGCAGATGTGTTATATGCCCCTAATTTCTCAATGAGTTTACTGTCGATTAGTCAGATTACTAAGGATTTACATTATCAAGCAATATTTGACCCATCATCTCTTGTGTTTCAGGACATTCTTACGGATAGAATGATTGGTTGTGGCCGTGAGCAGGGCGGGATTTATCGACTTGTCCAAACACCATATGTTGGAGCGTCATCTCATTCTACAGGACATGTCTCTCCTTACTTATGGCATCTGCGCTTCGGTCATCTTCCACTTCAGAAATTGCATCAAGTCCTTCCCCAGATCTCACCCCGCTCGTCGTTTAACTGTGAAGCATGTCAGTTAGGGAAGCACCATCGGTCTGTCTTCCATAGTCGTCAGAGTAAGAGCATTAGCTCCCCTTTTGAGTTTTTTCATTTAGACATTTGGGGTCCAAGTCGTGTTCCCGGTCATCAGGGACACATGTTCTATTTAGTTGTTGTGGATGATTTCAGTCATCTGTCTTGGGTTTTCTTGTTGAAGAATAAATCGGAAGCGGGCATTGCTATTGTGAATTTTATTAAAGTTCGTAATGTTTTTTCTACATCCGTCAAAATTGTGCGAACTGATAATGCTCTTGAATTTGATACTTATATACTATCTCAATTCTTTTCATCTCATGCCATTCTTCATCAAACATCTTGTTCTTGTGGTTACACGTCTCAATAGAACGGTGTTGTAGAAAGAAAGTACCGTCAAGAATCTTGATGTCACTTGTACCCTCCTTGTCCAGAGCTGTGCACCGCATTCATGCTGGGGAGATGCGGTACTCACATCATGTTACCTCATTAACCTTATGCCATCATCGATGGTGGGGGAGAAGATATCTTTCTCTCTTGTTTTTCCTGACAAGGAGTTGTTCTCTCTTACTCCTCGTGTTTTTAGGTCCATTGCATTCGTCCATCGGTTGTCTCCAGAGTTTGACAAGCTCTCTCCTAGAGCGTCAAATGTGTTTTTGTTGGGTATTCCAAGACTCAAAAGGGTTATCGTTGTTATGATCCATTATGCATGAGGTATTATGTTAGTGCACATGTCACATTTTTTGAGTCGGTCATGTACTTTTCTCCTACAAGTGACAGGTTGGCACCGTCAAATTCTGATGATGAGGTTTATATTCCACCTCCACCGATGGACTCACCATCACCTCCATCACCACCTCCTCCACCACTTCCACCACCATCTCCACCAGCTCTACCTCCTCCCATTGTTCTGGTTCCTCCTCTACCACATCACCGCTGGCCAACCCCTGCTCATGACCATGGTTAATCATCCAGCATGCCCCATGTTTGTTCTGAGTCCTGGCAACATTATTTCTAATGACGGGTCTGATGGTGTTTCTCAGTAGCGGTTATTTCAGGAAGGGGATGATCAGGCAGGTGGCAGAGATGGTGCAGAACTTGATTTGCCTATTGCCCTTAGGAAGCATAAGGGTTCTTGTGCTTCATATCCGATTGTTTCTCATGTCACCTTTTCAGCATCTGACGGGTGACTTCAAGAGGTTTGCAGTTGCTTTGCCTGGTGTGGACATACCACGGAGGTATCAGGAGGCATTAACTGATAATAAATGGCATCTGGCTATGGAGGAAGAGATGGCAACCCCTCGGTCGAGAGGTACTTGGAGCCTTGTCCCAGCCCCCACTGGGGCATCTATAGTAAGTTGCAAATGGGTATTTACAGTGAAGCAAAATACAGATCGTCGCATTGATTTGCTGCTGAGGGGGAGTGTTCACAAGTGTGTTGACTTCATATGGCAAACTATGGACTTAAGCAGAACCCGAGAGCTTGGTTCCAGAAGCTCTTTTATTTATTTGAGAAGCAAGGGTTCAAACGGTCAATGCAGATCATTCTCTTTTCGTGCAGAGAACCTCCAGAGGTACGACTGCAATTATGGTATATGTTGATGATATACTTACTACAGGAGATGATATGCATGGAATAAAAAGAGCGAAAGAATTTCTGGATCGTGCATTTGCTACCAAGGATTTATGAGCTCTTAGATACTTTCTGGGATTGGAGTTTGCCAGAAATCAACAATGGCTTGTGATGACTCAGAGAAAATATGTCACTGACTTGCTAAGTGACGTGTATGTTTGGATGTCGACCCGCTACTATACCCATGGATCCAAGCATGAAGCTGTATGATGATGATACTGATGAGGTTGACATGAGAAGATACAGGGAACTGGTGGGAAAGCTTCTTTATGTTACCATTACCTGACCCGATATTTCATTTGCAATTAGTCAGGTGAGCCAGTTCATGGAACAATCTCGTCAGTTACATATGGATGCTATACAGATGATACTATGGTATCTTAAATCATCTCCAGGTGTAGGGCTGCTATTTAAAAAAGGTGGTACTACTACTATTTTAGTATGCGCATATGTAGACTATGCAGGGTGCCCCAAGGACAGGAAGTACACATTAGGATTTGCTATATTCGTTGGAGATTCACTTGTCACTTGGAAAAGTAAGAAGCAAACCGTTGTTGCTAGATCTAGTGTCGAATCTGAGTATAGAGCTATGACACAAGCATGTACAGAAGTGATGCGGGTTAGAGCAGTCCTGACAAATCTACATATAGATGCCCATCTTCCCATGTCGCTGAAATGCGGCAATCAAGCTGCTTTATTCATAGCTAATAATCCTGCATTCCACGACATGACAAAGCACATTGAGGTTGATTGCCATTATATACGTGACATGATCCAGAAAGGCTTCATTTCTACATCCCATGTTAGCTCAGGGGATTAGACGGCATGCATTTTCACCAAAGCCTTATTTAAAGGGTCCTTCCAGAAGTGTTCATCCAAGCTGAGCATGATAGATATCTATGCTCCATCTTATGGGGGAGTGTAGAGATATATTTCATATTTATGTATCTTTTATCTATTTCCTTTTCCTTCTATCTACTTTATGTAATATGCCCATAGGTCTCTCCCTATATAAGAGAGCCTAGGGCTCAAGGAATAAACAAGTCTTCTCATTTTCCCAACAGATGAGAGCATATGTGGCATTGGCTAGGTCCCAAGACCCCATCGCCAAGGAGTTTGTTCGTGATTGCAGATTCCTTTGGAGTTGCACATACCTCTGCTTTGGTTGCTTCGGCACGGTAGAATACTGACCAGGGCTAAATGGTCGATTATACTTTGGCAATGACAGTGGTTGGACACTTTGTAGGATGGATGTGGAGGAGGTGGAGCATCTCTTTTTCAGATGTGACAAGGCAAAAGAGATCTGGACTCGTCTGACTCTTCCAATAAAAGCCAATTTGAGGGTTTCCGTCATTAGTGCACGATCTCACCCCAACAGTGGTCTCTTATTGCCGATTGCTGTAGTTTGGGGGCTTTGAACATTTTTATGTAGAAAATGTTCATCTTGCTAAGAATCTCCTCAAAACCTGGCATTTGTAATGTCCTTGTTTCATTAATAAGTGTTGGGAAAAGAGTTTTCAATAATTCATTCAGGAAAACTCTAGGCTCTCTTATATAGGGAGAGACCTTAAGGGTAAATTACATAGATGTCTATATAAGATAAAGAAATTACAAAACTAGAAACTATCTCTACACTCCCCCTCAAGGTGGAGCATAGATGTCTATCATGCTCAGCTTGGATGAACATCTCTGAAAAGGTCCTCTGAGCAGCGGCTTGGTGAATACATCTGCAGTCTGATCTCCTGAGCTCACATGTGCAGTAGATATCAATCCTCTCTGGATCAAGTCCCTAGTGTAATGGCAGTCAACTTCAATATGCTTGGTCCTCTCATGAAAAGCTGGATTGTTGGCAATGAACAATACTGCCTGATTGTCACACTGAAGCTTCATAGGTAGGGACACAGCTACATGTAGATCTTCTAGTACGGAACGAACCCACATCATTTCCGTGCTGGCTTGAGCCATGGCCCTATATTCGGATTCAGCACTAGACCTTGCCACAACCGTTTGTTTCTTGCTTTTCCAAGAAACCAAAGAGCCTCCAACAAACACTGCGAACCCTGAGGTTGATTTTCGATCCTTAGGGCATCCTGCATAATCTACGTCTGCACACGCTGAGATGGATAAGTCTGTGCCCTTTCTGAATAGCAGCCCTGACCCTGGAGAAGACTTCAGATACCTCAGTATCATGTGTATAGCATCCATGTGAACCTGTCTTGGCTGCTCCATAAATTGACTCACCCTGCTAACTGCAAATTGAATGTCTGGACGAGTTATGGTAATGTAGAGGAGTTTTCCCACCATTTCTCTATATCTCCTCTTATCTACTTCATCAGTATCACCATCATACAACTTCATGTTAGGGTCCATGGGAATACTTGATGGTTTGCATCCATCCATGCCAGTCTCAATCAGGAAGTCTGTAATGTACTTCCGTTGGGTCATCACCAAGCCCTGTGCATTCCTTGCGAATTCCAACCCCAGAAAATATCTTAGGGTTCCAAGATCCTTTGTAACGAACTGACGACCTAGGAATGCCTTCGCCCTCTCTATGCCCTGAACATCGTCTCCTGTAACAAGAATATCATCCACATAGAACATAATGACAACCGTACCTGCCGATGACTTCTGGACAAACAATGAGTGATCGGCATTTGACCTCTTGAATCCCTGTTCCTCAATTAGGTTGGACAGCTTCTGGAACCATGCTCTCGGACTCTGTTTGAGGCCATATATTGCCTTGTGAAGTCTACAGACCATGTGCTTCTCCCCCTCAGCAGTAAACCCAGGTGGTTGCTGCATGTAGACTTCCTTCTGTAAGTCCCCGTACAGAAAGGCATTCTTGACATCTAGTTGAGAAGTGCTCCAATCACAGACCACGGCAACATATACGAGAATACGGAGGGTCGAGTGTCTCGCCACGGGAGAGAAAGTATCCATGTAATACACGCCATAGGTTTGTGTAGACCCACGGGCGACCAAGCGTGCTTTGTACCTATCCAACGTGCCATCTGCATGATATTTGACTGTGAGGACCCATTTACAGCTCACAACGGATGCATCAGGAGGTGCAGGAACCAAAGACCATGTGCCACGGGACTGCAAGGCCCTCATCTTCTCTTCCATAGCTAATCTCCAGCAATCATTCTTCAAAGCTTCCTGGTTGGTCCGTGGTATATCCACAGAAGACAAGGCTGTGGCAAATATCTGAAAATCACCAGTGAGACGGTGAAAGGAAACCTGTGAGGCAAATGGATAAGAGGCACATTGCCGCCTCTGCTTCCTAATAGCAATTGGAACATCAAGATCATCATCTGCTGTACTGGATGGGCTAGTGTCGTCCTGTACTAAATAATCCTGCACATGTACCAAACCTGACCCGTCAGTAGTAATGCCATCTGAACATACCTGAGGCGTGATGATTGGTTGATGTGTAGTCTGAGCAGGACCTGACCGACGCGTATAGTACGTTGGTAACGGTGATATGGTAGGCCGTGGAATGGGTGGAGGTGGAGGTGGTGGTGGTGGTGCTGGCGTGGGAACAAGTACAGGGGACGACTCAGGCGAAGACCATGTAGGTGGTGGAGGAACATAGATATCATCAGTGGTAGTGGATGGTACCATTCTGTCACCGGCAGGAGAGAAATACATAACCGATTAAAAGAAAGTGACATCAACACTCATGAAGTACCTGTTGGTTGTAGGATCATAACACCGGTATCCCTTCTGGGTCCTGGAATATCTAACAAAAACGCACTTGACTGCTCTAGGTGAGAGCTTGTCAAGTCCGGGAGATAGACGGTGAACGAACGCCACAGTACCAAAGACACGTGGGGTCAGTGAGAATAGCTCCTTGTCTGGAAAAATAAGAGAGATGGGTATCTTCTCACCAAGGACGGAGGATGGCATTCGATTGACCAGATAACATGTAAGGACAGCATCGCCCTAGAATGAAATAGGAGCACAACTCTAAATTAACAAGGTTCGAGTAATATCCAAGAGATGGCGATGCTTTCTTTCCGCCACACCATTTTGTTGGGATGTATATGCACAAGTGGTTTGGTGAATAATACCCTTTGATGAAAGAAATTGAGAAAGAGAGTGTGTACAAAATTCCAGGGCATTATCCGTCCGAACATATTTGACTGAGGAAGAGAAAACATTCTGAACTTCATTAATCAAATTCTCGATCACATCTCCTGCTTCAGATTTATTCTTCAAAAGAAAGACCCATGACACACGAGAAAAATCATCCACTACCACAAGATAAAACCTGTGCCCCTGATGATCGAGAACACGACTCGGACCCCATATATCTATATGTAACAACTCAAATGGGGAGCTACTGCTCCGACTCTGACGACTTGGAAAGCTCGACCTATGATGCTTTCCCAACTGACATGCTTCACAACGAAAAGACGAACTAGGAGAAATCTGGGGCAGAAGATGGCGCATTTTTTGGAGCGGAAGATGACCAAACCGGAGATGCCAGATGTATGGAGAGACTGGTCCAGCAGAATGAGAGGAGACGCCAGCATAGGAATCCCGAACCAGCCGATATAAACCATTCTGCTCAGAGCCACAACCAATCACCTTGCCCGTGAGTATGTCCTGAAAAATGAGAGAAGACGGGTCAAATATAGCACGCCAATTCAAGTCCTTCGTAATCTGACTAATAGATAGCAGATTCATTGAGAACTCAGGAGCATGTAGAACGTTCTGTAGCTGCATAGTGGAGGATAGGAAGACCTCCCCCTGTCCAACAAGGGATGAATGGGTACCATCTGCTATCTGCATTGAACGGCCGGGAGGAATATCCCTGTAGGCCTGTAATCTACCTCTATCTTGGCAGAGATGATGTGTGGCTCCGGAATCGATAACCCAGTCAGATATATCATGAGATGGTGTGAGGGCAGTGGATCTACCTGAGGTACTAGCAGCGGTAGATGAACTGGCAGAGGCTGTGGCAGCAATATCTGAAGAACCACCAGATGAATCACCAGATGAATGTGGCATAATATCACGAAGGCGGGCCACAAGTTCGTCAAATCGATTATCTGTAGTAGACGGTAATGGAGACCGAGAGTGCTCTGCAACACGTGCCGATGCTGGGAACCCATGCTTAGAATAGCATGTCTCCTCCGAGTGTCCAGTACGGTGACAATAGGAGCACGTCTGACTGAAGCGGTCACCCCTTCCCTGGGGTCCACAGCCACGTCCACGACCATGCCCAGAAGGCGGTCCACCTCTCCCATGCGAGACTGCCATCGCTGATGGGGGTGGAGTAGAAGAGCTGGAGGAAACTGGAATGCGATTGAGCCTTCTGTAAACATCCTCCACTGGAGGAATAACTGCATCTGCTAGGATCTGGGACCGGGCGGCATCATACTCAGGATCAAGAGCCGCAAGTAGAACACCCACCATGGTGGCGTTTCGAAACGTCTTCTGTTGTTCAGGAGTAGCAGTGAGAGGAATGATACTGTATAACTTCTCGAACATCCCTCTTAGGGATGTGTATAGAGAATGGAGAGGTCTGCCGCTCTGCTTCATTGTGAAAATGTCATGCTGAAGCTGCAACATCTTTGTTTCATTTCGCACCTGCGAATATGTAGCGGTAAGAATGTCCCACATTGCCTTAGCAGTGGGCTGATGGAGTACGTCGTTAGCAATCTCCATCGTCAATGTACCAGACAACCAGACCTTTGCGTAGGCGTCATCAGCCTCCCATGAGGCATAGATCCCTATCTTCTCTGCAGGCTCATCCTCGGTAAGAATGTGCTTCTTACCATTAGACTTCATGAGGCTCATGAACTGCATAGCCCAGAGCTCATAGTTAGACTCGCCCATCTTCACTATTGGTGCAGGACCTTTGAATGCGCCGGTGGAGGGCAAATCGACTCTCGATTCTGACATACTGCTGCTTGGAGAAGAACAAGGGTATATAGACACGGTGATGAATGTCTACACCAACCACATCGGATTTGAGTGCGTATGCAGACGTTTACGCACTCAAATCCATATATCGGATGAAGAGAGGACTAGGGCACGCCTTAGGGAAGGCTTACAGCCCTTGAAGCGGCTGGCTGGGTGCCGCCTGGGGGCCGCCTAGAGGTTGCGTGACTGGGCTGGGGGCCTAAGGCGGCAGGTGGAATCGCCTGGTGGCCTTCTGCGGCTTGCTGGGACCGCCCAGAGGCCGCTGGCGGTGGGCTGGGGCCTGCTCGAAGGCAGAGAGCGAGACCTAGGGCGGCGCGGAGGCCCTAGAGATCGGAGCCGGAGAGAGAGGCGGCGACGTGAGAGGCACCGAGGAGAGGGCAGCGGGTGGGGAAGGGGGGGGGGCGGGTGTGGAGAGCCCTAGGGTGGCTCTGAAACCATGTTGGGAAAAGAGTCTTCGATAATTCATTCAGGAAAACCCTAGGCTCTCTTATATAGGGAGAGACCTTAAGGGTAAATTACAGAGATGTCTATATAAGATAAAGAAATTACAAAACTAGAAACTATCTCTACAATAAGTATAGAGCGGCGACCATAATGTGTTTTTCTTCCCCTTTTTTGACTTTAAAAAATAACTCTTTTCCCCTCCAAATCTAGATGCAGTGCCTCAATTCCTCCTCACAAACTCACCATCTCAAAACCGCATTAACTGTTGGGGCTTATGCCACACTATAACAGACCACGGAATAGGTTCAAGGCGTGTTTTGCTTCAAAAATGCCTTGAGGCTCACGTCTCATCACCTTGATGCTTATGCTTGGTTGTGATAGTACTGATGGCAGTTCGGAGTTTGTGACTTGATTCTATGGTTGTATGATTCATTTCAGTGCTATATTCTGGTGTATTATCTTCTAAAGAAATGGTTTCTGCTAATTTGTTAAATTGTTTCCCAATTTTTATGCTACGTAATTACATGTGCAAAAAGCTTTTCACTTCAAACATGCATATTTCTGGAGTTCTATTGTCTGTAGCAACTAAATGTCGATTTCGGTCACCATTTCGGTACCGACCAAAACAGAATTTCGATGGAATTTCGGTGGAATTTCGACCGAAATTTCGGTCATTTCGGTCATTTTTTGTACTAAGACCCCAATATTTCGGTCAATTTCGGTCATTTCGGTCGAATTTCGATTTCGACTGGATATCGATATTCGACAGAAATTCGACCGAATTTCGCTGAAATTTGAGGCCATCAGTGTTATAATATTAACTAGCTTTAATTTTGGAAGAAAATATGTTATAGATCCGTCAAAAAATGAAGAAAAATCTTGGTAACATAGAGTTGAGCATGATAACGGATCTATAACATATTTTTTATGGTTAGTATTTTGAATGTTTCCCCACTTGATGTTGGAGAACGCTTTGTTGTTGTTTTGTGAAAAGTATTTTATTTTAATTAGATAATAGTTTTTCCATGAGACTAACTTCTACATCACACATTTTAAGGAGTATCCTATTCATTTCTAATGCTTATTTTGTTGTTTTTTGCAGTTTCTGCAACGAGTGTTCAGCATAGACACGATTGTTAAACCTCTCCCTCCCGCAATGGCATATAACGTATCCCGAAATTTGAGCTTCTTTACCCGCATTTTCACTCAGTTTTTCGGTAAGTTTCTGCCACTGGGATCAATAAATTCTTCTCGGTAAAATCTCTAATTAAACTTGCATGGCTCTTACTATATGAACTACTAGGAATGGTAAGGGCGTATCATTTTTCTGTTCCCTACCTTCCATATTCGGATAAGTTGCCCTTATAGCAAGTACGGATCTGGTTAGGGTCACTTGTAAATGTACCAAGCCCGATTGCATTGGATAGCTTTGTCATTTTTTGTTATATATTAGTCTACCAATTACTAATATCCAAGTTCGGAATATGTTAGGATGGCTCTTAAAAAACTCGAAACCCACTTATTTACCGGATTACTTCGTTATTTTGCATAGTTAGCTTATTTAGAAAGAAACACCTGGTCAGAACGCACAATTTACATGAATAACATGCGAATGGTGGCTTAGCAGCTTCTCACCGTCGGCTAGATTTTTCCCTCTATTGTTGAACAAAAGCGATGGCTGGAGGGGTATACAATATATGAGTAAACAAATCAGATGGATCAAAACACCCTAACATCCGTTTAAACTAGGACAATGTTTCAACACTCATCCTCAGGTTGGACATGGATGTCAATCTCGCTCAACTTAACATTCTCTCATGTTGTGCAGTGAGAAGGCCCAAGGTGACCATGCTGTCCAACTGATCCTCCGATATAATGATTGGTAGATAGAGTCGGCTAGCATCAATCATTACTAGATAAAATGTTGATGCACTTCAAAGTACCCGGTACTATAATGTTGGCTTGGATCATTTGCAAGGTTGACAACAACCTTGTTATCACATTAATACTTAATTGGAAGGTTGCATACTTTAAGTACAGTTGCACCAGTACATGGCCATGTGCACCGGTATCTTGATACATCTGTACACATCTTGACAAGTTCAATTTCAAGTGTTTTTACTTATTGTTACACTGTTACCTACCCATGTACAAAATACACTTTTGACTAGTCATTGAACCTTTTCTATAGTGTGTTGTACTGTTGCATCAATACATGCTAAAGTTGCACCGATATTTTAATGAAGAAAGCCGATTCTTCAGTTGTTTTCAGATGAGCCTATTTGATATCTTCTATCTTTTGGCCTTCCCTGGGCGGGCTGGGCCTATAAAAGACCCTTTACTCAACCATTTGAACACACACTAAGAGCACACGTTCTCTACTCATTACTATAAATCTCTCTATTCTTATGAGATAATTTGTATGCTCAAAAAAATGATTTAGCCTTGCAAAGCGCTCTTGGTTCTTCACGATCTCTAACTTTGCTCTTTCAAAAGCCTTTTCATCAAACATCTATCTTGATTTGCATTTTCATTTTGCATGTTTCAAAAGCATTATTAGAATAGTTGTATTTTACTTTATCTTTAGCTATGAGGCATTCTATGTGAAGGCATTTCTTCTAATATAGAAGATAAATCCTTGTTGTGAGGTATCATAGGGCATTCTCCATGTAAGCATTTCTTCTTGTATAAAAGATAAATCCCATAAGCTGTGTGCTTTGTAAATGGTTTCGATTACACTGGAGTTCTTGTAGCAAGAGGAAATTTTGCAAAAATCGGTAGTCGGACGGTAGGGTCACTGACTAAGGATTAATCGACAGTCAAGTGACTAATCAGATTTAGTTGGCCATTAGTCAATTTTAATTTTTTTAATTATTTTAAATATATAAAAAATTATATACATACATTCTTATATATTTACATAGATTTGTACATTTTCTATGCTATCATAGTGAAACGAAATAAGTAATTGACTTTAAATATAACATTAAGCATATTAGAATAAGTTTGCTTTTTAAAAAAATAAAAAAATATAAAATATAAAAGCTCTATATAAAAGCCTGCCAACTAGTCGGCCTGATTAGTCAGGTTGACTGACTCTAGGCTTAGTCGAGTTAGCTACCCCCTACTCCTCGACTCGAATAGCCGGTCAACTTTTACAACGGTGAACGAGAGTTTGTAAGCCTTGGATAGGCCAAGCTCAAGGACAAAACATAGTCCAAAGGAAAGGGTGAACCTTTATAAATCCATGTGCATTGTAGTTTGTTTGTTGTGATTTGCTTTTTAGATGGGACTATTCATATCATTGAGCATGATATGAACTCACAACAAGTTTGCAACCCTAAGTACTATCACAAGATAGGGATCTTTAGTACTAGGTCCAGCATATGTTATGCTTCAATGTCAGCATCCTTCTTTTTTGTAAAAAAAATCGATTATTTAGATAGCATCAGTGAGATGTGCATTAAATAAATTGCCTCACAGCGTCACTACATTTTTATATGTAATATTCAACACGTTTTAAGTGGTGGAGATAAGCTTCCGAACAAGTTTTTGATATGCCCTCTTGGAGAATCATCAAGAGATTTTTCAACTTTCAGACCAAGCTTATGATTTGACTTAAAAAATAGTAGCAGGTTGGTACCCCACTTTTCCTTCAACAAGTCAAGAATATATTTTCTTTGACAGGTACTCAACCCATCCATCGATCCGACAATTTCATGCTAAAAAATATCGATGCTGAGTTCTTTGATCTCGAATTTTGTCGCAAGTTTGGCTTTAAAGTGGGCAGTATCTTCATTATCATCATCGATGATCACCATGATGTCAAAACAAACTATTAATACGACAACTCTATCTAGTCTTCGCTTGAGGAAGAGGGTGTGATCACTATTTCCTTGCTTATATCCTTAGTTTTTTCTTTGCCTCCTATAGATGCTTGTACCAATTAAAAACAAAACTACATGATGGTTGATCACTCTGAGGAAAGTGAGATCACTCCACAAGACAAAAACCATGGATGATCGATTAAACTATAAATGATGATCAATAAAAAATGATAGAGCCTTCTCCCGCTGTAATTAGGGTCGACTACATGATTCTTGCTCAAATCCATATTGAAAGAGCCATCTATTTTTTTGCACTGGTTGTTGGCTACCTAATGCAACCTTCACAAAGGGGGATTTTAAACCCTCATGGGAAGCCAATGATGCATATGCACACTTCTGGTTGATTGGTACATTGCCGATAGAGATCACCAATGACGTTCTGCATCAGCCTACTGCCAAGGCATTGTGGAATATTTTTACTGCTACCTATTCACAGGCATTATTTGAAAAATGCACTTCGAGGTGCAAAAGCGCTCGGGGCGAAACAAGGCAGAGGAAAAGAGCCTCAAGGTGACCGCCTCAGCCTCCCTAGATGAGGAGAGCGCCCCAGGTGCCTGAGGAGGTCAACGCAAGACGAGGTGGTACCTGAGGCGTTATGTATTTACCAAGCATTTTTTTAATAAAATAATTGGTACTATTGGTAGTTTCAGATATTTATAAAGGCGTAGTTGTTGAGGATATATTTATACAAGATGATTGTTGATCTCTTTCTTATTCATATTTACCATTAACATGTCCAATTATTTCAGTGAGGGATTTTTACCCCACGAACCTATAAACTTTGCCAATTACCTCAACTTTGAAACAACATATTTCCCCACTCGACCACGTAAATTTGCTAACCCTTAGCCTACAAACCATGTGGTTAACCTCCATCCATTTTCTCGTTAAATTTAACCAGATTCCATTAAAAAGAGGTGCTTATTGCCCTCTTTGTTTAGAAAATTTACAAAAGATGCCATCCCTCTTCTTCCCTAACCCTTCTCTTTACATTGCCTTCCCATCTATCTCCTCTGCAATGTCCTTGATCTCCCCGGCCTCGACCTCCCAGCCGTTCCCTGCACCGTCGCCGACCTCCACCACGTCGCCCTCGACCTCCCAACCTTCCCTTGCGCCATTGCCGACCTCTCCTGGGCTGCCCTAGACCTCCAGCCCTCCCTTGTGCCGTTGCCGACCTGCACCTCCTTTTGGACCTCCGCCCACCCCCGGCCTCCCCAACCTCTTCCTGTCCCCAACTTGCACCCCTCCCTGACCTCCTCCACCTCTGCCCACTCCACCTCCTCCCCTCACCTTGCCCAGCTCCCAACCACCCCCTCCAGGCCATTGTCCACCTTCCCAACATCTACCCCTCCCCGACCTGCATCACCTCTTGGAACTTCGCCCACCCTAGCCTCCTCAACCTCCTCCCTCCCTGACATGCACCACCTCCCTGTCCTCCTTCGCCTCTGTCCCCTCTACCTCCACTCAGCTTGCCCCACCCCCAGCCACCTCCTCCAGGACGCCACCCACCTCCCCTACATCTGCCCCTCCCCGACCTACACCCCTCCTGGACCTCAGCCCACGCTGACCTTCCCAACCTTTGCCCCTCTCTGACCTATCCCTTCTCCGACCTCCTCCATCTTTGCCCACTCCAACTCCTCCCTTTGCTCCTCCGCCTCTGCCCACTCTACCTCCTCCTTCCCTCATCTTGCTCTGCGTTCAGCTGCCTCCTTCAGGCCATTCGCCCACCACCCCAACCTCTGCCCCTCCCCGACCTGCACCCCCTTCTGGACCTCCGCCCACTCCCATCCTTCGCCCCCCACTCTACATCCTCTTCCTTGATGGCCACATTGTTGTCGAATCCCTAGGCGGCTTGACCTCCTTCATCTCCAATATTGGTCGTCGTGTGCCTGGAGAAAAGGGGGAGAGGATGACCTTTGGAAAGAATATGGATGTCGAATATCCATCATTGGATTTCCATTGGTTAGATTAACTCAAGACTAACCCAAGCAATTGACTCAAATAAAGCTAAAACTGACGGCAGGGTCTGTGGAGAATGATGGAGCAAGTTTATGAGGCCGAGGGGGAAAATACGTTGTTTCAAAGGTCGAGGAGGTAATTAGCAAAATTTATATGAAGTAAAAAATTGTCTTTAATTTACAAAAAAAATAGCAAAGTCTATAGGGCTTGTGGGGTAAAATTCCCTTTCAGTGAAATCTTAATACTATACAGGGGGACAACAGATCGTTCCTTAACTAGGTTTAATAGAACACACGGTTAGTATTCAAAACATATGAGTCATACAACATATCGGATACCTTTAATGGCAACTATAGCCAATGACTCCGTTTTTGATAAATATTTAGTGGTCGATGATTTCCTTTTTTATTGGGTAGAAATTTAGTAGAAAGGTTTATGAATTTGACATATTCTTTCTTCATGTTCTTATTTTCATAATTTCATTATATATTACAATGTTATATAATATATTAGATTATTTCATCAATAAATATTTTATTATACTTTTTATAATTATTTTCCTATATAAGTTGAGGCTTATGCCTCGACCACCTCGAGGCTACGTCTTATCTCACCTCTGGGGAAAGGCTTGTTTCGCCTTTCATTTTTTGAATCCATGTTCACAAGCAAGAAACGAGATAAACATCTTGCAGTTGCAGCATGACATGTTCACTATCAAGCATAATGGACGGCCCCTACATTCTTTATATCTTGTTCGAAAAGCTCCACAGCTTCATGCCTCTTGCAATTACGCCTGAGCAACAGGAGTACATGATCTTCTTAGCGGCTCTTGATCCAGAATATGAAGCAGCGCGATTATAGATTCTGACAGTGCTACTATTCCTCACATAGAAGAGGCATACCATCACCTTAGCAAGATCATTGTTCTATCGTCCACTTCATCACAGACCTCTTCTGCGATGGTTGCATAATGCAGTAGAGGAGGTACTTCAAAGCATAGGGGTCGAGGGTCTCATGGTCGAGGAGGTAGTCGTGGTCCTCGTCCACCCTGCACCTACTGCCGTTGTTCTGGCCACTCTAAGGATACATGTTACTTCAAGCATGGTTTCCCAGCCTTTTCTCATGTTGTTAAGCAAGGTGAGATATCTGTTGTGTCTACTTATGATCAGAGATTTGATGACCTTGTATCTCGCATGAGAGAAATTATGCTTCCTACTGCACTTTTCGGGTCCTCGAGCACATCAGATGTGGCTGCCTCTACCTCGATTGGTATCTCAGGTAGTGCGTATGCTCTCACTCGTTGTAGTAGGGTTGATCTTACAGAATGGATTATGGATTCGAGCGTCTCTCATCATTTGTGTGGAGATAGAGACCAGTTTGTACCATACAGACATATAGTGTATGGCAAATCAGTGATCATAGCATATGAGACTCATTCTCCTATCACTGGATAGGGTGAGATCAATTTGATGCCATCCATGCATATTCAGAATGCGCTTTATACACATGACTTTACCATGAATTTATTGTCTATAAGTTAGATTACTAAAGATTTACACTGCTGGGCTATTTTTTATCCATTTCCCCTTGTGTTTCAAGACATACCCACAGGCAGAGTGATTAGATGTGGCTGTGAGCAGGGAGGCCTATATGACTATTCATACTCACACATGTGCTTCATCTGGTTCTACAGGATCAATCTCTCCTTTTACGTGGTATCTCTGTTTTGGTCATCTGCCCCTTCAGAAGATGTGTCATGTGCTTCCTCATATTTCTCCTCGTTCTACTTTCTAGTGTAAAGCTCGTCAGCTAGGAAATCATCACCGGTCTTCATCCCCGAGTCGCCAGGGTTGTAATAATGATTCTCTTTTCGAGTTGATTCATCCGGATATTTGGGATCCGAGTCATATTCCTGACCATCAGGGCAGGGACACATATTCTATCTTGTTACTTTAGACGATTTTTCAATATTGTCATGGATTTTTCTATTAAAGAATAGGTTTGAAACTGGCAATGCGATCCAATCATTTATTAATGAAATAAAGAACATATTTTCTGCTACTGTCAAATTTGTTCGTACTAACGATGCGCTGGAGTTTTGTACCTTACGACTTTCACATTAGACATCATGTGCCTACACGTCCCAACAAAACGATGTTGCTGAACGTAAACACCACCATTTACTTGATGTCACACAGACTCTTTTGATTCAAAGTTGTGCTCCTCACCCCTTTTGGGATGATGCTATACTCACCACCTGCTATCTTGTGAATCATATGCCTTCCACTGTTACTTTCTCTGAGAAGGATATGTTCTCTCTCACCCCTCGTGTGTTTGGCTATGTAGCATTTGTACATCTGTTGTTACATGGTTTTGACAAGCTTTCCCTCAGAGCTGTCAAGTGTGTTTTTGTATGATTTTCCAAGACAGAAGGGATACCGGTGTTATGACCATGTTCATCAGAAGTATTATATCAGCGATGATGTCACCTGTTTTGAGTCTGTGACGTGTTTCTCCCTTGCACGTGACAAGTTTACTTCGTCGAATTCTGGAGAGGAGGTTTACATGTCTCCATGTCCTTCCTCATCTCATCACCACCACATGTTCCAACACAACTTATGGTTCCTCCACCACCTCCTCCTAGTCTCTGTCCCAATTCTTCCCATGCTTTTATGTCTGCATGCCATCCATTGCTCAAGGCACTCCCCAATCATCCAAAACGCCTTAGGTATGTTCTATTCACAATATTTCTTTTGATGGCAATGGTGAGTTGTCTCTACAATAGTCTACTGTCCAGGACGAGCCGGTTCATACCCAGAAGGCTAGTGAGCATGCTGAGGATGTTGCTGACGATCTTGAGATGCCTATTGCGTTGAGGAAACAGAAGCGTACATGTGTCTCGTATTCTCTTGCGTCGACTGTTTCTTTGGCACATATGTCAGTAGATTTTAGGATGTTTGTTGTTGGACTATCTGTCGTGACGATTCCACGATCTTATCAAGAGGCTATGCAAGACAGTCAATGGCATCTTACAATGGAGGAAATGGTTGCGTTACAGTCAAGTAGCACTTGGAGTTTAGTCCCAGTTCTCTCTGGCGCATCTTTTGTCCAGCGACAAATGGGTGTTCACTGTGAAACACCAGGTAGATGGTACAATGGATTAGTATTAAGGCGAGGCTTGCTGCGTGGAGGTTCACCCAGACATATGGGGTGGACTATCATGATACTTTCTCCTGGTGGCTCACTTTTCTACACTTCGGGTTCTTATAATTGTTGTGGTGTGAGATTGATCATTGTTTCACCTTGATGTCAAGAATGTGTTTCTCTATGGTGATCTCTAGGAGGAAGTCTATATCCAGTAACCACTAGGGTTTGTTGCCAGGGGGAGTGTCAGCACGTTTGTAGACTTCGTAAGTCTATCTATGGCTTTAAGCAGAGTTCAAGAGCATGGTTTCAGAAGCTCTCGGACTTGATTAAGTAGAAAGGGTATACAAGGTCGAATGCAAATCACTCGTTTTTTTAGAGATCCCATGAAGGTACAGTTGTTATTATGATTTATGTTGATGATATACTCGTTACAGGAGATGATGTGCAGGGGATTAGCAAGGCTAATAAGTTCCTTGGGCAACAATTTATTATCAAGGATCTTGGTTCTTTACGATACTTCATGGGATTAGAGTTCGTCAGGAACTAGCAGAGTCTTGTGATGACCCAAAGGAAGTATGTTACAGACCTTTTTAGCAGAGGCATGCATGAGCGGGTGTAGACCAACGACTGCTCCTATGGACCCCACCACAAGATTATATGATGATGATCCTGAAGAAGTGGATAAGAGGAGATACAAAGAGTTGGTTGGGAAGCTACTTTATGTTACAATCACCAGACCATATATCTCATTTGTTGTTAGTCAAGTTAGCTAGTTCATAAAGCAACCCATGCAGGTACGTATGGATGATGCGTATATGATTATGAGGTATTTAAAGTCATCTCCCAGTGCAAGGCTATTTTTCAAGAGAGAGACATCTCTCAATATCTCAGCTTGTGCAGATGCAGACTATGCAAGATGCCCTAAGGACAGAAAGTCTACCTCAAAGTTAGCAATATTTGTCGGTAGCTCCATAGTATCCTGGAAGAGCAAGAAATAAACAATGGTAATCAGATCTAGTGCATAATCAGAGTACAAATCTATGGCACAGGAGACCGCTTAGATGATGTGGGTTAGATCAGTTTTGGTCGACCTTGGCGTTAATGCACCACTTTGCATGCACTTACAGTTTGACAACTAGGCTACATTTTTTATTGTCAACAATCATGCTTTTCTTGAAAGGACAACATATTGAGGTGGATTGCCATTATACGCGACATGATTCATAAAGGCTTCATTTCCATCTCTCGCGTCAGTTTAGGAGAGCAAATAACAGATATTTCGCCAAATCCTTGACCAGAGGCTCATTTTAGAAGTGTGGTTCCAAGCTGAGCATGATCAACATCTATGCTCCATCTTGATGGGGAGTATAGAGATATTTCTATATTTCTATATTGCTTATTTATTCTTGTTGAGGGAAAAATAAGTTCATATGATAAAAGGAGACCTAAGGGCTCACTTATATAGGAGAAAATCCATGGGTTAATTACACAAGAGATACATGAAGAAAACGTAAAACATAAAAACATTGAGAGATACAACTATCTCAACACTCCCCCTTAAGCTGGAGCATATATGTCTATCATGCTCAGCTTGGAACAACACCTTTGAAAGGAACCTCTAGCAAGAGCTTTGGTGAAGATGTCGACCGTCTGATCTCCAGTAGACACATAAGAGGTGAATATGAGATCTTTCTGGATCATGTATCTAGTGTAATGGCAATCCGCCTCTATATACTTTGTCTGTTCATGAAAGGCATGGCTATTAGCAATAAATAGAGCTGCTTGATTATTACATACAAGCTGCATAGGTAGAGGAACCTCAATAGTAAGATCAGTCAACACCGATCTAACCCATATCATTTCTGCACTTCCCTGTACCATTGCCTGTATTCAGACTCTGCACTTGATCTAGCCACCACTGTCTGCTTCTTGCTTCTCCATGAAACAAGTGAACTACTGACGAAAATAGCAAATCCAGAAGTAGACATTCTGTCTCTTTGACAACCTGCATAATCTGCATCTGCACTTGCTGTCACCTCAAGGGATGTATTCCTACTGAATATAAGACACGAACCAGGTGAATTCTTCAAGTATCTCAAGATCATATGAACGTCATCCATGTGCGCCTTCCTGGGCTGCTCCATGAACTGACTGACTTTGCTTACTGCAAATGCAATATCTGGCCTGGTGATGGTGGTGTATAAGAGCTTCCCAACAAGCTCTCTATATCTCCTCCTGTCAACTTCCTCAGTGTCCTCGTCATACAATCTCATACTTGCATCCATAGGAGTAGTAGCAGGTTTGCATCCTGTCATACCTGTCTCAGAATGAAGATCCACAACTAACTACCTCTGAGTCAACACAAGACCACGCTTGTTCTGGTGAACTCCAATCAAAGGAAGTAACGAAGATTGTCAAGGTCCTTAGTCACAAACTGTTGGGCTAGGAATTCCTTGGCAGCATGAGGGCCCTGTTCATCACCCCCTTATAATGACAATATCATCCACATAAACAAGAATAGCCATCATACCTCTCGATGTCCTCTGAACAAACAGAGAATGATCCGCAGTAGACCGCACAAACCCTTGTTGTTCTATCAACTCCGATAGCTCCTGGTACCAAGCTCTCGGACTCTGCTTCAGGGCATAAATCGGCTTATGAGTCTGCACACCTTCTGCGACTCCTCCTCGGTAGCAAACCCTGGTGATTGTTGCATATATACTCCTCCTGTAGATCTTCGTAGAGAAAAGCATTCTTCACATCAAACTGGTAAAGAGGCCAGTCCTTGGAAACTGCAACCGATAGAAGAATGCGAAGTGTCGAGTGTCTTGCTACTGAGAGAGAAGGTGTTCTGATAGTCCCACCCCATAGGTTGGGTAAAAACCCGGGCAACAAGCCTTGCCTTATAGCGGTCCTCAGTACCATCTGCCCTCTGTTTTACCGTAAATATCCATTTGCAGCTCACAACTGATGCACCAAGCGGAGCAGAGACAATACTTCAGGTACCACGTGACGTAGGGTTGTCATCCCTCCTCCATTATAAGTCGCCATCTACTGTCCTGAAGCGCTTCCTGATATGTACGTGGGATAATAATAGCAGATAGTCCCACTACAAACTTCCTGAGTCCTCTGAAAGATGATCTAAGGAGACTTGCGCAGCAAGAGGATACGTAGCACATCAGCGATGAGGCTTCCTTAGGGCAATATGTATCTCCAGGTCATCTGCTTCTCTGTCCTCGGGAATCAGTTCTTCCTGTGTATCATTCAAAGCTCTAGTGCCATCGGTAGAAATAGTATGTTCATGACATACCTGAGGTGTGATGGGTGATGTGGATGGCGCATGAGCCAGAGGTGCGAGTAGAAGACCTGCGAGTATAACATGTGGTAAAAACATGAACTTGATTGTAGGAGGTGGAGGCGGTGGTGGTGGAGTGGTGGTGGAGGTGGTGAAAGCCGAGGAGTATAAGACGAAGAAGATGGAGGTGGAGGAACCACAAAATCCTCTCCAGCATTAGTATCAGACAACCTGACACCTGTAGGAGAAAAATACATAATGGACTCAAAAAATGTGACGTCAGCACTCACATAGTATTTTCTTCCAACATGATCAAACATTCATACCCTTTTGGGTACGGGAATAACCAACAAAGACACATTTGACAGCTCTAGGGATAACTTGTCACGGCTAGGGATGAAGTTGTGGACAAAGGCCACCGATCCGAAGACTTTGGGAGTGAGAGAGTAATTCATTCTCGGGAACAAGAAGGGAATCTTCTCTCCAAGAGTAGTGGATGGCATGTGGTTCACTAAGTAGCAGGCGGTTAGAACCGCATCCCCCCAGAAAGATGAGGTGTACGACTTTGAATCAACAAAGTCCTCGTGATATTAAGAAGGTGACGATGTTTACGTTCTGCCACACCATTTTGCTGGGATGTATAATTGCAAGAAGTCTGATGAACTATACCAAGAGACCTGAGAAATTCTGCTAAATGTAAAGTGGAAAATTTCAAAGTATTATCTGTACGAATGAATTTGACATTAGCAGAGAAGATATTGTTGACTTTAATAAGAAAAGTTTTAATGATAGAACCAGCTTCAAACTTATGTTTTAACAAGAATACCTAAGATAGTCTAGAATAATCATCCATAACAGCCATATAAAAACGATGTCCCTGATGATCAGGAACATGACTCGAACCCCAAGTATCGCATGAAACAAGTCGAAAGATCGACTATTATGATGACTCGAACGACTTGGGAACGAGGAGCAATGATGTTTCCCAAGTTGACAGGCTTCACAATCCAAAGTTGTACGAGTAGATATCTGCGAGAGCACATGAATATCTTTTGAAGAGGAAGGTGGCCAAATCGAAGATGTCGCATGAAAGGAGAAACAGATTCAGAAGGAATAGAGGCCACCCAGCATATGATGAAATGACAAGTTTATAAAATCCTCTCTACTCAGGGCCATGACCAATCACCCTGTCAGTCAGTATGTCATGAAATACAAGAGAAGAGGGGTCAAAGATAGCACGACAATGTAAATCTTTGTAATTTGCCTAATAGAGAAAAGATTCATCTGAAAACCAGGAGCATATAAGACGTTCTGAGATTCATAGAAGGAGCTAACACAATCTCCCCCTGACCAACAATAAGTAGCCGAACCCCATTGGTAATGACCATAGATCATCCAGGGGAGATAGATCTGTAAGAGGTAAACTGCGTACAATCTCTACACATATGATGAGATGCTCCAGAGTCCATAATCCAATATGTCGCATCGGAACTGCTACAACTGGTAAACGCATAGGAAATACCTGATGAACTGGACGATGCTCTGACGGTAGACGCTGCATCTGAGGACATGCAGCCGGAGTTGTAGGAGTGGCCATCATCTCTCGAAGTCTCGAGACAAAATCATCAAAGCGTACATCTGTAGTAGGTACAGGAGAAGGATCAGTCTGCTCAGCAACACGTGCAGATGCTGGATATCCATGCGTCTGAAAGCATTTCTCTTCCGAATAACCAGGACGATGGCAATAGGAACATGGACCACGCCGACGTTCTCCACCTCGACCACACGGTCCACGACCATGAAGATGGGAAGAACTTCCGCATCCACGAGAAACTGCCATAGCTAAGGAAGTCGTTTGTGGTATAGTGGTAGGCGTGGTTGTGATCCCACTCAGTCGTTTGTAGACCTCCTCTATCAGCGGTATCGTCTCACCCGTCAAGAGTTGAGTACGTGTTGCATCGTACTTAGAGTCAAGGGACGATAAGAAGTCTCCCGTCATTGTAGCATTCCGATACTGTTGTTGCTGCTCAATGCTGGTGGTAATGGGCATGAAGTTGTGTAGTCGCTCAAATATGCCTCGCAGATGGGAGAAGTGCGTGTGGAGTGGTCGATCATTCTGTTTGGCGAAAAGATGTCAAACTGTAGTTGGATGATCTTGCTTGCATCTTTGCCTGCCCATAAGTGTCTGCGAATATGTCCCACATAGCCTTGGTCGTGGGCTGATTAACAATATCGTTGGCAATATCCATGGTAAGTGTCCCAGAGAGCCAGATGCGGGCATATGCATTATCTTGCTTCCAAGATGCATTCATCCAGTTTTGTTTGTTGATTCTGATTCCGATAGAATGTCCTCCTTATTGCATAAGAGTATGAAAATGCATTGACCATAACTCGTAGTTGGTCATATCCATCTTTACTGTGGGTGTCGGGCCCGTGAAGGCCCCTGAAGAGGAAAACACGTCACTCTTGACGTCGGACATGATATCAATGAGTAGAACCAGGATAAGCTGAGGATTAGACTGAATATATAATGTCTACACAATCATAAGGAGGAATGGTTGTATATGTAGACTCATACAACCATCCTCGTAGCATCTTTGTGAAGGTTAAAGTCTTAGAACGTGATTTTAGATGAACAAAATCACGTGTTTAGACTCTATTAGACCTCGAAACGGCACAACCCGATCGTACGAAACGCTCAACGGCAAGAAGATGCAGGGCTGGATGCGCCTACCGGCAGCGTCGGCAGGAAGGAGCCAGCGGCCGCGCGAGGACTGCTGGGCGGCGTTGAGCGAGAGGGCTGGAAGCCCCCGGGTGTGCGCAGAGGGCCTGGAGGCCTGGCGACGCGCCGCGCTAAGGCTGGAAGCCCTGGGAGGGGGCGACGCGGGAGGGCGTCGGAGGGCTGGGTACCTTGGAGGGGTCCGACGACGGTGGGGGGGGCTTAGAGGTGTAGGGTGGGATACGGGAACCCGGTCTAGGACCGTTGCTCCGATACTGTTAGCATATATTATTTAATTATGTATTTCTTAGTTATTTCAGTTCCTGTCATGCTCTTTATGTAATTTACCCATAGGCTACTCTCCTATATAAGAGAGCCTAGGGCCGATGGAATAAACATTCTCTTTATTTTTCCAACATGGTATCAGAGCGACGAGTCCTAGGCCGGAGTTCTTGAAACCCTAACCCTAGCCCAAGCCCTACCGTCAAACCCCCCTCTCTCTCTCCTCACGCCGCCGGCGGGGCTTCTTGTCGCCTGCTTGCGCCTGCGCACGTAGTCCTCTTGCGTGCACTGCGTGTGCACCCTGCTGCGCCTGTGCACGTAGCTCCCGTGTGCACACCTTCGGCTCCTCCTGGGCACATTGCCCTGTGCTTGCGCACCTCTTCACAGTGCGTCTGCACGCATAGCGCGCGACTGCGCATCTGCAGGCATCTCTAGCGCCTGCGCGCATCTCTAAGTGCGTGACTGTGCGCCTGCACGCATCTTCCCTAGCGTGCTTTCCAGCGCGCTGATCGCGCACTGTACGCATCTTCTGTGCGTGCTTGACAGTGCGTGTACTCGGACGGCTTCCCGTGAGCGCCCTTAAGCTGTGACTTCGTCCCACACGTATTTCTAGCGCGCACACCGCATAAGAAATGGGTTTGGTTGCTTGAAGTCTACACACGCAACTAAACCCATTTATGTCCGTGTAGACAATCTTATTCTCAGTCTACTACTCCAGTCTTTGGTTACAAGTATGTCAGAAAGCAAGGCAGATATCCCATCTGTAGGCACATTTCGAGGTCCAGCGCCAATTGTGAAGATGGATGGTTCGAACTATGAGCTGTGGGCAATGCAGTTCATGAGTATGGATGAAGTCAACCGGTAAGAAACACATTCTTACTGAAGGAGAGCCTGCTGAGAAGATTGGAGTTAATGCCTCGTGGGAGGCAGATGATGTATATACCAAAGTTTGGCTATCTGGAACTCTGGCAATCGAGATTGCCAACGATATTCTTCACCAACCCACGACCAAAGATATGTGGATATTTTAGCCGCCACATATATCTCAAGCAAAGAATGAGATCAAGATTCTGCAGCTCCAGCATGATATATTCACTATCAAGGCAGAATGGACGTCATCTACACTCACTGTACACATCCTTGAGAGGGATGTTCGAGAAGCTGTATAGCTTTATGCCCCTGACTGCTACACCAGAGCAACAGAAGACCTACCGCAATGCCACCATGGTAGGAGTTTTCTCGCTGCCCTTGATCCTGAGTATGAGGCAACACGGTCTCAGATCTTAGCAGACTCTACTATTCCTCCTATGGAGGAAGCCTTCCACAGGTTGAGTCGGATCACTGTTCCATCTACGGCGACAAATCAGACTGCTTCAGCCATAGGCTGCCAACCGAGGCCGTGGAGGTCACCATCATACATGCGGCCGTGACCCTCGTGGTAGAGGAGGCCGTACTCGGCCAACGTGTACCTACTGTCATCGCACCGGACATACTGAAGACACATGCTACACTAAGCATGGTTTCCCTACATCTGCACGAGTCTCTGAGCAGATAGAGCCTCCATCTGTTGCTTCTTTGGATCATCCTTTGATGATCTTGTTGCCTGTCTAAGGGGCATTATTCCTCCATCTCATCCAGCATCCACTCCTGAGAGTCATCCTGATGTTGCTACATCCGCTTCTGCTTCTGCCAGTACATCAGGTAGCGCACATGCATTTACTAGTAGTGGATCATATACTTTAGCTTGGATTATGGACTCTGGCGCTACACATCACCTATGCGGCGATCAAAGTCTACTTACAGGATACAGACAGATCCCCCCAGGTAGAACATTGGTCGTTGCTAATGGCACACATTCCCCGATTATTGGTCAGGGGGAGACTGGACTGACACCATCGATGCAGCTCAAGAATGTGTTACATGCACCTGATTTTTCAATGAATTTATTATCTTTCAGCCAAATTACAAAGGATTTACAATGTCGGGCGATTTTTTATCCATCTTCTCTTGTTTTTCAGGACATCCTTACGGGCAACGTGATTGGGCGTGGCTATGAGCAAGGAGGCCTATATCGCCTATGCCAGACTTCCTTTGCTGGCACCTCGTCTCTACCTACTAGACCTGTTTCTCCTCTACTATGGCATCTGCGCTTTGGACATCTGCCTTTAGAAGTTACCGTCGTGTGTTACCCCAGTTTTTACCTCACACATCTATCCAGTGTGAGGCGTATCAGTTGGGAAGCATCATCTGTCTACCTTCCCAGTCGTCAGTGTCGGAGTAGTACCTCCAATTTTGAGTTATTTCATATTGATATCTGGGGGTTCGAGTCGTGTTACCTAATCAGGGACACCGATTTTATATAGTTACTGTGGATGACTTCTCTCGTGTATCATGGGTATTTTTGTTAAAGAATAAATCTGAAGCAGAAAATATTATTATCAATTTTCTTAATGAGATTCGTAATGTTTTCTCCACATCTGTTAAAATTGTGAGAAGCGATAATACCCTGGAATTGTGTACTCATGTCCTAGCCAATTGTTTCTCACCCCAAGGGATTAATCACCAGGCATCCTGTGCCTATACCTCCCAACAGAACGGGATAGCTGAAAGGAAACATCGACACTTACTAGATGTCACCAGGTCACTTCTTATACAGAGCCATGTTCCTTATATCTTACTGGGGTGATGCGGTTCTTATAGCATGTTACCTAATCAATCGTATGCCGTCATCTGTTCTAGATGAAAAGATTCCTTTTTCCCTCATCTTCCCTGATAAAGAACTATTTTCCCTTACTCATCGTGTGTTGGTTCAGTTTCCTTTGTCCACCAGTTGTCTCCCGGTATTGACAAGCTCTCTCCTAGGGCTGTCAAGTGTGTGTTTGTTGGGTACTCCCAGAACTCAGAAGGGGTACAAGTGCTATGATCCATTGCGCATGCGGTATCTTGTTAGTGCAGATGTTGCATTTTTTGAATCCGTCATGTATTTTTCATCCTCAGGTGATCAGTTGACACCTCAAGCTACTACCGATGCTACCTATGTGCCACCAACCACCATCATTACCACCATCACCAACCACCACCACCATCTCCTTTATCATCATATGCACTCCTATTACTATACCTGTTTCACCACTACCATTTCATTAATACCGCAGGCCTGCTCAGCTCATTGTCATGACTCATCAACTAGCTCGCCTGAGGTATGTTCTGAAGATATTACTTTTGATGGATCTAATGTTGTTTCTGAGCAGGATGTGTTGCAAAGGACAGATGAGGACACAACTGACTTAGATGTTCCTATTGCTATGCGCAAGTTGAAGAGAAGCTGCGCCAAATATCCGTTAACAGCTTCTTTGTCATTTGAACGACTATCTGGAGATTTCAGGAACTTTGTAGTCGCCTTGTCAGCTGTAGTATTCCACGGTGTTACCAAGACACTCTGAAAGGATAGTAGATGGCGTCTAGCGATGGAAGAAGAAATGGCAGCACTCTAGTCTAGAGGAACGTGGAGTCTGGTTCCTATACCTGCTGATGGGTCACCTGTGAGTTGCAAGTGGGTATTTACAATCAAGCAGAATGCGGATGGCAGTATTGACAGGTACAAGGCTCGCCTTGTTGCTCGTGGCTTTACACAAACATACGGGGTGGACTACCTTGATACTTTTTCGCCAGTGACCCGCCATTCTACTCTACGGATCTTGTTGTCAGTTGCGATTACTCGTGTGTGGCCTCTGTATCAATTGAACGTCAAGAATGGCAATTCTTATACGGTGATCTCCAGGAGGAAGTCTACATGCAACAACCACCTGGATTTACTGTTGAGGGAGAGTGTTCCAAGGTGTGTAGACTTCATAAGGCTATCTATGGCCTTAAATAGAGCCCCAGAGCGTGGTTTCAGAAGCTCTCAGACCTCTTTGAAAAATAGGGATACAAACGTTCTAATGCTGATCATTCCTTTGTTTGTACAAAAGACTTCCAGAGGCACCATTGCAATCATGGTCTATGTAGATGACATCTTAATTACAGGTGATGATGTACAAGGAATAAAGGAGGCAAAAGAGATGCTGGGGCGTGAATTTGTTACTAAGGATCTTGGGGTTTTTAGATATTTTCTGGATAGAGTTCGCTAGAAATCCGTATGGGCTAGTAATGTCTCAGAGAAGTATGTTACTGACCTGTTGAGTGAAACAGGATTGCTTGGTTGCCGACCTGCTACCACACCAATGGACCCTAGTATGAAGCTATATGAGGATGATACGGAGGAGGTGGATAAGAGAAGATACAGAGAACTGGTGGGCAAACTTCTGTATGTCACTATCAGTAGGCTCGACATAGCCTTTGTAGTGAGTCGAGTGAGCCAGTTCGTGGAGCAACCACGTCAGGTTCATATGGATGCTATACACATGATACTCAGATACCTTAAGTCCTCTCCAAGTGCGGGTTTGCTGTTCAAGAAGGGTAAAGCGATCTCTATCTCAGCTTGTGCAGATGCAGACTATGCAGGGTGTCCCAAGGACAGAAAATCTACGTCGGGGTTTGCTGTATACATTGGAGATTCCCTAATCTCATGGAAGAGCAAGAAGCAAACCGTGGTAGCGTGGTCTAGTGCTGAGTCTGAATATAGGGCTATGGCCCAGGTTAGCACATAAATGGTGTGGGTAAAAGCTATGCTTACAGATTTACATATAGATGTTCCACTTCCTATGGCATTAGAGTGTGACAATCAGGCGCTTTGTTTATTGCAAACAATCCAACATTCCATGAACGAACCAAGCACATTGAAGTTGACTGCCACTTTATACGTGATATGATCCAGAAGGGATTTATTGCTACATCCCATGTCAGTTCCGAGAATCAAACTGCAGATATCTTCACCAAGGCACTACTACGAGGTCCGTTCCAGAAGTGTGCATCTAAGCTAAGCGTGATTGATATCTATGCTCCATCTTGAGGGGGAGTGTTAGCATATATTATTCAATTATGTATTTCTTAGTTATTTCCAGTTCCTGCCGTGCTCTTTATGTAATTTACCCGTAGGCTACTCTCCTATATAAGAGAGCCTAGGGCTGATGGAATAAACATTCTCTTTTATTTTTCCAACAGATACCATGTTGAGGGAAAAATAAGTTCATATGATAAAAGGAGATCCAAGGGTTCTCTTATATAGGAGAAAAGCCGTGGGTTAATTACGCAAGAGATACATGAAGAAAACGTAAAATATTAAAACACAGAGATGCAACTACCTCAACAATTCTCTATTTATGTTGTCCATAATATGTAATTTACCCATTCTGACTCTCCTCTATATAAGAGAGCTCAGAGTCTCTTGAATGATGTAGATTCATTTTTCCACTAACAGTAGTTTCATTGGTAATTGCAAAGTCGGCGTCATGTAAAATGCGATTAAACAAAAAAAACCGCTACATGTTTATGATGAGGCACTTGTGCCTAATATTCCTATTGGGTAGGAGTTAGTGAGAAAACATGAATTCTATCCATCTTCTGCAAATCATGCTTGATTTTTCACCCAATTATTACTATGGAATTCTTGTAGAACGAAAAAATAATTCAGTGAAGTTTGTGGGATTAGTCGTCAGATGCTCTGTGCCTCTTTCCATCAAATGCGAATTTACATCATAATTACAAAGTCTAAGAGGGGTTATGAATTAGGCGTGCGACTCACACCTTCTATTTAGTCATTTACGGCACCCCTGTTACTCGTTGGAAATCTGATTGTGTTATGCTTTCTTCTATTGTTGGTAAAATCAAATCCAAATGAGAAAAAATGTGATCTGCACAAGTGCTTCTGCAATCTATATTATTTTATGGCTATCTGATCTTCTTTGACTGATATTTCATGTTTGTAGGGATATCTAGTGACCAGATTTTAGTTAGCACGTTGCATTCTGGTTAGGGATCTTGATAGAAAGTTAAAAACTTTTGGAAATTACAATGACGCGAGTATCAATCAAGTTGGCTTGTGATTACTCATCTTTAATGACATGGACATTTTAATATGCCGTCGTTCAGCAATTTTCTGTCCTCCCACCGTTTTCTTTCTTTTGGAATGGGGTCTTGTACTTCCAAAAAAATCATTACATGCCATGTTTGCTGGCTCGCCTCAGTGCCGAGCACACTAAACAAATTGCCATCAACTTGATATCATTGTTACCAGAAAAAGGTGCTTACTTCCCTGACCGATGCCCCCTTCCACCTGGGTTTCTCACTGATGCGGAGGCCGTCATTGCTTTCCACTTAAAGTTTCCCAGGAAAGTCTCATAGTTAATCTCATGGAACAGTGAAGCTTCATATTGTTTTTCTGGTCGGGATGGGTCGTCCCTAGGCAAATGTCTCGACCGCACAAACCGAACACTCAATATTGGACTTGACCAAGCATCTCACTACATGACCGCCACCTCATGGATCTGTAAATTTGTTTCTATTTGATTGTCTTGACTCTATTCGCCCAGCAGCTTGTGCGATCTCAAGTTCCACTACCTGATTGAGACAGATCCAAGCAAAATCAAATTAGACTTTCCCTCATTAAATGGATTCAGCTATATGGATTCATCGCCTCCAAGCTGATTTATTAGCAGTCATAACTGGTTTACTTCCAGACAGTAATATCATGTATAAGTAGTCTTTCAATGTGTGCCCCTTAATCTTGCTATTAAGATTCATTATAACTTTTTGTTGGTCTTGGAACCTGGACCAGTAGCTTTCTTGCAATTTAACTTTCGTCATAGTACAGATGTATGAAACTGGCAAATTTTGGGACTCAAAGAGGACTAGATGCCTGAAACTTGCTTAGCCGCCAAAAAACGAGATGCACACCCATGCATTCCTTGAAGATATATGTATGGCGTTGTTAATTTGACAATCTGATGCCATTGTCCTGCTGTTTGCAGATCCAGAAGGCATAGCGAATGCGCAGAAGTCTCTGGGGTTAGGACAAGAAGAGAAAGCTCGCCGTGTTCGCTGAATATTGTTCAGTATCATTTTATTGAATTTTGTTATGTCTCATGGCTTGTTTGTTTTTAGTTGGAATGCTTGCAAACTTTTTGTTAGATGATCTTGTAATTGTCAACTCTATCGACTATCTACTTTATAATACGCACCGTAATTTTGTTAACATCTTGGTAGTTTGTTGCCTGGGATGGATCTTATGGAGGACCTTCCATGACCTTCTACATATGTGATTTGTAGAATGATTGATGAGGTATGGTGCTCATAAAAACAACAGAAGCATCAATGTTTTGGTTTACGCTTTGGTTTGTGATGACCTACCAGAGATTTTTGAGGTATGGTTCGCATAAGGTATTCATTGTATTTACAAGGTGCTAGCTGATTTGGTTTGCGATATGAAGGACACACTATCCATGTTTTGGTCTGACATTTGCTCCGTTCTATCAAAGGTCCATTTATTGAAGGCAGGGAGGATTAGTTTCTATTCTGGAAGGATGATTGGACCGGCGAGCTGACAAATTCCCGAGGGTCTTTACATTAGCCGCGAATAAGGACACTCTCGGTTGAGGAGGTTTGGGATGATGGGACCTGATGCCTTTTGTTCTCAGAGTGTTTCGGACCAATGCTTACAGGAGTTTCTTCAGCTACAATGGGAGCTTGGCGATTTGGGGGGTTGTCTTACGGGACAGTGATTGTTTGATCCCGTCGGATGGCAGGTTCTTCGTGGGAAATCTTACAAATGCCTCCATCACACTTGCATGAATTTGGGCGACGCGGTTGAAGACTACATGCTATTCTGAAAATCTTCTAGCCACAATGATCAAGATTTTTTCAAGGCAAAGGCCGAAGGATTGGCTGTTGACGAAGATATTTAGAGATAAATAGGTTCGATCGAGCAATCTTACTTGTCTGAGATGCAATCTTGAGGATGAAAACCCTTGCTCATCTCTTATTTGAGTGTTTGTGCGCAGACTTCACGAGATGGTTGTACGTCCTCTCACTTGTGGCTACATGGGTGATTTGGGCCTCGCAGAATGGAGTCATTTTCAGGCATGAAGAATGTACTGCAACATGCTAGAGCCTTGTTTGAGGCTTGGTCCAGGTAATCACCTTTTATTATTGATTAATTGATTTGGGTGTGGCTCACCTTGAGCTCACACCCTAGTTTCTTAAAAAAAAAGACAATAGAAAGAACAGTTAAGCTGTTTTCCACTGTAAATGAGATCGGATGCATGGATTCCTTGCCTCCGTATCAATCAAACTTGGATCATGAATATTGCTTAAATAAACCAAAATTGTATTCTTCTTTCTACAATTCTTTGCTCTTCTCTTCTAACTTCTTACACTTTCTTGCTGGAATACTTTTGTACTAGATGGCAGTCTATACATGTTCCAACAACCTTATTGGAAATCTCTCATTATATCTTCTATCGATGTTGCGACATCGATTCTTTCTTTATATGGTCACACATCTATTGGAATATTGTTGTCTGGCCCATTGTACTAAGCTCTATGTCTAACTTCTTACGTTTTCAAATCAAAACACCAGATGGCCTTCATTATACATGTCCCAACCACCTTAACCAAGTTTCTCTATCATATCTTCTATCGATGTAATACCAACTTTTTTCGGGTACTCTTGTTGTAATTTAAATTCTTTTTTATATGGCTTGTTATCTCATGCACAAACATTATTTGCATGTCAATAGTTAACTGCCTAACATTGTATTATAAAGCATTGCAGGTAAGTATGCAATTGGATACATATACATACATGCAAGTAATACATACTCATACATACATATGTTATGTATATGGGCAAAATGGTGCTGTCCTTGGGGGAGCTAACTTGCTCCCTCGTTCTATTTTCCATTTTTTTATTTTTTTTAAAATAAAACAGCGAAAAATCATCACTATATCTATATATTATATCATTCAAGTTTTGTGTGTAATAGAGATTCTTACGGCCTCTATCCAGACAATCATTTTTAAGGTCGCAGAAGTGTTGAAATCGACCCCATCTGAATGGAGACCCTAGGAGTCTCTGTTTCGTACGAAACTTTAATGACATAATATATGGATATAGTGACGAATTTTTGTGATTTTATTTTAAAAAATAAAAATAGGAAAAATGGGATGGGGAGTGCCAAGTTAACTCCCCCAGGAGGCAGCACCATTTTACCCTATGTTTATACGCAGGGGTGGAACTAGTATATATTATGGGGAACCATGACCCTTCCATGATTATTATACGTTACTTGTACAATGTATTGAGTTTTTAATACAACCCCTCCTCAATTGTATTATATTAAATGTTGTTAGTAGATGTTGTAGAATCATTAAATGGTCAAGTGGTAAAGTGATATGTTTATTATTTTGGAAACTAGGGTTAGAATCTTCTCTCCATCAATTTTATTTTCTTTTATATGATTTATCCCATCACTTCCAAAATATCAAAATAATTTGATATAAAATTGTATTTGAGTTTATTTATCTCTCCCATTATTTTTAGTATTCGTAAATAAAATAAAATTTATTGTTTTCTTTTAACCATGAACTTTTTATTTCAAAATTTCACTTAATAATTTAACATTTTTATGACGGATTTAGAGAGGTTTAAATTATTATATTATCCAATTTTAAAAATAGCCACCGAAAATACCAATCTATTTGAAATTCTAACGTTAATAATAGATTTAAATTCTACATTCATCATTATTGAAAGAGGTTCATTTTAAAAATATTAATTATATTTAAAAATATCATTCGAAAATACATAGATTTTTTCACTTTTGAACATATATAATAATTGTATACTTGGTCCCTCCTCGATGTTCCTGATTCCGCCCCTGTATGTACGTGCATATATACATCTCTAAATATGTGTGACATATCCATCCACTATTTATCAAATTTTTGGTAGATATGGACATCCTTTTTTATTTTGATAGATACTAATAACTATGTTGATTTTTTGTCTGGATATAAAAACACATGTTTTTCCATTTTTTGAGGACATTGATACATGTATGCTTTTTAACAAATGCAGATATACATGTCCATATTCGTGAGTAACTGTGTATTGGCATATTTATATATGTTATATATAATTATCTGTATGTTATTCAATTATTTATTGTACAAGTTATTTCGTTCAGCTTATTAATTCTTTTTCTCTTTTATTTTGTTGTATACGTAGTAATGCAAATTGGATTAATCCGTTATTAAATTCATCTTCGTAAAAGTATCTTTCTAAATATAAATATTAAGTGCCGTTTACTATCTGTAAAGCAAATCCACATCCGTCCTTTAAATATTTGTATTTGAATCAAAATGGTCTAAATATTTGTATTTAAATTAAAATTTTTAAGTGTTATATCTATATGATTTTAGGATATGGTTTGAGATTTTCAGAATTCGTAAGATATTTGTTTTTTAACTAGATTTTAAGATGGATAAGGATACAGTAACACATGTATTTGTATGTTTAATTTTCATCCTAATCACAAGTCTCATTGCTATTTGATAGTTCTATTATTTAAGATTCAATGGGCCTCTTATCAAAAAGAGCGATCGAAGCTTCTCTCCGTTTCATTCATCTTATGAGTAACGTCTCCATTATTTTTTCAATTCCTTCAGGCCTTGTTTGTTATGCTGGAATAGAATAGGGAATGGAATCACCACTCCTTTGTCGATTCCATTCATGTGTTTGTTTGATCATATTAACGCGGGAATAACGATTACAACGGAAACCGGATTCCTTCATAAATGGAAATGACAATTCCTAAGTACCCTTAGGAACTAGGATTTCATTCCTTACAAATGCTAACAAATGTATTCTTCTTTAATATTTTTAATTAATATATCATTGTTATAAACATATGGTTACCGACAAGGATATGCATTTTTCTTTTTTGGATATTTTTTTTAGATATCAACATGTATATTGATCTTTTTGGATATGGATATATGGACACTGACATGGATACAAATATATGGATGTAAAAGGTAAGATAAGTTACAAATATATGCATATGTCGATACTGACATGAATATGTGATATTTTTTGTGGATAAGATATATGTGATTTCTTTTTTTATGATATGGATATAATATGGTTACACGATATTCTAGCGGATATGAATGCATATTTATTAAATATATCTATTATATGGATTAAATATATCAAATATGATTTTTTTTGCGGATACTGATACAAATATGGATGTGTTTTTTTATTATTTTTTGCAGACACGGAGTGGATAGAGATATGAGATTTTTTCTTATATGTATATAGATACATATGCAATTTTCAATTTTTTTTTTGTAAAATATGGATACTGATTATATTCTAGCGGATACATATACGGATATGGATGTGGATTTTATTTTTATACGGATACATATATAGACATGAATGAGGATTTTTTTGCGGACATTAAAATGAATTCTTTTTTTTTTGCAAATACATATATGGATCATATATCATCTTTAATTTTTTAAAGATATGGATACATGTTACATTTTAATGTACACATATACGGACATAGATATATGTAGGTCAACGGCCCAAATGATATTAAAATAATTTTTTCTAGGAGGAAGTGGCCCACCACGTAGCGTGCTATCGGGCACTCTTGTGTCGCCCTTGCGTTGCACTGCTGCTCGTGCTCAATGTGAAATTTACGTCAACAAGTGATCTTTTGTTCGATCCCAACTGCAACGCCTTTCTCTTTCTTGGTTGGCTCTTTCACGAGTTCTATCTATGTCAATTTCCCCTACTCTCATACGGGACATCAGATGGAAGGGTAGCCGAAGTAGTCACGTGCTGAATAAAGTAGAAGGCTAGTCCAATCATCGTATGCTGCTACTCTTTTGTGGGTTGGGTCACATGCACTTTGTTTCAGTATTATGCAGTAAGGTTAATTATTGCTCGAATGAAGTTCATGTGTTCTTTCATGTATAAGCAAACCTCGACTGAATTATAGTGTAAATTTATGCTACATCATATCTATGGACAGGGACGGAGCCAAAACAATTTTGAAAAGGGGGCACAAACTAAAAAAATTACTTATAAGTTTCAATACTATCATGATAAGTTTATAACGATGACACTAAAAAAGGGTAGATTATGTCATCTGTATTTCTCCATATTATTTGTATTAGTAATAATTTCAAACTACTTTTTAGAAATCTGACCAAGGATGTAGGTTTTTTTAATGATATTTTGTATCCTTTTTCATAAATTACTTGTGTTATACTATTCTTGATTTTTTTTAAAATCTAATCTTTTGAATCGACTTCTCGTAACATAAACTATGCTTATTCCAACCTATATTAAATTTAAATAATATTATACATAATTTAATACGTTTATTACAAATAATTTGAAAATATTAATTTAATGTATATGCATAAAATTGCGCGAATATGATACATCTAGATACATATATTTGGCCAATCTAGTTATAAAATAAAAGTAATGATAAACTTTATAAGATTGAATAATAAATTATAAAATTTGTTAATAAAACTAGAGATCTAGTTAATATCTCCTTACATGGTAATCAGATTTGACATTACAATATAATGGGCCTAGAGTGACATTTTTCTTAAAATCCTTCAGTATATCATCCATTGTTTAATATATAATGGTGATATTATCTATTGCCGAATTATATTTTATACTTTAAATCAATGATGAGTTTCATATCTGTTGTTACATCATTAGCATCGATGCTATAACAATACTTATTTGTTGTTATTATTCTAAATTTTACCTAACCGTCACTATTTTTTAATTGAAAAATTAGTGACATTAGGCAAAATTTTGAAACGTAACAATACATAAGCATCATTATATGGATCACTGCTAATGATATAGCAATAAATATGATATTTATTGCTACTTTCAATAATAAGAAATATTTTTTGAAAGGATTATATTATCATTGTATATATAACAACACATAATACAGTTGCAATTTTTAGAAAAAAATCACATAAACGCATTCTATTGTTGTGTGAAAATAGTTGATTAATTTTGTATGTTTCTTTACATTTATGTGAATAGCAATAAGATAATCACCGTATAATATCTATTACATATTTATTTGTATAAGAAATTACTAATAAAAGTCTATCCAAGAAAATATACCGGGATTTGGTGATAACTTAATGTTAAAAGATACGTTATTTGAGTAAATAATCCAAGCATGTATGGTAGTCCAAGAATCCGAGAGTATTTAGTACATATATACATCGAAAACTTTGGAGTTTTTTAAAACCTCAAGGTGCACACATGACATGTATTATATTCTCTCCAAAATTTTAAGGGAGGCATGTTCCCTTCCATGCCCCCTTGGATCCGTCGTTGTCTATGGATGCTCGGGCTTCTCTTCCCGGTGGACAATGAACTTGGTATTTGAGGAATCGGTCAACTTACAAACAATTATTTGAGTTTAGCTGAAACGCACATACCCCCAAATATAGTTCAGCATCCAAAATTCACGATGTGAGTGTGGTCTATAAGTGATGAGAATTATTACTTAACAACTTGGACTTAAGCATTTTAGGTGGTTGTCAACAAATCCATTTGGGTTTGAACCTAACAAGTTGTCAAGGTCAGTTTTCCTCGGTAACGGATCGAGGACCTAAGCATGGGACGTTGCAAATTGTATAAGAGCAGGTTCTCTCTGATAGTGGAAATGACTATCCGAAGGGATCTAAGCCGGGGAGTGTGCAACCGTCACAGTCACTGGAAATAAATGATGGGTCATGTTACAACGAGCACGTTCCGAATATAAGTGGGAGAGGTTATAACACCCATATCCCCAAATATAGTCCCACATCTAAAACTCACAAAGTGTGAGTGTGATTTATAAGTGATGTGAATTACTATCCCCTACATGAAAAACTAGTCAATTATCAGATGTTGTCCGGGCGCATTTCCTTGTCGTTTGAGCAACTAATCATTTACCACTGATTTCTTGGATATAGAATTCCCCGTACTTAAGAAACTTATCAATTATTAGTAGATGCTTGGATGGATGCTGCCTTGGCTTATTGAGCAGCACGTTAATTATCTATGATTTCTCGGTTGTGAGAAACTAGATAATGCCAACAACGTCGTAGTCATGAGAAATCATTTGTGGTGCTTGTATCGGGAACAGTGTTGTCATTCTCGCATATAGGAGAGACTGTAGAGGAGAGTTCCCATCGCCCTCGTCTGTTGTATTGTAATAGATAGGGCTTGAGATTTGCAGCATCAAGTTGACAACATCCTTGAGTATCACAGCCCATTGTCGATGTAGATTTTGGATTAATCCATTCAACGGATCATTGAGTCTTGTTGCTCCATAGCGTTCCACAAGTGAAACCTATTATTGATTTCGTTGAATAGAACATCGTAGGTATTATAAGGAAATGATCAGAAGTTGTCTTGCACTTTCAGCTATGCCCCTCCTTTTTTATAATGTTAATTGTCCCCTACCTTCTTCGGTTGTTATCACTTGTGCCCTTCTGTTAGTTCAGCATCAGAGTTGAAATAAATCATTGATGAATCTAACATTCCATCACCTTTATTCTATCATTTTGGCCTTAAAAATCCTAGTTGTAAGTAAATAACATTGTTTTTTACAAATTAACATATTTTATTTATTTCATTTATTGTATATAAAATATAGTTTTTAATACCAAAATTATAGAATAAAGAAAAGAAAAGAAAAGGAATAAAATATCAAAGCTATTTTATGATCCTAAACCCGAGACCTAGGCATCTTAATTACCAGTCGACAAGGAATAAAGTAAGGGGAGATAAGGGTCAAAAGGATAATAAAATCTCATTCTTTTATTTATCATTATTGCATTTTTGGACCTATTTTATTCTTTATTATTTATACCTCAAATTTATACATGGAAGTTGTAGATAAAAAAGATAAAGGTCCAAAATAGCAAAATTTATTTCATAAAAAAATAACATACAATGTACTTTTTATACTCTAAATAAAAAGGCAAAACGAAAAACTTCTCATACCCATATTTCTCCATATGAACTCAAAACATATCAAATCACATTTAATTGTATATAACATTTAATAAGATATTTGATGAAGGTGGTTTCGTCCAATTTTGAGGTAAGATACAGAAGTTAGATTTTAGACCCCTATTGTACAATATACCGATATAAATAAAGAGGAAAGGGAGCCTACCTCATGAATGAGGTAACCTTACCTACTTCACATCCATTTTATTTTTGGTAAACAAAATTAGTTTTTTTAAAAAATACTTCCATAGATTTTCATAACTATATCCCTCTAATATGTCATTCAAATTTCGTCAGAAACAGAGACTCCTACGACCTCCATCCAAACATCCATGTTTTAATGGTCACATATTTGCTGTATTTTACCTATTCTGGATGGAGGCCGCAAGAGTCTCTGTTTTTGATGAAATTTAAATGACATATTAGAGGGATATAGTTATGAAAATCTATGGAAGTATTTTTAAAAAAACTAATTTTTTTTACCAAAAAATGGATGTGAAGTAGGTAAGGTTACCTCATTCATGAGGTAGGCTCCCTTTCCTCTAAATAAAAGGGAAAATTATTCTTTTAATTCTTTTATTCATTATATTTTTTATACCCTTGTAAATATTATTTATATTCTATTAAATATATAAGCATAAAATAAAACCATAAAGAATACATTAAAAATAAACTAGTATATATATACCCCTATTTATTTAAGTGTACATATTATATCATAAAAATATAATAAAAATATATTTATGTATATAAAAATAAGTTATAAATATATAAATTAAGTATATAAAATAATAAAATCAAAAAATATAAATAAAATAAAATAAATAAAACATAGGTAAATATAAATATAAGTAAACCCTAAAAATTAATGGGCTTTTATCAGATCTACCCCTCTGAAATATTCCTATATCAGTTGTGCCCCTTCTTTTTAGGAATATCAATTGTACCCTCAACTTTTTGTCATTCTATCACTTGTGCCCATCCATTAGTTTAACGTCTATGAGTTGAACTTAACCATGGTTTTTTTTCAAACCATGGTGCAGTTAAGAGGGACATAATTGTCCATAGTTCTTCTTCATCTATCTGCTCTTCTTCCTTTCTCTTCATAATTTTCTCTCTTAATTACACCTTCATGCAACCATTAAACTGCTAAAATTTTTATGGATATATCACTCATTACGGATCAAATGGTGAATTTTATTAAATTTTTACAATGGGTTTTTTATGAATCAATTAATCAAAATTTTATCCTAACTAAACAAATGTTGAAAGTTCTAATTGTGCTCAACCCAAGACATCTCGACCATCTTGCAGCCCTCTCGACGGAAGATGTCGAGGACAGCTTCGCGGCGAAGGTGATGGGGGAGTCACTGATGTAGACCTGATCGTAGATGAAGGGGAGTCCTGGTCAGCCAAAGCGGGTACTCTTGGGGCTGAACATGGGGTGGGTGCAGAGGATCTTGAAGCTGCAGGGGAGGTGTTGGAGGGCAGAGGAGGGGAGGGGGGAGTTTGGGGGAGGAGGAGTGGGGTGGCGTGGGGGGTGGTGTAGTGGAGTAGCGGTGGTGGAGTGGGAAGGGAGGTTCTCTGGGAAGAGGACATGGGGGCGGAGGGGTGGGGCGCAGAGGAGTAGCAGTGGCAAAGGGGGAAGCGTGGTGGTGGAGGGGGAGTGGAGGTCCTCAGGGTAGAGGAGGTGGTGTGGAGGGGCTGGGGGAGGTGCAAGGGTGAGGGAGGGGAGGAGGCGCGGTTGCAGAAGGGGAGAGGAGGAGCGGGACATAAGAGGGAGGTGCAGTGGTAGAGGGGGAGGGGAGGTTCTCGGCCTGACGGAGGCGACACTGAGGAGTTGGGGAGGTGCGGGGGCAGAGGGGAGGGGAGGAGCTTGGGGTAGAAGGAGGAGCCAGGGGCAAGGAGAGGAGGTGGTGGAGGAGCATGGGGCTAGGGAGGAGGAAGAAGGAGAGGAAGATGAAAAATATGGGGGAGGATAAGAAGAGGTTAATTTAACGTCCGTTTGTGTTGGGTATGGACGACAATTAACCCGAGGGGCATAGGTGATAGAATGGTAAGAAGTCAGGGGTACAAATGATATTCCCAAAAAGGAGGGACATAACTGAAGATGCAATATCTCAGAGGGGCACAACTGATAAAAATCCAAAATTAATTTGTAAGAAATAAACCCATACAAATAAATAAAAATCATATTAATTACTACAGAAAATAAAAACATTTTTATTTTATAACTTGAAATTATTTAAATCATTTATTAATTATTATTGATTTTCCAAATAATTTTGGGCTGCCTTTTTTGATTGGTCCACATGGACCAACCAGGGGGAGTTAAGAGTTGACCCTGGTCAAATCTTCTCCCCATGCACTAGCCCTGTAAGACCTCATTTGACCCTTGACTTCTTTGATTTTTGCAGCTCAAGACTTGCAATTTTTTGGGAAGATTCCTTCATGACTTTTACTCCTCAATCCTCCACATATTACGCTCCATCAAATTCTTGGATCGAGGAGCCCGACAACGAGCTGTTCGCCTCAATCAAGACACCTTTGTATATAGACAATCTCCGGCCCCTTTTTGAGGTTCAAATCTCTTCCACCTGATTTCTTCCTCCCATTTTACGTTCTTGGTCTCGAGTTAGGTGACATCAAGCTCATCCTATAGTTTAGAGAGGAGAATTTGAGCACAAAGATCGATTCCACCATCTCCGGTGAGTTCAACCACCATCAAGGTTCATCTCATTGCGTCGGCCATTTGAGGTCCATTTTCTTTGCTTAATAGATAGATCTTAGCTCTAGTTTTGATTTCCTATCGTTAGCTTTAGTTTTAGTTGCTTGTGTTAGTATAGAATCATCCAATCGTAGTTCGTCGGAGATCCGCTCTAGCGAACCCTCTACCATGCTTCATTATGTTTTCGACTTGCCCAACATCCTCACTCTCTTCCCCTACCGATTCTCCATGCCCCGCACCACTCCATTCAACATGATCCTTCTTGGATCAGGATCCCGACGTTCCACCACCCCCTTCTCCAGAGGAGCCATCGCCTCACCGCATTTCGCCTCCATTCCACCCTCTGATGGGTTGAGGCAATTCGCCCTCGACCCGACATTCTTTTGTGCAGGTGCAGGGAGCTTAAGGGCCAACAAGAGGAGCTTGAGCATTCAGAAGAAGGTCCCAAGTCACCTGAGCTTCTTTAACCTCCTGGGACTCCTCTGATGAGTCTCGAAGCTGTTGGAGACCTCCTGCAGATGGAGATCACCTTGTTGAACATTTTGAGCACCTGAGCAGCTGTGGAGACCATTGGAGTTGTGAGAATTGACCTATCGAAGTTCACCTAAAGATATGTTCTTACTTATTCATCAGGGAGAGCAGTAGCCGTTGTATCGAGCCCTACCTCCAGTTTTGATCTTGGTTGTCTGATATTCGCTCGCCTCGCCCATCCGATCGAGCTCTAGATCTGATCTCCATCTCAGATCGGTGAAGAATCACTGTGCCTCCTGCGCATGCTACGTGTATAAGTGAAGCATCCGTCACCGTTCGATCCGACGCATTTGGGGGTAAGTTGCACATTATACACTCACTTTTTTTATTATTATTTAGCCTTGTGTTGTATCTTAGACAACTAATAGTTTCATAAAATTTGCAAGGAACCCCCTGCACTTATTTCATATTGCTTTTGGACCCATGCCACGTCACCTCACGTCTGGTCCCACGTGAGGTGGTGATTTTACATTAAAGCCCCTATGGCTTTTGTAATTTCAATTTAGTCTAGAAACTTCCAATATTAGTTTAATTATTTTGGGTAATTTGCACTGAAGCCCGTCTTTAATTTTAATTGCACAAATGTCTTTGCTAGTTCATTAATTTATGTGGTTGATTTCCATTTATTGAAAATATCATCCATGCTCCAAAATTCTCAGAAAATATGATTATGTGCTTGCTAACATCTAGATTCATGTTATATTTTCTATTTTAATTTTAGGTAATTTACTTATTTTATAAAATCAAAAATAGCACAAAAATTCTCTATTTTAATTAAAAATTACCAAAAAAATATTAAATATTTTAAAAATTCCCCAAATTTTTTTGTTTATTTTAGTATTTTACAACTCCATACCAAAAATTCCTAAAAATAGAAAAATAAAAAGACTTAAAATTAAAAAGATACAAAATCCTTTATAAAAACATAAAAGTCCCAAAAATACCAAAAATATTTTGTCTCTGAAATTTCTTTATATTATTATTTATATATTAAAGTTAATTTTATGGAATTTTGACACACTTTACTATTTTTATCTTCAAATCAATTCGATATATTTATTTAATCCTTATTTTGGTATTTTCTTACTTTAAAAATATAAAAATATTAAAAAAATACTTAAAATTTACAAATAAATAATTATATAATATAAAAAACATTTTATTTTATATATTTTTATTAGTTTTTATTAGAATTTGTGATTATATTACCCTAATCTTGTATATAAAGTTGTATAAATTCCTATATTAGTATATTTAAAAAGGAAGGAAATTGAAAATCAAAAAAATAAAAAAGAAAATAACAATTATAAAATAAAAAAAATTAAAAATATAAAAAATAAAATTCATTAAAAAATAAAATAAAAATCCAAACAATATATATATATATATAAATAAGAAGAATATAAATTTTGTGCATATTTGCCCAATCTATCTATTTTGCTCCTTCCCCCAGGCTCAATATCGCCAGACCTCTATTCCAGCACATGTTCAAGGTTAATCCTAATAACCTGAACCAAGGAAAGAATCACCAGAAGGATCATGTATACTATTTCGATTCTTTAGAATCAGATCATGAGATCCTATTGCATGGTATTCACAACCTTACTCTCATAAGCGGTAGGACTGTGCAGACCCCTGATCTGGCACAACAGGATGGAGTGGAGGATACCGATGAACCAACCCTTGTGGATAGCTCAGAGGAGGAGAATCATCGTCACCAACAATCTAGAAGATTATGAAAATCCAAAAAAAAGAATAAAGCTACATCGAGCACAATCGCGAGCACCGGATCTTCAGGAGAGGAGAAGACCATCTTAGATGCATCACCAACAGGTTTTCCATCTTTAGTTTCAGTTCCATTTCATGCATGTCAGTCAAGTTCTCTTCTTAGTCGAAGTCCAAGTCAGAGTCATGTACAACTGAACTTTTCCAATAAAAACTCAGATGCTGATATTTCTGTTTCACGTCATGAATCTCTCCTCCTTTCCCTTAGGCGTTATCTCAAGGAAAGAAGAAAAATTCTCAAAAAATGACCTTAACATTTTAGAGATGGAAATGATGTACAATGAGAATGTTAAAGTTGAAATTCCTTTCCTTCAATTAGTGGATATGGTTCTTGCATTCAAGAAGTACCTAAAGGCAATATGCACACATGTTAGGACTAGCAGGAAAAAGAACACTCGAACTGTGAAGCATGTGTTGTCCATATCCACTACCTGTGCGATCCGTAATGAGATTTCTAGGAAGAAAAGAGATCTAGGATCACGTTTTATCACCAGTCAGATTGCTAACACATCATTTTCTCGTACTCTACTCAATAACGGATCCTCGATAAATTTACTTCCTTATTCCCTCATAGATCGCCTAGATCTAGGACACCTAAAGAAATCAAGAGCACTCTTACAATTCACAGACCGATCTATTAAGAGGCCTAAGGGAATGTTGAAGGACATTATACTTGACATTGAGAGAACATTCCTAGATATGGAATGTCCCCAAAGATGACAAGATTCCTAGATCATACTTGGTCACCCTTTCATGAGGATGGCTGGAGCTATCTTCGATTATACTCTGGGGAAGATACGCTTTTATGCACAGAATGAAAGTGTAGAATTAGAGATGCAACAAATAAAATGGCAGAGACTTGATTCAGAAAGCAGTACAGAGTATTTCTCATCAGAAACTGAATGCTACAAAGTTGACTCAGTTGATCAATGGCAGCAGCCAACTTGGGTTGACTGGTCCCTCTCACAAGGAGAGGGCAATGTAGATAAGTTGTTAGACAGTTCCTACATAATCAAACATTATCTACAGGAGAAGTTTCTCATGCATCCCTCTATGTCCTCGATAAATCAGAAGCCGACTTAGGCTTATCAGACATGTTCCCTTTAGGTCAATTAGAGGACGAGGATGATGAGTCTAATGTGGCCTTTGTCGATTGCTTGGACACTTGTGATGATCCGACTCCATAGCTTACTCAGTTTGTGGCCAGTACTTCAAAGATAGATCCAACCATTATCAGTACAGAGATAGAGTTGATCGAGCCAGATGTTCTTGATGACCACACTTTACCTGGGCTCAAAATATTACCCATAACACTCAAATATGCCTTCCTCGCGGGCCTACCTCGGAATTTTCTGGTCATTATCAGTTCTAGCTTGAATAGGGAACAAGAATCTCTCTTGCTAGAGATCCTTGAAATGAACCAAAAGGCCATAGGTTGGAGCATGTCAGATATTCGTAGAATTAACTCCATTTTATGCTCACACCATATTTACCTTGAAGAAGGTGCAAAATCCTCTCGTAAGTTCCAGTGTAGTTTAAATGTGGTTAAGAAGGAGATCAAAAAATGATGTGACGCAGGGTTTGTATATCCCATCTCGGATTCCAAGTGGGTGGCACTACTTCACATAGTCCCTAAAAAGGCAGGACTTTAGACAGTCACCAACTCGGATGGAGAGGAGATTGCGACACGAGTACCTACATCGTGGCATGTCTGTGTGGATTACGGACGCTTGAATGCCACGATGAAGAAGGACCATTTCCCCTTACCATTTATAGACCAGATCCTAGAGAGACTTGCGGGGAAAGAATTCTTATGCTTTTTAGATGGGTACTCGGGTTATAATCAAGTAGATATCGCTCCAGAGGACCAGGAAAAGATCATCTTTACATGTCCATTGGTACATATGCATTCAGACGCATGCCCTTTTAGTTATGTAATGCACCGAGAACTTTCCAACGATGCATGATTGCAATATTTGCTGAGATGGTTGGCGATTTCTCGGAGGTCTTCATGGATGACATCTCGATCCACGAAAACTCGTTTGATATTTGTCTATCACATTTCGACCGAGTCCTCAAAAAGTGTAGTGAGGTAAATCTGGTGCTATCTTGGGAAAAGAGCCATTTTATGATTCGAGAGGGCATTGTGTTTGGGAATGTCATCTCCAAAAGGGGAATAGAGGTTGACCCTGCCAAGGCGGATGTGATGAAGAAACTTAAACCACCAACCAACATTAAACAAATACGGTCATTCCTTAGGCATGTCGATTTTTATCACAGATTCATAAAAGATTTTCAAAGATTGCCCGACCACTCACAAAGCTCTTAGGAAAAGACAATGAGTTCGTTGTAGATCACATCCTTTGAGCTCTTAAGAAGAAAAATCATGGATGCTCTTATCCTACATGCCCCAGATTGGTCTCTCCCTTTTGAGATCATGAGAGACTCTTTGGACTTTGCCGTTGGGGATGTATTAGGACAAAGGAGAGAAGGGATTCCTTATGCGATCCACTACGCAAGCAAAGTACTCGATCAGGCTCAACGGAATTATACCATGACAGAAAAGGAAATGCTTGTTGTGGTATTTGCCTTAGATAAATCTAGGTCACATCTTTTAGGGACTAAGGTCACAGTGTTCACTGATCGCACAACCATTAAGTGCCTCATGGAAAAGAAGGATGTGAAGGCACATCTTCTTAGGTGGATCCTATTACTGCAAGAGTTTAATTTGCATATCAAGGATAAGCTGGGAGTGAAGAATGTAATGGCTGATCACCTCTCCCGCATAGAGTCACCTAATTCCTCTGAGACTAACCCCATCAAGGACTCCTTCCCTGACGAGTCAATCTGTTCTGTCGACTCTCTTCCATGGTATGCCAACATGGTGAATTTCTTAGTATTCAGGATAGTTCCCTAGGATTGGTCCAAGAGCAGCATTGATCGACTTAAGTCGGAATCTAGGAAATACCATTGGGAGGATATGTTCCTTTTTTCGAAGGATCGGATTGTGTCTGGAGGAGGTGTATTCCTCAGGAGGAATACATGAGTATCCTAACCTACTGCCACTCCTTGGAGGTAGGAGGAAATTACTCCGAGAAGAGGACCGCCTGGAAAGTGCTCCAATGTGGCTTGTACTGGACTTCCCTGTTTAGAGATGCATATGCATTTGTTAGGTCATGCCCAGTATGTCAGAGAGTGGGAGGGATTGTCGGTCCTAAAGATGAAATACCCATGCAACTGGTCATTATGGTTGATGTTTTTGACGCATGAGGCATAGATTTCATGGGCACATTCCCTAACAGCAATGTCTATGAGTACATTCTCTTGGCGGTTGATTATCTCGCAAGGTGGGTGGAAGCTATTCCCAGCCAAACTGCGGATAGCAAAACTGTCAGCAAGTTTGTGAAAGATCATATCATTTCACAGTTCAGGGTTCCCGAAATCATTACCGCTTACGGGGGTAGCCACTTTGTTAACAGGGAAATGAAAAAGTTAACAAAGGACTACGACATTGAACACCGTGTCACGAGTCCATACCACCCACAATCAAATGGCATGGATGAGGTGTGGAATAGGGAGGTGAAGGGGATTTTACAGAAGCTCATCCGTCCTGACAGGAAGAACTGAGCCTAGCTCTTGGACCAAGTTCTATGGGCATACCAAACAGCTTACAAGATCCCGTTTGGAACCTCTCCATTCAGAATGGTTTATGAGCTGATACACAAATCTGAATGGGCATCAAAGAAACTGAACTGGAACATTCATGAAGGATAGCAGAGCATAAAGATGGATCTAAACGAGCTTCTGGAAATAAGAAACAAGGCATATGATAACAATGTGTTTTACAAGGACAAAATCAAGCGTTGGTATGATCAGCACATCAGAAGAAAGACTTTTATTCCAGGACAGAAAGTGTGGTTATTCAATGCCAGGTTAAAAAACTTTCAGGGCAAGTTGAAATCCAAATGGATGGGACCCTTCATTGTCAGAGAAGTGAATGAGAACGACAATGTATGGATTTCAGAGCTTACAGATGGAGCACAACCGTTCACTGTGAATGGGAAATTGCTAAGCACTTCATAGGATCAGATGATCAGTTAGCCCAAGTTGAGGAGATCTCATTCATGCACATCCCAAAATTCCATGATCCTCTCTAAAGGAATGTATGAATTCGCATTAATTTCATATCTGTACCTCAGCCAACCTTTCCCCAACCTCATCAGTTCCCGTGTATATTTTCTTTCTAGACTTAGGCCAAGGCCTAAGTATGGGGGGGGACTGATGACATATGTATTTATTCATCTACTCCTCATTTGCTCTGTATATTCTCCAGATCTCATCGGTTCTCATGTTCAATCCTATCCTATACTTAGGCTGACCGAAGCCTAAGTATAGGGGGGACTAATACCTGCCCTGTATATATCCATCCATTTCTCCTCTTGACCTTGACTACTACACCTTTTGATCTTCTTCTATACTTAGGCTATCCATAGACTAAGTATGGGGCGATCGACTTCTATACTCTACTTTATTATTTTTCTCTACGCTTAGCACGAGCTATGTCTTCTTGTCGCTTCTTGTGCTCTGAGGACGTAGCCCATGCTAAGTATAGGGGGGATCGTATATATTACATATATACTTTATCCATAGCTCGTACTTTCACGTATTTTCATATATATTATTACGGGATGGGTAAAATTCAAACAAATAAAAAAATAAAAAATAAAACAAAACAAAACACATAAAAAATTCAAAAATATGAAATGAAAAAATCTCTCATGCATATCGTTCTTGCATTCCTATAAAAAAATCATCTTGCACCTCATATACATCTACATTTCATATCTAGCATATGCAAAGTGAAAAGTTATTAGGTTCTGAACCTAGTTGTCAGTAGAATTAGAGAGTGTTCTTGACTTGGCTTTAATCTACCTAATTTCCAGAGGAACTTCACCGAGAAAGAGTATTTTAGAAGCTTTTGGTCTTTTGACTTAATTCTTCGAGTTCTGCATGACAATGTACAACATTTAACTCTTAGTGTCTAACCTGGTCTCCTAATTCTGGGTATAGATAGGGAATTAATTTGTTCTCTCGTACTATGCACTTAGCTCAACTCAGACGGGGTGTTGGAAGACTGTGCAGGTCTCTTTTCTGGTAGTGTGGACATATAAAGATCGGAGTATGGGTTGAAATAAAGCTTCGGAAAAGGGATGGACGACTAGGCATAATTTTTCTAAGACCCCAAAACATGTACGAAAAAAAGATTCTATATCCGTAGGGGCACAAAAAATCCATGCAAAGTTACCAAAAATTCCATACCAAAAAGAAGCCAAATTACCAAATAAATATCGACCAAAAAGGTCCAAGCTTCGAGAAAACCTGCAGATCTTAGTAGAGACCTGGCTAAACTGGACAACTTCACAAGGAAAGATGACTACACTGATCACCCTCCAGTTCTTTTCCCCTTCTAACTTCTCCCCCTTTCGATTGTGAACACAACGCGATGGACCTTAGAAGGAAATACCTGACTCCCCTAGGATGATTTACTGGGAGGAGGGTGATGAATCTCGGATTCATCACTCTAAATCTCATTTTTTAACCTCAAATCCCTTAAAATCAACAACATTCATGCATTTATTTTGCATAATTAGAATTCATGCATGTTTTCATAAGAATTGCATTTTAGCACTAATTTCTGCACAAAATAAGAAGCCAAAAATCCAATCCAAAATGACATGTTAATAGCCTAACTTCTCGGATTTTTAACTCATTCATGCTAACTTTGAATGACCCAAACCACCTCCACTATGTACATATCACTAACAAGAATAAATGAAAATACAAAAAAAAATAACTAACCCAAATAAGTGGACAAAAAATCCAAACCCTAGTTTCAAGATTTCCGGACTAAAAACCTCATATCTTCCTCATCCAGTGTCCAATTTAATCCTACTCACTTTTGAACTAATGCACATTCAATTACCTTCAAAACAAGACTAAATTCAAGTGATTCAGAGCTCGTATGTGAAAGTTGGTTTTTGGGCGTCTTTTGTATATTTTATTTTAGCGTTTTTGACCTATTATTTTATGTACATATTTTATCAATTAATAAAAACCCAAAAAATTAGATTAATGTGTAATTATTTATCTCTGATTTATCAAATTTTTTCGGGATTTTTATCTGGTCTAAAAATGACATAAAATACAAAACCCCAAAATCAAGGTGTTCTATGTTCATGGGATACCCTAAAAATATCATTTTATGCAATTGATCAGTTATTGATGTCTTCATGAAAGTTGTAGATCTCATCGAGACGAGCAATTTTAGTAAAGAAACTTTTTCGATCTGAGGTCATCTACTATTTATTTGTGATTTTACAAAGTATTTTTTCTCGGAATTTTCTGGTGCTGACACGTGGCAGCACCTGGTGCCGCCACGTGTCAGCTATTTTTGGTCTTTATATTTATCGCTTTTATTAAAAAAATTTAAATAAAAAATAGTTAAAGGTGGACGCACGTGCCTCCAAGCACGTGCTCCGCACGTGCCCGCCCCTGCACCTTCACGCCACCCCGCACGCGCACTGCACGTGCGTCTCACCCCTTTATCCCCAGGCTGCCACAGGGCATGCTGATGGTCATCCGATCTTGGCCGATCGGACGGCCGCTCTTCACCGTCAATCAACCCAAATGAATCTCGCATCACCGCATCTCCCCGATCTCGCCCAAATCGCCATCTCCGTCCACCCATCCCCTATTTAAAGAACAAGCGCCTACCCTCGAGGCGTTATCCGCCGACTGCACCAAAAACCAAAACCCGATGGTGACATCCCGTGGTTATTATCTTCGGCGAGATCCGACCCTACTCCATCTTTGGAGTCGTCGCAGCTTGAGCCTCCTGCCGCTCGCCGCTTCTGCTTCGGCAGCCCGCGCTATTGAGCCAACGCTGACAACCAACGCCTCTAACTCCGCCGGTCATCTTCCTCGCCATAGCCTGGAGCTTCAAATACCCCCTTCGACCATCACCTCCGCCACCGTCGACAATATCTCCACCAACTTCAGAAACCTCCTGTTGCCAGAGCATCAACCGCCACCGTCAACGCCTCGACTTGCACCATCGACACCGCTTCATCGACAACTCCCTCCGGCCAACAACACCTGGGCTGCTCCTCCGCCTCTCGACTGCTACGACAGCTCCGGAGGCCAGCCACCCCTTTGCCGCCTTCCGCCCCTCCGCCTCACCACCGGTCTCGGAGCCCTAGGCCCCAGCGTGTGCCATGCACGTGCGTGGGGAACTCCAGCGACCATCATCCCAGGGGTCACGTGCTGCGCACGTGACCCGCTGGGCAAATTATAAAAGGGCCCCAAACTTCTCCACATTCTCCCTCCAGTCCGCCTACCCTTGGGTCACGAGCTCCGCACGTGACCTGTTGGAAATTTGCAATATCTTCCCCCCAGTTATCGGTAATTGCATCTAGGCCCTCCTGCACATTTTATTTATATTATTTTTGCAGTTAGACCCCTGCATTTCCCCCTTTTTTAGACTTCTTTTTGCATTATTTTATTTATCAAATATTGGCATTTTATTCTACACTTAATTCTCTACATTTTGACATATTGTGGACATTTTTTTGATCATTGGTTTGTTAATAATTAATTGTTTTGTGGAAATTTGCATATTTTGTCCATTTTGTGCTCTTAATTTTGTATTTGATTAACCATTGCTATAAAAATTCCCGAAAAATCACATATTGTAGGATTAATTGTGCTTGAAATTGTGCCCAAAAATAATTTAATTTGCATGCATAGTTTGCCTTGTAAAAATCATTTTGTATATCTCAGTGTTTAATTTTTAATAGGTATTAGATCTCACATTTTCGAGGTTTAGGATTTTTCTGAGCTCCATCACCTAGTGATAGACTTTAGATAATTTTATTCCTTGAAAATAAGTAGGATTAATATTTATTATAATTAAATATTGAAATTCATTTTATTTGCATTTGAAAATTTATAAAAAAATTCATATTGCATCCAAAAATTCCAAAAAACTTACAATGCATTTATTTCATCATAATTTACATTGTGGCTAAGTTTTATATTTTTCGGACATCGTTTGAACGTAATTCACATTTTAGTCCCTAAGATAGGCTAGATTTGCATATTGCATCCTTTATTGCATTAAAAATTCCAAAAAAAGACCGCTTCGAAAATCGTGCATGAATCTTGATAGACATAATTCTAGGTTGTTCCTTTGGCTCCTTGTGATCGATCTTGGGACTTACCCAAGTAAAATAAACATAAAACCGCATTAATTAAAATTGACGAATATGTTGTGTGGTTATTTTCTTGACCAATTCCGATTGCCGCCTACAACGCACGACAAATCGTTTTAACACGAACGATAAAAATATCTTTTTAACAAGCACATTTTCGGCCTCGTCAGATGGCGCCGTTGCTGGGGAGGCAAACGACCTAGATTTTTAGCTTAAAAATTTTCGTTCGGTTTTCCGCATTCGGGTAGTCTGACCCCCCCTGAATTTTTCATTGTAAATTCTATTTATTTTCAGCATTTATTTTTTTCTTGTCTATTGTATTATTTTTTAGTTACTCTGTTACACTATCTCTCTTATTTTTCTTGCGAGGTACCTGGTATGTGGAGCAATTTTTCAAGAATCGACGCAACTTCACCGACTTCCGCAAAAGCCGCAATTATAATTAAGATCGAGTTGAATCGTGAGAGAGCGTAGTGTCTAGGATTTATTTTTCTCAACTTTAATTTTTGCAATTAATTGCTCATTTACAACGGTATCTGTTTGGACTCTCGCGATTGTAAAAAGACCTCTAACTTTTTCTGTGGTGTGTCGTGGCCTGTTTCACTCTCCGGTGAGGGTGGGGGCCGACTTGAGTGGCGATTAGGTTAGACCTGCACATACGGCTCTTAGAGCATTTTTAATTCTTGATTGTGCTCGTTGGATCTTAAGCCACACTGCACTATTAATTGAGACGCACCTAGATCGTTCAATTTAGCCAAAATTTAACTCATTTCTTCCCCGCTAATAGAACTTTCTGCTTAGGTGTGGTTTTTCATCGACTTGCATTCATTTAGATTAATTTTTAAAATTTATGTCTAACATTCCACATGAAGATTGTGAGGATTCACTGTAAATCTTCTAACTGTGCATACATCATTGTTTTCACGTGCATCGGCTTTTCCCTAATTTCTCCCTCCTATTTTGCCACATAAGTTTAAAGGAAATTGGGACTGGACGGTAGACGTATATTTCTGCTCACTTAAATTCTTTAGTGATCACCTAATTAAAATTGAGACCGCTAAATATAGCCGATTTCAAATTAACCCATAAAATCAAAAACTTTTGCGGGAGAGTAACCCCGACCTTGGATGTTTTTATTTTTCTGAGTGAGCGAGAGACGACCCTTAAGGTTAGAACCCAGCTCCGATATTTTCATTCAGACTGCTGATTTTAAAAATGATTAGCTACTTTTCAGTGAGGAATACGGGTAGCCGAATCGGTCCAGACTTCCTTAGCAGAGTAGGTGGTTTAAAGGACATTGCGTAAGGCTCCATCCTTAAGTAACACGGGTAGCCGTTTTACAGTTTGTACTTACACCTATACTGGCTGAAAGTGGATGCAACTAGTCGTACGAACTCAGGACAATCTTTAAGAAAATTTCGACACCTAACAACTCGCTAAATTTTTGCCAAGATTGATTTATCACCAACTAAAATTGAATACATAATAGCCGAACTCTTACGGCTTCATTATTTGAGTTGGTAAACCCGAGGTTTGATTTGTATTTGCATTGGTGTGCGTGAACCGATTTCGAATATCAAAAGCCGCACATTTGATAAAATTCTCTTGACTATCCCGTGCAATCATCTCTCTCATCTCTTGACTTAATTCTCACCATGGAACTTTTGACCATAAAATATTACATATCCAACCCATTTCTTACAAAAATGACCGAACATCACTATGAAAATAAATCTGTGTCGGTTAGGCCCAAATCAGCTACATCCTCTTCTTTCAATAATCCTCCAACATTTGCGGGAAACTTTCACCCGCGGATGAATTCAGCCCCCTCAATAAATCCTTACTCAAATCATCCGACCACACATGACCACCTACCATCTTGGACTGAACCACCTTTTTCTCAGTTTCTCGCCAATGAAACATTTTAAGATCAAAATACCTTTGAGTCTCATGACTGGCTGAGAAACCACCCAGATGGAAAGACATGCACTTAATGATCATCAACGTTGGATTGACCACGACAGACCCCTCTTCAGACATGATACTCATACAGAGGACTGGACTGACCTCCTAGAAACACACAAACCATGTATGCTGACTCCACAATATCAAGGTCTGACCAATCATGATCAAAGTATTGAACTCTACCCAAATCAAATACACATGCCGAGACCATGTGAGCTGCCGCCTTCCATAATTATTGAGGAGATATTTTCTAAAAATAATGATCATATAATGTATATTCCAAGAAACTCTCCTCGTACCACATACAAGAAAATGGAAGACAAAGTTATGGAACACATACCAACTGCTCCCATAATTGATCATGAACAGAATTTTGAGGATAATGTTTTGAGGATAAAAACAAGATTTGAATTGATGGAGGATAGATTTCAAAAATTTACCGACCGAGTAATCTCATTATATGGTGGATCGGATATAAAACTAAATAAGGAAATGATTGGATCTAAGAGTGAAAATTTTGAGAATATTCAAAGACCTAGGGATTATTCTAACATCAACGTTTCTGCTTATTATTCCCCTAGAAATGATTATGCATCTGACCCTTACTCTGAACATCAAAGCCCCTGCTCATTTGAGGAACACACCACATCACCACACCACACAGAAAATACCAAAAAAATAGAATATTCAAAAACACCAAAAAAATAAAAAATCCAGAAAACTTCATAAAAATTGAGACTGAAGAAGATCTGAAGAATTTGGATCCTACTGTACAGGAAGCACTGGAAAAACGCTTGATTTTTGAACTTCCCTTTATAAAGGCCATTGAACACTTCCCCGACCTTAAAATTTTTTTTAATAGACAAATTAATGATCAAAAAGTCAGGAAGGATTAGAACAAAAAATGAAAGATATATCTTTTCAATGGCCTCCTCCTTGGTGTTGAGGAGAAAAACCAAAAGCCGCATAGTGAAGCGGTTGCCCAGATTTGATTGTATAATCAAAGACACAAATTTCACCCATGCTCGAATTGATGACGATTCACCAATCAATATCCTCCCGACCTCTGTATTTCATGAACTCAAGCTCGGACCGATTCGGAAGATACGAGAGTTTGTTCAATTGACTGATCGATCAATAAAACGGCCGAGAGGAATCATTTCTGTCATCATGATATTCCAAGGTGCTCCACTCAAAATGGAATTCACGATCATTGATATTGAGCATCAAGGATAATTTACCCAGTCTCCAATTATTCTCGGAAAGCCATTATTAGCATTGTCTAAGGTAATTATCGATTGTGAGACCCGGGAAATCAATTTTAAAGCATTGGAATCACTACGATCTGATACAGTCTTTGAGGAACCACGATTTTCTGAGGCAACCGACGAAGTCCCCGATAACCGTAACCATGAAGCGGTAGAAGAGCTCTACCCCGCAGCTACACCTTATATAGCGGTTGTTGATGGGACTATTGGTTTAGAGAATCTCCCCCCTTCTCCATTCCCAACTGCGTTCACCTTGGAAAATCGAGCATATGAATCTTATGATCCGAAGACTTATGCATGGGCACACCCTGGGTCAACCTATTCTGAATACATAGATTACATCAACTCGACACAGGAATGTTCCAACATCAAATCAATGAAAAATGAACATGCAGAAACTCTCCCCAGTATTTCAATTCCCGCGGAACTCAAAATAGACATAACCTTCTACTACAATCCTGAGACATATTCATGGTCGCACCCAGGGGGCAACCTATTCTGATTATCTTGAACAAATCATCCTAAATCGAGAGTGCACCAACATTAAGGAGACTAAGAACAAACACGCAGCCCAAAAACCGACCAAGGAGAAGAATTCCAATGGCTATTCATCTGGATACTCAAGTGAACCGACATCTTCACGAAACAAGAGAAAGAGAGTCACCTTTGACCTTTCGGAAGAGGAATCAGTTAATGATCCCTCATCAGGTTCGGAAAAGGTGATCTACATGAGTGAAGTCTGTTCGGTAGCTCTAAAGCCATATCTTCGCAAGGATCCAAAATTCGATTCTCGTTGGACAACTCCCGTTTCTAATTATTACTCATCCAAAGCTGATGCTCCTATCTTCCACAAGTACACTGGAATTATTTGTTATGAGTTGACTGAGACCGGAGCTTCTGAATATTCATCTAAGGACAAACCGATTGATCTTAAAAAGGAACGAATTTTGAGGAAACAATTAAAGAAAAAAAAGACATGAATATCTGGAGTGTATCCACTTTCAAATACCATTCCTCTGAGGATAACTCTGATGATGGCTACCTTTCGTCTGACTTATATGATTCATCTACTATCCATCATGATTTTTCTGAGGATGACACTGATAATAGTTGGGAATCACATGTTTTATCTCCGTTTCACCATTACGATCTCCCATCATAGGCTCACAAAAAGATCAGCCATAAACCGCCTTAATCGTCGGCTACCCACCCTGCCTCCCGACCACATCGATCTCCCTGTACAACGTCTTCCTCTACTTAGGCCAAGGCCTAAGTATAGGGGGGGACCGATGCCATCTGTATATACTATTTTCTCACACCACACTCCTTCTCCCGATCGCTCCATTTCTACCTTTCTCTTATACTTAGGCTGACCAGAGCCTAAATATATGGGGAACCGACGCTCACCTGTATATACTCTCCTCATTTACATATCCCGACCGCCTCTTTTTGCGCTCTTCTTCTATACTTAAGACTATTCACAGTCTAAGTATAGGGGTACAAACCATTGTATATCAAAAATTTTACTCTCTTACGCTTAGCCCGAGCTATGTCTTCTTTACGCTTCTTGTGCTCTGAGGACACATCACTCGCTAAGTATAGGGGGGTCTGTATATATACTGTGTATATATTTTATCCATACCTCGTACTTTCGCATAAATCTATATGTATTTACGGGGTGGGTAATTAATTCAAAAAAAAAACAAAAAAACAAAAAAAAACAGAAAAAGAAAAAGAGTTTTGCCACTAACACTGACTGTACTCAAATTTTTTTTTTTGAAAAAATGGCTTCTTATTCATTTTTGCATAAAAAAATCAAAAATAAAAAATGTGTCTGCATTCCACACACCTGTACTTCATCCAGCACCGCATTCATATGCATATGTGAAAAGTCATCGGGTTCTGAACTGAGTCATGAGCCGAAACCAAGAGTGGTCTGGACTTGACCTTAATCCACCTAATTTTCAGAGGAACTTCACCGAGAAATAGGATTTTAGAAGCTTCAGGTTGTTGACTTAATTCTTTAAGTTCCACATAACAATGTGCATAGTTTGACTCTTAGTGTCTAACCTGGTTTCTTCATTCTGGGTACAACTCTGGAATAAGGAATTAATTTGTACTCTCGCACTATGCACTTAGCTCAACTCAGACGGGATGTTGGAAGACTGTGTGAGTTTCTTTTCTGGTAATGTGGAAATCTAAAGACCGGAGTACGGGTTGAAATAAAGCTTCGGAAAAGGGATGGACGGCTGGGCACAATTTTTCTAAGACCCTAAAAAATGTATGGAACAAAAAGATTCTATATCCGTAGGGGCACAACAAGATCTAAGCAGAACCACCAAAAATTCCAAATACAAAGAAGCGTTCTACCAAATAAATATCTGACCAAAAGGTCCAAGCTTCAAGAAGCCTGCAGATCTTGGTGGAGACTCGACTACGCTGGCCATCATCACAAGGAGAGGTGACTACACTGGCCACCCTCCAGTTCTTTTCTCATTCTTCTAACTTCTCCCCAATTCGATTGTGAACATAGCGCGACAGACCTTAGAAGGAAATACCTGACTCCTCGAGGACGAGTTACTGGAGAGGAGGTTTGCGTGGTAGTCCGACATTCTGGGTAGGAAGAGCTAAAACCTTTCACACACAAGAGTCGATTGTTTAATGTTCATATGGTATAATTTGGGAAGAGGATTGATCTAAGATGACTTCTGAGCCGAATTTGTAGCACTGATATGTAGAACTTGAGGGCTGTTGATTTTGAAATTCTAAGTCTCACAGAAGTTCCGCCAAACTATTAATCCAAAGGTCGAGTCTAGATTCACTTTCACACTCAGCTCATGGTCTTGGTCTGGAACCCAATCTCATTTCACTTCATGACATTTCTTTTTCATGCTCAGGGACGAGCATGCTTTAAGTGTAGGGGGATGACGAATCTCGGATTCGTCACTCTAAATCTCATTTTTTAAGCTCAAATACCTTAAAATCAACAACATTCCTGCATCTATTTTGCATAATTAGCATTCATGCATGTTTTCATAAGAATTGCATTTTAGCACTAATTTCTGCACGAAATAAGAAGCCAAAAATCCAAGCCAAAATGACCTGTAAATAGCCTAACTTCCAGAATTTTTAACTCATTCATGCTAATTCTGAATGACTCAAAACCACCTCCACTGTGTACATATCACTAACAAGAATAAATGAAAAATTTAAAAAAAATAACTAACCCAAATAAGTGGACCAAAAACCCAAACCCTAGTTTCAAGATTTCTGGACTAAAAATCTCATATCTTCCTCATCCAGTGTCCGATTTAATCCTACTCATTTTGAACTAATGAACATTCAATTACCTTCAAAACAAGACCAAGTTCAAGTGATTCAGAGCTCGTATGTGATAGTTGGATTTTGGGCCTCTTTTGTATATTTTATTTTAGCGGTTTTTGACCTATTATTTTATGTACATATTTTATCAATTAATAAAAATCCAAAAAAAATATATTAATGTGTAATTATTTATCTCTTATTTATCAACTTTTTTTCCGGATTTTTATCTGGTCTAAAAATGACATAAAAATTACAAAACCCCAAAATCAAGGTGTTCTATGTACATGGGATACCTCAAAAATATCATTTTATGCAATTGATCGCTGGTTTTGATGTCTTCATGAAAGTTGTAGAGCTCATCGAGACGAGCAATTTTAGTGAAGAAATTTTTTCGATCCGAGGTCATCTGCTATTTATTTGTGATTTTACAAAGTATTTTTTCTCGGAATTTTCTGGTGCTGACACGTGGCACCACCTGGTGCCGCCACGTATCAGCTATTTTTGGGCTTTATATTTATCGCTTTTATTAAAAAATTAAAATAAAAAAATAGTTAAAGGTTGATGCACGTGCGTCGCACATGCCTCCAGGCACGTGCTCCGCACGTGCCCGCCCCAGCATCTTCACGCCACCCCGCATGCGCACTGCACGTGCGTCTCGCCCCTTTATCCCCAGGCTGCCACGTGGCATGTTGATGGCCGTTCGATCTCGGCCGATCGGACGGCTGATGTACTTCATCTCCAACCTCCGGATCCCTAAGCTTCCTCCCCCTTTGGAAGCTCCGTCTCCTCTGCCAATTTCGCCGCCGCCTCGCAAACTCGGGCGCCGCCTATCCCCCGCAATCGCCACGTATCTCGCGGTCGCTCTTCACCGTCAGTCAACCCAAACGAATCTTGCATCACCGCATCTCCCCGATCTCGCCCAAATCGCCTCCGTCCCCCATCCCCTATTTAAAGAACAAGCGCCTTCCCTTGAGGCCCCATCCCCCGACTACATCGAGAACCAAAACCCGATGGTGACAGCCCGTGGTTATTATCTTCGGCGAGATCCGACCCTACTCCATCTTTGGGGTCGTCGCAGCTTGAGCCTCCTGCCTCTCGCCGCTTCTGCTCCGGCTGTCCGCGCTGTTGAGCCAACGCCGACAACCACCGCCTCCAACTCTGCCAGTCATCTTCTTCGCCAGAGCCTGGAGCTTCAAATACCCCTGTCGACCATCACCTCTGCCACCGTCGACAACATCTCCATCAACTTCAGACACCTCCTGCTGCCAGAGCATCAACCGCTGCCGTCAACGTCTCGACTCGCTCCATCGACACCGCTTCATCGACAACTCCCTCCGGCCAACCGTACTGGGCTGCTCGTCCGCCTCTCGACCGCTACAGCAGCTCCGGAGGCCAGCCACCCCTTTGCCGCCTTCCGCCCCTCCGCCTCGCCACCGGGCTCGGAGCCCGAGGCCCCAGCACGTGCCATGCACGTGCGTGGGGAACTCCAGCGGCCATCAGCCTAGGGGTCACGTGTTGCGCACGTGACCCGATGGGCAAATTATAAAAGGGCCCCAAACTTCTCCACATTCTCCCTCCAGTCCGCCTACCCTTGGGTCACGTGCTCCGTACGTGACCCGCTGGAAAATTTGCAATATCTACCCCCCAGTTATCGGTAATTGCATCTAGGCCCTCTTACACATTTTATTTATATTATTTTTGCAGTTAGACCCCTATGTTTCCCCCTTTTTTGGACTTCTTTATTGCATTATTTTATTTATCAAAAATTAGCATTTTTCTACACTTAATTCTCTAGATTTTGACATATTGTGGACATTTTTTTATCATTGGTTAATTAATAATTAATGTTTTGTGGAATTTACATATTTTGCCCAGTTTGTGCTCTTAATTTTGTATTTGATTAACCATTGCTCTAAAAATTCCCGAAAAATCATATATTGTAGGATTAATTATTCTTGAAATTATGTTAAAAAAGAATTCATTTGCATGCATAGTTTGCCCTATAAAAATCATTTTGCATATCTCAATGTTTGATTTTTATGGTATTAGATCTCACATTTTCGAGGTTTAGGATTTTTCTGAGCTCCATCACCTAGTGATAGACATTAGATAATTTTATTCCTTGAAAATAAGTAGGATTAATATTTATTATAATTAAATATTGAAATTCATTTTATTTGCATTTAAAAATTCATTAAAAAATTCATATTGCATCCAAAATTTCCAAAAAAATTACAGTGCATTTATTTCATCATAATTTACGTTGTTGCCAAGTTTTATATTTTTCGGACATCGTTTGAACGTAATTCACATTTTAGTCCCTAAAATAGGCCAAATTTGCATATTGCATCCTTTATTGCATTAAAAATTCAAAAAAAAGACCGCTTCGAAAACCACGTACGAATCTTGATAGACATAATTCTAGGTTATTCCTTTGCCTCCTTGTGATCGACCTTGGGACTTGTCCAAGTAAAATAAACATAAAACCACATTAATTAAAATTGACGAATATGTTGTGTGGTTATTTTCTTGACCGATTCCGATTGCCGCCTACAACGCACGACTAATCATTTTAACACGAACGATAAAAACATCTTTTTAAACATTGCGATTCCGGATTCGTCAGAGGGTTTGCATGGTAGTCCAGCATTCTTAATGGGGAGAGCTAAAAACTTTCACACACATGAGACAATTGTTCAATGTTCTTGGGACATGCTTTGGGAGAAGGATTGATCTAAGATGACTTCTCAGTCAAATCCGTTACAATGATATGTAGAACTTGAGGGCTGTTGATTTTAAAACTCTAAGTCTCACAGAAGTTCTGTGAAACTATTAATCCAAAGGTCGGGTCTAGCTCCATTTTTACCTTTTGTTCATGACTTTGGTATGAAACCCAAAATCATTTCACTTTTGCATTTCATTTTACTTTCTCGGGTACAAGCAAGGTTTAAGCATAGGGGGTTGATGATTCATCATACTAAAAAATGAAAAAGAGATCTTCGGTCTGAGTAATTAGCTACATTTATCATTTATTCTACATTTTTATCATTCATGCACTTAAAATTAATAATTGTATTTTAGGACTCATGAATTGCATTCATAATCATCCTTTTAATTATTTAAAAAATTCATAATATTCTTTAATTAATTCTCTACATTGTTGTATGCTTGGAATATTTTTGTTCTCTGTGGTTAATTAATTATTAATTGTTCTTACGAATATTTTTATATTTTTCCCAATCCGTGCTTAAAAACTTGTAGATAATTAACCACAGTTCTAAAAATTGCTAAAAAATTATGTATCTTAGAATTAATTGATAGTAACATTGTGCCCAAAAAGAATTGCATTTTCATGCTTATTTTCTCTCTAAAAATCATTTCATCCATTTCATTAATCATTTTTAATAGGTATTAAATCCAACATTTTTAGGTTTAGGATTTTTTTGAGATAGATCACCCAGTGAAATATCTTAGATAATTTTATTTCCTGAAGATAACTAGAGTTAATATTTATTATAATTGATTATTGAAAGTTTCATTGTCTGTATTATTTTATTCATTGAAATAAATTTTGCATCTAAAAATTACAAAAAATTATAGTATCTTAATTTCATTGCATTTCACATTCTGACCAAGTCTCATTAGTTTTGGACTTGAATTGATCGAGATTTGCAATTCAACCCCTGAACTTTACTAATTTTGTATTTTCCCAATTTATTTCATTTAAAAGTACCAACAATATTCCTCTTCAAAAACCTAACTTTGAGATCAAATTTAAACCAACCTAAGGAGATAGTTGTCTCCTTGATTTCGATCTTGAAACTAACCAAGTAAAAAAAATATCGATCACTCACTTTAATTTAACATTAATTAAAAAAAATAGTTTTTGATCAATTGTGAAAGTGCCTGCCTACAACGAATATCTCTTAATAATTAATTCCATCGAACTAAGAGGGCATTTTTGTGGTTCGTCAATGGCTCATTTGTAAACACACATAGTGGAGAAAGTGTAGAGTGTCACCTCACTCTAGAGCGAGTTCCCCTTCTAATCAGAGAGGAGCTTTGTGCACGTGCTTGTATGGTTGTGTGGCTGTGTCCTTGAGAGTGCTCTTAAGCGATCCAGAGTCATGCTTGTGCTTGTGTTTGAGCGTCGGTGCATGAGAAAGCAGGAGTATGAGAAGAGTTGAAGCATGTCTAGGACCATTCTACTCGGGAAGGCTAGTTAGCTATGAGTTAGCTAACACCGCACATGTCGAAATCGATAGTGGGATTTTGACCCTGTAAAATTGGTATTAGAGATTGGTCGGTGCCAAGAAAGCGGGCAAGAAAGCGAGCAAGAAGCAGGAAAAGTTAGAAGTGGTTATTAGTGCAATCGATCATGAGAGCAAAGGATACTTGTCGGTGCAAGTATATCTTCAATCGATAGAGAGAAGATGGTGGGTGTCACCGAGCATGTAGCAACACTGTAAAAAGCAGTGGTAGAGATGGATTCCACTATTGGGACTCATGCCAACCACATCCCAGACCTAGAGGATCGTTCTTCAGAAGGATCGGATGTTGGGGACAAGACCCAATGCTCAGCGGAGTAGATCAAGTCCTTGGAGGACAAATTGGAGGTGTTCAATACTATGACGGAGGATCTACACAACTAGATATGCCTCATCAAGAAGGCGATAGAGAATGTAGGGAACTCCACGGGGTGTAATGACACAAGGTACCTGAACCCAAACCCTTCACAGGAACGCAAAGTATGAAGGATTTGGAGAACATGCAATGGGATATGGAAGTTTACTTAGAGGTAACCAAGCTAAGGGAAGTCGAGAAGGTGGGATTGGCATCACTGTATATGTTGAGCGACACTAAGTTATGGTAGAGGAGACGTGCAACAGAGAGGATACGTGCAACAGACGAGGCAAGACCGAGGATATCCAGATGGGATGATCTAGTCATGGAACTGAAGGCGCATTTCCTATCGAAGAATACTACGTGGGTCGCATGGGAGGCTCTTCGAAGCCTGAAGAAAACATGTATTGTTCATGATTACGTGAATCAGTTCACATCTTTGTTGTTGGACATCAAGGGAATGTCAAAGGAGGACAAATTATTCAATTTCACGACCGGGTTGCAAAGTTGGGCGCAAGCCGAACTACGGAGGCAGGGCATGAAGGACCTTAATACAACGGTCATGGTGGCAGAATTGTTGATCGACTACAGTGTCCAACCAAGCTATAATTCTGAGGAGAAGGAGTTCACCAGCAAACTGAAGGTGTGATCAAATGACAAGAACAAAGGCATTGCCTAGGGTCCACCAACGGGGTAGAGAGAGTACTCCAAAAGGAGGGAGCAATCCAAGAGCAAGGGGTGCTTCATATACGAAGGACCGCATCGGACATGGGAGTGAGCAAAGAAGGAGAAGAAGAAGGTGAGATACGCTTGGGAAAAATCGGTGCTATGCACAAGGTACGCCTCACATAACTTTGATTCAGAGCTTCGAATTTGGTGGAGGGAGGGAACTCTACCACAAAGAGCTTTGGAGAAGCTAAGGCTCCGTAGAGGACGCACATGAGTGCGAAAGTGCGTGTAGAGCACCAACGTGTGTGATGGAGCCACACAACCCAAGTTGTGGGTAGGAGAACATTCGTGTACAAGAAGTCGATGCAGAGCCCTGGAGAGCGATGCAACATGGACAAGAAGCTACACATCCATGGGGGTGGAGTGGCGACGAACCAAACCACCAACTATCTTGTAGGAGGCAAGATATCGAAGATGCTCGGAGTGCAGGAGGTGCTCATTTTTCAGGATATGGATACGTCCAAAGTGAGCGATCGAGATCGATAATGAACAAACGTGGAGGCAAATACTCCACATGTGGAGCCGGATATGCCACACACGAGCAATGGAAGTGTTGTATCCGGGAGGGATACATCGAGAACATGAGCTGACGAGTAAGCTCCATTTCTTACGACAAAGGCCAAGTCGTGGAGTTACACGTTAGTTCGTGAGAAGAACAAGTGCAGGAAGGGAGGCGGTGCATGCTTGGACCACCCTTCCAACTGAGCAGCATCAGGAGGTGCATAGAGGATGGAGGATCGTGATGGGACACAAGTTAAGGAAGGGATGCTCGGTTGAGGACAACCTATTCTTCAGGTGGGGGAGGCTAGTGACACCTTAAAATTTCATGATCGAGAATGACCGTGCAGCGGTAGAAGATGCTTGAGAATGATTGATGAAGCTTACTTCAGAAGAAGTCTAAAAATACGAAGGTATTACATAGGTTATTCATGGGAGTCTGGAGGCTCAACCGTACGCGATAATGAAGAAGCGTCACATAGGACACTGCCTCAGTAGCATAGTGTTGTGGAGCTTGTAGAAGTGCGAGCACAACAAGTACATATAACAGTGCAAGACATGATGGTGGATGCATGATGAATACCCATTCATCACTCTTTATTCTTTTATTTTAGCTACAAAACCCATGCAAAACACATGTATATTCCTGTAAATATCAATAATCGTCAAATAGCATGTGTTGTGTAAATATGCATTTTTAGCATGTTTTTGTGCATAAATAAAAGAACAAAGAAATAAAAGAAAAAGAGGGAGATATTTAGAATAAATATTGAGTGACCTAATATTAAGGGAGGGCTCAGCATTGGCCTGACCGCAAAAAGAACCAAGTAGAGGGAGATAGGGCAACTCATGTGTATATATACCTATAAATAAATAAAAATATTTCCTATAAAAAAATAAAAATGGTTGTGTATTTATATGTATATATTTGTAAATACTAAGTTAAAATAAAAATGAGAAAAATAAAAAGAAAATAAAATATCCTTCCTCATTGTATATACACCATGTACATAAAACACTTTATCTATTTATTTATCTCTATAAATAAATAAATTAAAATCTCACAAAAATATGTACATATTCCATGTTTCATAATGTGAATAAATAAAATAAAAACCATAAAAATAAAAATAAAATAAAAAGAAAATAAAATAAAAACCAAGAGCCACCTTGTATATATACCATGTATATAAATAAAACTATTTATTTCACCCATGTACATAATTAATAAAAATAAAATAAAAATACCATATTATTCCAAATTTTATCCTATAAATAAATAAAATATAAAATTGGAATAATTTATATAAAAATAAATAATTAAAAATAAAAAAATACATATGTATATACATGTATATAATAATACTATTTTGTAAATACATTATTTATATTTCAAAAAAATAAATAAAAATCACAAAAAAATAGTTTAAAAATAAAGAAACATTTTTCATGTTTTAACTTTTTTTGAAATTTGGCCATTTACTATGTTAAAATAAATTGTCAAATAAATCATAATTGGCGGGCTCTAATTGGTCCACGGGGATTGTTGACCCCGATCGACTCTCCCCCCAGGACCATCAGAGCCGGATCATGTTCGCCCGACCCGATTTCTCCTATTTCTACCCACTTGATCCGCCCGCCATTTGCGCAAACCCCGGGTCCTATTTGCCTGATACTTCCCTGATCCACGCCCGGAGGATTGCATCGGGGTCCGAGCTCCGAATCTCTCCCCCGACCCTCACCTTCTCGGACCCCTAACACTATAAAGCTCCTGCTCCGCCGCCCATTCCACGCTATCTTTGGCTCCACCTTCCAATCCTAGGATCTCCACTGCCTTCCCTAGAGTGACAGCTAGCCGCGGGTGGTGTCGCAGTGAGGAGGAGGTGCCCAGCCACTGATCCAGCAGCTCATCGCCGCCGTGCGCCGCCCAGGAGTAGCGCTCGAGCCTCAGGCATCGACGTCCCTTGAGGCGATGACCAGGAGCTCCAGGAGCTCTTCCACAGTCGACATCAACCATCCAGTAAGCCTAGTTCTTTCTGTCTTTCTCGAATTTTCATTTACGCCCAAATCATCCATTCGCTGTCGACCATCGAATCCGACCATCTCAGCCACCCTCTCGACCATCGGACTCTACCCTCACACTCACGAGACTCCTCTGCACCTTTTGCACCCACTCACACCCCCCGACTCGCCCCGGAGCGAGGACTTCGATCTTCACCACCGTCGCTTCACCGGAGATTGACCATCTCGCCTCATCCGACCACCACGCCACCTCTAATCGAGTCGAGGCACTTTGCCCTCAACCCAAGAGCTTGTTGTGCCACTTTTTAGGTCAGAAGGGCCTCATCTAGAGGTCTTCACATTCAGCACAGGAGCTCCAGCTCCGCCTTCGTCATCGGAGCGTCTCCGACGTTCCCGGCCTCCTCGGAGCGGAGCATCAGTTGCGGACCATCGAGTTGATTCTTCTCCACATATCAATAGCAGCAGGAGAGGTCCACCGCGTGAGTATCGGGCCGGCGAAGTTCACCGGCCACCTGTTCTTGGTGGACCCTCCAGAGCCATCCATTCAGCCCTCCTGCTCCAGATGCGATCTCAGCGATTGATTTGAGGAGCCACGCCACCGTCCGATCCATTGGAGGTGCGATCAGGACCACACGATCAGCCGAAGATACACCCTTAATTCCAAACCGTTCAGTCTACATGTGGCATCTTCACCGCCGTTGATCCAGCGAGGGTTTACCCACAGCGCACCACAATCGTTAGATCCTCCACGTGGACAGCCCTCCGCCGTCAGATCCGAGCGAGGTTTACTCGAGGAGGCGCCCGCTACCCGCAGCCGTTGGATTCACCACGTGGCACCATCCCAACCCTCGGATAATAAATAGGGGTAATTTACACTTAGGTGTTAGATTTGTGAGCCCTGGGTGAACCATTCTTACAATAAATGTTATTGTAATATTTAAGTTTATCAATAAAAGTTATTGATGTTTCACTCCCTTTCTGAAATTATATGAATGAATGCACTATAAGGTCCCTCTGTACAATTAGGGTTATGTACCATGGCCAGCTTGATGATCATATAGCTGTTGATTCATTAAATGAATCATAGAGGCTGGTGTTTGGATGAATATCTAAAGAGTTAGATAGAGGACTCATCAAGCACCGTCAAATGATTGTCAAGTGGAGATCTCCAGCCTGAGTAGGAGATGGCAATCCTTTCTCACATAGGCTGATATCTGACCGACCTCTTGATGCAGGTCCTCTGCATGGGAATTGTGATTCGGAGGTGTCAGATTAGTTAGGTCAATGGGTTGACCTGACGAGATCGAGATAACCTAAGTCCTATGTTGAATGCTGTCACAGCATAGGCACGCATCCTCTGACCGAAGACAGATATATTGCTATATGTTTGAGTATGTACATTTGGCAGACCAATAGGTTGATGACCTAACCAAGGTCTATACACCGGCGAGCTGGTGTGCATATAAGGGTATATGAGCAATATAGTCTCTCAAAGGGATCATACAGGTTCATTTGTGAACCGGAAGACATGAGCTCACTCATGAGGTATTGGGACCGATCAAATTCCATGCATGGTCGTCGTGCTTTGGAAGCATGACATGAATTTGAAGGTATGATATATGCTTTGGGAAATCATATGATCGATACCAAATCCCAATGACCAAGATTGAGAAACTTAATGATTAAACCCTGAAGAAGACAGTGTAAAAATGATCTTGATCTTCGGGTTGATCATGGGTCTTCCAGTATGCAGGATGTACAGGTATTGGGAATACCTGAAGGGTGATGTGATCATAAACGATTGTATATCCATGACGCTTCCATTCCGAGGGAGTGATGAAACAAGTCTGGATTTTAGTGACTCCTTCCAGTAGAGAAGCAATCTGATCTTAGTCCAAGTGTTGGACATTGGTCTGAATGAGATTCAGATTCAATGAAGATTAGATTTGCGGTCTTGATTTAATCAAGCATCTATGGGAGGTTCGTTCGATCTGGATTTGAGATAATATCTCAATATCCAAGTCACTATACATGAAATAATACAATCGCCCTGTCCTTATCTCCAAGTATCTGCGGAGAAAGTACATTATTCTTGAAAGGGTTCAAGAATAATTCTTTTGATGAAATATCCAAGCAAGGACTTGATGATTAAATGAGATTTAATTATCAAGCTTAAATATGAATATGATTCATATTGTGAAAATGATTATCTAAGATAATTAAATGGGATTTAATTATCAAGGATTAAGAGAATGTGGATAACACTATCCATGATATATGTGTGTTATAAATGTGATTTATAATATACATATATAAGAGAGAGAATTTATGTAAATAGCATTTGTTAATTAATAATGTGGATTGGATTCACATTTATTAATTAATTGGAAATGCAATTTACTAATTAGTTTGGGTTGTGAATATGATTCACATAATATTCAATGGCAAGATTGAAATATTCACAAATTAATTTGGAATTAATTTGGTGAATATTTATTGTGATTAATTAAGGAATAATAAGATAAATAAAATGGAGCAAAATAAACCACCCTCCATAGGTGGCGTCACCCATGAATTGTTCATGGGTGACGCCCCCCAATTTTAGGGAGGTTGGTTGACTCCATTTTTTATTTATCACATTATCTCTTAATTAGTTAATGTTAAATTAAATTATGTTGATAATGTTGCAACATTTTTTAATTTAAATTAATATTGTTGGTTTTAACCAACAACAATCATAGCCATTGATTTAGCATGGACCAAGCATAGCCCTTGGATCCATGTGTCCCATGGATTGAGATCCATTGCATCCTAAACAAGTATAAAAGGAGGGCTAGGGTAGCCTTTCCAAGTTACAACATTCTTGAGTTGAAGAACTCTACTCTCTCTCTCTCTCTCATTCTCGTGGGGTCTCCCTAATATTCAAGTGGCCATCCACTTTGTGTATTAGGAAGGAGATCATTTTTTCTACGCCTTGACGCTTGGATCTTCATCAAAGGATTGCGGGAAGGACGCGACTCATCATCGTGCTCGCAAGCGCATTCTCCGTGGGTCGGACTTAAGATAGGAGGATCTCTACTTTGGGATCTCGCGATCACAACCACGCTTCAAGAGGTATTCCTTGTACTTTGTGATTTGATGAAACGATCCGAGAAGTGTTCTCGTGATCATGTGGTTTCATCTTTAAAATTAAAAATTTTAATTTCCGCTGCATCTAGCATCTAGTACGACTAGTTGCTCCGATTGCATACGATGCGATCGACACGCTTCCGTGATGCGCTTAAGGATTCACAATATCCTTCAAGTGGTATCAGAGCCAGGTTGAATAAGGTTTTAGATATGATCCATACACCTTAGACGATTTGGTTCTTGAAAGGGTTGGGAAATTTTTACTGCATTTCAACTTTCGCACCTCTGTCTAATTGAATTTTCTGTACTGTTTAAAATGTTTAAACACGAAATTTTCAATTGGATTTTGTTCCCCATTAAACAAGGAAACCATAGGACTTGAGTTTACTAAATTTGGACTTTATTTGCTCAAGATATGGCTTTTTGAATATAACTATATTCACTGTTGCGGGAACTGTGGATTTGAACGTGATTAATGAGATAATTACGGTTTTAATCCGCCTTGAAATGCATGAATTATCACTTAGGTTCTTTAATAAATCAAATAGGCAATCTTTGGAAACTGAGTTTGCATTTTTTGTATTTAAATTGATCAAGATAAGTTAATTTTAGTGATTGGGGGTCACTGCTGGAAATTAACATTTTTTGATCTTGAACCTTGTGATATGTCATTCAATTATCATGATGAAAATTAATTGTTAATTTTCTGGAATAATTAGTGATAAATATTTGTGAAATATTTAAAGAAATAATTATTTCATTGAATGACACTTGCCTAAACCACAATGATGAGATATTAGATCTTGATCATTGTTTCATCAACAAACATTGCTTTCATGAAAACTATAGTTTATCCTACAATAGTTGTAGGACAACTTTTACATGAAAAACCCTTTTGCTTGAATAGGATTGGGGATTTTTCTAGCAAATCTCCTTATAATCAAAAATGTTTTGATTTATATTATATGGTATAATTTCGGTTGAAAAACCGATGGACATCTCAAAGTACATGATGGTCTATCTGGTATTATCCTTTCCCGAGGCGGATGTGGTGCCTAGTCGAAGAGCATTGGGGTCGCGGGTTGCAACGTATGTGGTCTGTCCCACTCTCGTCGGTACTGGCCATGACAGCGGGTAGGGACTGTATAATACCGGAGACAGACAATATGTATTTTTCTAATTATTAAAATTCGAATAATACGTATTTTGAGAATATATCTACTATTCAAGTAAAAGACATGTTTGTTGATGATTGGATTAATGATTAATTTAATATGATTAAATTAATCATATCCAATAAACACTCTATTTTGAATAGATGTGTATTTCCCTTGGAAGAATTAATTATGTGAATATGATTCACGATAATTAATTACAAAATTTGAATACGAGGTGGAGGATCACATAAGTGACATCCATGGTCTCCCGTCAAGGCGAAGGGTTTCCGTCGCCAGGGATTGTATGTAGGTGACGCATGTCCGAAGTGACAGCTCCTGTATGCAAGCGCATCTGGATCGGGCTCTTTGCTTCTCGAAAGAGTAAGACCGTATGCGTAGTGACCCCAATATCGAGTCCTCATATTATTGGGGCGATATTGGATTGCGCATAGCGAGTTCTAATCCTGTTGACGGTTGGTTCAATTAACAACGGGTCAACATCATCTTAGGGGTGGTGGGGCGGGTGTTAAAGACCGAATTGGGAATGCAAGTTGGACTTGCAAAAGGCGGAATGAGTTCCCGCTTCTTTTTATCGGAGTCGCAAGTTCTCATATTATTGGGATGTGACAAAGATAGGAAAGGAGATCCCAGATCTTGCTTGAGATATAGCGGTGAGTATATCTCTTATTTTGAAAGACAATTAGGGAATAATCTTTCAAAGTTGACCTAGCAAGACAAATTTGATTTAAAATACCTTAATCAAATTATTCTTAAAATGAATATATATTTAATCTATATATTCTAATATAGTGCATTCTTAATTTCAGAAAATGAAGTCCATGAACCCACTTAGCAGGCTTCTGGAGGTCAACCAATTGACCAGACCAAATTTTATTCGGATTGGATCCGAAATTTGGATCTTGTTCTCTCTGCAGAGCGTATCTCCTACGTGCTTAGCAAGGACAAGATAGCAAACCCTATGACTGATGAAGATACATCATATAATGATAAATATGATGAAGACCATAATCTGGCAAGGTGTTACATCCTTGGGTCATTGTCCAATGTGCTTCAGAAGCAACATGTGGAAATGAACAATTGCCAAGAGATTATGCTGAATCTGAAAGAAATGTTCGGTGACATAAAGCGCACACAACGTTATAATGTGATGAAAGAGCTTATTCGCTGCAAGATGCAGGAAGGGACCTCTGTCAGAGAACATGTACTCAAAATGTTTGGGTACCTATCTGAGCTGGAAACCCTGGGAGCATACTTGGATTCTGAAATGCAAGCTGATTTCATTCTCTTGTCGCTCCCTAAGTCTTTCAACAACTTTGTTGTGTCTTACCACATGAACAAAGGTGACTTCACAAACGCTGGGCTGTTAGCTGCATTGAAGTCTGCAGAAGACGTCATGAAGAAGGACGGCCCCTCTGCTAGTGCAATGGTTGCACAGGTGAGAGGAAAGCGCGGGCGGAAGCAAGGTTCTCAGAAGGGCCCAGCCTCGAAGAGAAAGAAGAAGAATCAAGGAGTTGGTTCATCTTCTAGTGCTTCCACACTGATGACATCGAAAAAGACCGATGTCTGTCACCACTGCAAGAAGTCGGGGCACTGGCGGCGTAACTGCCCAGATTACCTGAAGTCCACTGACAAAGGTAAAGCCCCAGCAGGTATGAAATCTACTTTCATCATTGAAACTAGCTTTCTCGTTGGACGAGAAGGAAGTTGGGTTGTAGATTCTGGTGCTTCTGTTCATGTATGCAATTCGTTGCATTTGTTTCAGGAAACTAGGAATCTGGAGCATGGGGAGATAGTTATCCAGATGGGATCTGATGCAAGTGTTGCAGCGGTCGCCATCGGGACATGCAGACTATCGTTATCTAGTGGTCGAGTCCTAGTACTTAAAGAGTGTCTTTATGTACCTGAAGTCAGAAGGAATTTAATATCTGTATCTAAGTTAGTTAGAAATGGATATTCCTTCATTTTCTGTAATAAATTAATCATAAACCGTTATGATAAATATATTGCGGATGGTATTTTGACTTCTGGTGGACTCTATGAATTGTGCATTGATGAATGTGTCGTGAATGTTACTACCACTAATAATGGTAACCCCAAGAGATCCAGGGAGGATGGAAATCATTCAAATATGATTTGGCATCACAGGCTTGGTCATTTATCTGTTGATAGGATCAATAGATTGATAAAGGATGGACCTTTAGATTTTCTACAGGTTCAATCTTTACCTACCTGCGAACACTGCATTCGAGGTAAAATGACCAGAACACCTTTTCGTAACAAGGTTACGAGATGTGAAGGTATTCTTGACCTAATACATACTGATGTATGTGGTCCCTTCAATATCGCGACTAGAAATGGATATCGATATTATTTGACGTTTATTGATGACCATTCGCGATACGGGTTTATCTTCCTACTACGTCATAAATCTGAAACCTTTGAAAAGTTCAAAGAGTTTAAGGCTTTGGTTGAGAACCAAACCGATAGGAAGATCAAACGAGTTCGGTCTGACCGAGGTGGCGAGTACCTCTCAGATGAATTCAAGGAATACCTTAAAGAGAATGGAATTGTCTCCAATCTCACTCCTCCTGGAACTCCCCAACTTAATGGTGTTGCTGAAAGACGCAACAGGACCATCATGGACATGGTCCGTTCAATGATGAGCAAAGCACATTTGCCTCTTAGTTTCTGGGGATATGCAGTAAAGACTGCAATATATATCCTAAACAAGATTCCTAGCAAATCTGTACCCAAGACTCCTCATGAGCTCTGGTATGGAACCAAATCTAGTGTTAAACACTTGAGGGTTTGGGGGTGCTTGGTCCATGCAAAGAACGTGGACGCAAGTAAGCTAGAATCTCGCACTCGTAAGTGCTACTTCATTGGGTATGTTAAAGATGGTATTGGATACAGCTTTATGACCCTGAGACTCAAAAGGTTTTTGTCTCTAGGGATGTGAAATTTCTGGAGGATGATTTCCTTAGAGGTCAAGACAAGAATGAAGTAGAGGAGCTCATTGAATCCCCTGAGGATTCTGAGATTCCTGAACCAGAAACTGAAGAGATAAATAAAGATGAAACACCCATACCTCTTCGAAGGAGTTCGAGGGTGATTGCACCACCTGAAAGGTATGGATTCCATGTGTCAGGTGAGACTGACAATGATCCTTCTTCATATGATGAAGCACTTGCGGATCATGACATGGATAGATGTATGCTAGCAATGAAGTCAGAGATTGACTCCATGCATAAGAATGGTGTATGGACCCTAGAGGATCCACCTAAAGGGGTAAAACCCATTGGGTGTAAATGGATCTTCAAGAGAAAGAGGGGACCTGATGGGAAAGTAGAGACTTTCAAGGCACGGCTCGTAGCCAAGGGCTACACACAGAGAGAAGGCATCAACTACGATGAGACATTCTCTCCTGTGGCCATGCTTAAGTCCATCAGGATACTGCTGGCTATAGCTGCATCTCTTGACTACGACATCTGGCAGATGGACATCAAGACGGCTTTCCTCAATGGATACCTCGAGGAGGATATCTATATGGAGCAGCCCCAGGGCTTCATAGCTGAGGATGGTAAAGTATGCAAGCTGAAGAAATCCATCTATGGGCTCAAACAAGCTTCTCGTAGCTGGAACATCAGATTTGACGAAACCATAAAGAGTTATGATTTTGTGCAAAACCCTGATGAACCTTGTGTGTACAAGAAGCTTAGTGGTAGCGCCATTGTGTTCATAGTGCTTTATGTAGATGATATCCTTATGATTGGGAATGATACAGGAATGATGAACAGTGTGAAGATTTGGCTATCCCATACCTTCGAGATGAAAGATCTTGGAGAAGCCTCTTACATCTTAGGCCTGAAGTTGTTCAGAAACCGAGAAAAGAGAATATTAGGATTATCACAACATGGATACATCAAGAAAATTCTTGAACGATTCCGCATGGATAGTTCGAAGAAAGGATTCCCCCCCCTTAGGATATGGTATCCATCTGTCCAAAGGGATGGCTCCTCAAAGTGTTGAGGAAAAGAAGGCCATGGCTGGATGCCCTTATGCATCAGCCGTAGGAAGCTTGATGTATGCCATGATGTGTACTAGGCCAGACATCTGCCATGCAGTGGGAGTGGTAAGTCGTTACCAATCCTGCTATGGAGAGAAACACTGGAATGCAGTAAAGAACATATTCAAATATCTGAGACGGACGCAAGATTACATCTTGGTCTATGGGGATGGTGATCTCCAAGTCTTGGGATATACAGATTCAGACTTCCAGTCAGATATTGATGATCGAAAGTCGACATCAGGGTTTGTATTCCTGTTGAACGGTGGTGCTGTGAGCCGGAGAAGCAAGAAGCAGGACACTACGGCGGATTCAACAACAGAAGCCGAATACATTGCCGCATCGGATGCTGCAAAGGAGGCGGTGTGGTTACGCAAGTTCATCTTGGAGCTTGGCGTAGTTTCCTCTGATACTCCCGTCCCGTTACCCTGCGATAACACTGGAGCCATTGCCCAAGCAAAGGAACCCAGGTGCCATCAGAAGAGCAAGCACGTGGAAAGGAAATACCACATCATTCGGGAGATTCAAAAGCGTGGTGATATCATCATCACCAAGGTGGCCTCTGCCGACAACATTGCTGATCCTCTTACCAAACCTCTGACACAGAAGGTTTTGACCAGCATGTAATGAGTATGGGTTTACGGATTGTACCTGAATGGTTCTGAGGGCTAGCGGGAGATTGTTAGATTTGTGAGCCCTGGGCGAACCATTCTTACAATAAATGTTATTGTAATATTTAAGTTTATCAATAAAAGTTATTGATGTTTCACTCCCTTTCTGAAATTATAAGAATGAATGCACTATAAGGTCCCTCTGTACAATTAGGGTTATGTACCATGGCCAGCTTGATGATCATATAGCTGTTGATTCATTAAATGAATCATAGAGGCTGGTGTTTGGATGAATATCTAAAGAGTTAGATAGATGACTCATCAAGCACCGTCAAATGATTGTCAAGTGGAGATCTCCAGCCTGAGTAGGAGATGGCAATCCTTTCTCACATAGGCTGATATCTGACCGACCTCTTGATGCAGGTCCTCTGCATGGGAATTGTGATTCGGAGGTGTCAGATTAGTTAGGTCAATGGGTTGACCTGACGAGATCGAGATAACCTAAGTCCTATGTTGAATGCTGTCACAGCATAGGCACGCATCCTCTGACCGGAGACAGATATATTGCTATATGTCTGAGTATGTACATTTGGCAGACCAATAGGTTGATGACCTAACCAAGGTCTATACACCGGCGAGCTGGTGTGCATATAAGGGTATATGAGCAATATGATCTCTCAAAGGGATCATACAGGTTCATTTGTGAACCGGAAGATATGAGCTCACTCATGAGGTATTGGGACCGATCAAATTCCATGCATAGTCGTCGTGCTTTGGAAGCATGACATGAATTTGAAGGTATGATATATGCTTTGGGAAAGCATATGATCGATACCAAATCCCAATGACCAAGATTGAGAAACTTAATGATTAAACCCTGAAGAAGACAGTGTAAAAATGATCTTGATCTTCGGGTTGATCATGGGTCTTCCAGTATGCAGGATGTATAGGTATTGGGAATACCTGAAGGGTGATGTGATCATAAACGATTGTATATCCATGACGCTTCCATTCCGAGGGAGTGATGAAACAGGTCTGGATTTTAGTGACTCCTTCCAGTAGAGAAGCAATCTGATCTTAGTCCATGTGTTGGACATTGGTCTGAATGAGATTCAGATTCAATGAAGATTAGATTTGTGGTCTTGATTTAATCAAGCATCTATGGGAGGTTCGTTCGATCTGGATTTGAGATAATATCTCAATATCCAAGTCACTATACATGGAATAATACAATCGCCCTGTCCTTATCTCCAAGTATCTGCGGAGAAAGCACATTATTCTTGAAAGGGTTCAAGAATAATTCTTTTGATGAAATATCCAAGCAAGGACTTGATGATTAAATGAGATTTAATGATCAAGCTTAAATATGAATATGAGTCATATTGTGAAAATGATTATCTAAGATAATTAAATGGGATTTAATTATCAAGGATTAAGAGAATGTGGATAACACTATCCATGATATATGTGTGTTATAAATGTGATTTATAATATACATATATAAGAGAGAGAATTTATGTAAATAGCATTTGTTAATTAATAATGTGGATTGGATTCACATTTATTAATTAATTGGAAATGCAATTTACTAATTAGTTTGGGTTGTGAATATGATTCACATAATATTCAGTGGCAAGATTGAAATATTCACAAATTAATTTGGAATTAATTTGGTGAATATTTATTGTGATTAATTAAGGAATAATAAGATAAATAAAATGGAGCAAAATAAACCACCCTCCATAGGTGGCGTCACCCATGAATTGTTCATGGGTGACGCCCCCCAATTTTAGGGAGGTTGGTTGACTCCATTTTTTATTTATCACATTATCTCTTAATTAGTTAATGTTAAATTAAATTATGTTGATAATGTTGCAACATTTTTTAATTTAAATTAATGTTGTTGGTTTTAACCAACAACAATCATAGCCATTGATTTAGCATGGACCAAGCATAGCCCTTGGATCCATGTGTCCCATGGATTGAGATCCATTGGATCCTAAACTAGTATAAAAGGAGGGCTAGGGTAGCCTTTCCAAGTTACAACATTCTTGAGTTGAAGAACTCTACTCTCTCTCTCTCTCTCATTCTCGTGGGGTCTCCATAATATTCAAGTGGCCGTCCACTTTGTGTATTAGGAAGGAGATCATTTTTTCTACGCCTCGACGCTTGGATCTTCGTCAAAGGATTGCGGGAAGGACGCGACTCATCATCGTGCCCGCAAGCGCATTCTCCGTGGGTCGGACTTAAGATAGGAAGATCTCTACTTTGGGATCTCGCGATCACAACCACGCTTCAAGAGGTATTCCTTGTACTTTGTGATTTGATGAAACGATCCGAGAAGTGTTCTCGTGATCATGTGGTTTCATCTTTAAAATTAAAAATTTTAATTTCCGCTGCATCTAGCATCTAGTACGACTAGTTGCTCCGATTGCATACGATGCGATCGACACGCTTCCGTGATGCGCTTAAGGATTCACAATATCCTTCATTAGGCCCCCCTCTATTTTGCATTTTCGCTTTAGTCCTGTAAATATTTTTCGTAGTTATTTGTAGTTTGGTAAAATTGCACAGAGACCCTAGTTGTTTACTTTTATTGCATTTTCGTCCTTGTTAATGTGAGGCACGTGCTTCGTCACGTGAGTTTTTGGAGAATTTGCATACTTTGGGCTATAGTTTCTGATTGTTAATGAATGAAATATCTTTCTTGTTAATTGCACTTATGCCCCTGTGAATGTTTTATTTCCACATGCGTTGAATTTGTTGAGCATTTTACAATATCTCCCCTGGACTTTTAGCACCTATTGCTAAGAAGTCCGGAGAAGTATTTTTATTGCATATTGGTCCCTGTGTGCCCAGTACACGTGCCTTGTGAGTGAAAACTAGGTACCGTGGGCTCTTGTTTGTTTTAAATAAAATATCAAATCTAATCCAAATTAAGTGAAAATTTGAAACATGGCTCCTGCCACTGTGTAGAATTTTCACTAATTTTTGGGTACATCTTTGAGCCCATTTATTATTTTTAAAAATTCAAAAACCCTTAATTTTCTGCCTGTTCAGATTTAAAATTCACAAAAAATATAAAAACCTCTTTAAAAATTACAAAAAAAATCAGATTTTGTGTGTTTTTGTTTGTTTGATTTTCTGACAATTTTGGTTATTTTTAGGCTTACAAAAACCTTAAAAATTGAAAAACCCCTTAAAACTCATAAAAATTCTAAAAAATCATAGAAAAATCCAAAAATAATAAACTCTTCTTCTGAATTTTGTTTATTGTTTCTCTTTTTCCACAAAAATATCTCCAAGCCTTGAAAAGACCATTTGATATTTTTAAATGGTCTTTGAAGCCTCATTGGATAGTTTTTCATTGCTCCTGCCTTATTTGATTTTTAGAAAATTCTATAAAAATCATAAAATTCTCAAAAATTCACCAAAAATAGTAAAAAATATAAAAAAACATAAAAATATTTTTGTTGGAATTTTTGGATTAATTTTGAGTCATTAAATAATTACTTAAAGTTGCTTGTTTTCATTGTTTTATTATTTTTCTTCATATTTAAAAATCCAAAGCAAATACTAAAAACCACCAAAAAATTCTTGTTTATATTTTATTCATTTGTTGACTACTTCATAGGTCGAAAGGCCAACTCGTGCTCCCTGAGTCCGACCCTGGGTGCTATACCAGGCTAATCTCATAGCCAGTGCCACTATTTGTTTTTCGTGTTTGATTTCTCTGTTTGGTGGTCTATCCTTTATTTTTCTTGTTGACTGATTGATTTCCGAGACTCGGGTCGCAACGACCCTAGCTCTATTTCCTTTACCTGAGTCTTGGTCACTTTTCGGCTCATCAATGCACACAACGGGTACATACGCTAGTGCAGAAGGGAAATATGCAGTGAAGCAGTATGCATGAAGGAAGTAATGTGGTATGATTACATAGGCGTACGCACGAAGGCACGTGGTATCGTTATTGATGTATGGTGATATGATGAATCCGTGATTAATCACACTAAATTTGAAAATAGATCTGTGTTCTCAAGTAGTCAGCTGCATTTCATCGTTTATTCTGCATATTTACCATTCATGCACTTAGAATTAATATCTACATTTTAGCATGCATGTTTGCATTCATAATCATCTTCACATTTTTACCTAACTTCATTAATTTTTAATTAAAGCATGCTAAATCCAATTGACATGAACCAACTTCATTGTGTTCATATCACTAACCTTCATCCATGAAAAATCTTAAAAAAATGCTAACTTGAACACATGTAAAATAAATCCAAACCTTATTTTCAGATCAAATGGACTAAAACGTTGCTATCTTTCTCATACATAGTCTAATTTCCCTCTACTCACTTTTATAGTAATAGACATTCAAATACCTTCAAAACAAGATCAATTTCATAAAAATCAAAGCTCATTTGTGAAAGTTAGATTTTGGGACCTAATTGCACATTGTACTTTTTTCGCTGATTTTGACCCATCATTTCATGTGCATATTTCACTTATTTAACTTATTTTATTTTTCATTTATTCAATTTATTTATTATTTTAATAAATTATATAAAAATCAAAACCCAAAATAATCTGAAAATCAAAGAAAAAGATCAAATCTAACTTGACCTTATTCACCTAATCAACTTGTACATAATTAACCTCCCTAATTTATTTTGACAATAACTCAATCCATCAAAATCCAAACAAATGTCATTTGAGTCCATTGCATTATTTATTACCATGTTTGATTTTTGCACACATTTATTTATCATTAGAAAATCAAATAAAAATTGCAAAACAAAAAAGGGTATTTATACATATAAAATATTACAAAAATACGTTTATCTTGCACACCGCATTTCATTCGCATATGAGTCCTTCATGAGCATTGTAGACCATAATTAGTTCTACAATTTTCCTATTGTTCACTTTTGCATCCGAGCATATTTTCTATTTTTTATCTATTCATTCATTTTGAGCATCGGTCAACTTCCTAGTCAACAAAAAACATGGCGCCCTCGCATTAGGCCACGTGGCCCCTGCTTAACCACCTCCCTCCTTTCTCTTTCTCATCACGTGCATAGCACGCGACACCCTTCTTCTCCCCATCATGTGCCTAGCATGCGATTTCTTCTTCCCTCCTCGTCATGTGCCTCTTACGTGAGGAACCCCTCTGTGCCTCCAGCCGCCACTCCCTTGGTTGCCCATCTCGTACCTTGCTGCACCATCATTGCTTCTCTCTCTCTCTCCTTCCGTCTGAAGTGCACCCACAACAAGGTCTTTGACCCTTCCCCCTTCTTCGGCCAACAACTCCAATAGCATATGTCATCCTAACCCTATCTATTTATCCTCTTATCCCCACCGTAACTCCACCTCTATTGTGCCATCCCCTGTTACCAATAACTAGTTCCAATGATCTCGGCCACCAGCCCTAACCAACACCCTCTATCTTAATCCCCTTCACCTAACACCGCAACCGCTGGCCAAACCTCACCTTTTCCCCCTTATCCTCTCGTTGGTCGAGCCCAAAACCCTCTATCTATAAAACTCGGTCGACACCCATCGTCTCGAGCATCCACCGTCACTGAGAGGGAGGCCCAACTTCAACCGACCTTGTGGTGACAGTACCGGGCCCTAGGTTTTGACGGAGACAATGACCCCTGTTTCATATCCTTGCAGGCAAGATCAAAGGTTGGATTCCAACCTTGTAGCAGTAACCCCTCTCGACGTTGCTGCAGAGCCTCGCTTGCTCCGTCACATGCTTGAGGCGACAATTGGAGGTTGCTTCTGCCCCTCCAACTCCTCCGACGAGAGAACTCCCAGGTACAATTTTCTTCTTCATCTCTTTCTCTTCTTTTGATTCTTCTTCCTCCCTTCTCATGTTCTCCCCCTCATGTTATTCCCCTATTTTTCTCAAAATCCTCTATTTAGAACATTCTTCTCTGCACCCTAATCAATACATCGATATTGCATCCATCTCCTTCCTCCGATCAATCCGACCACGCCTTATCTTTTATCAAACCCCCTCCATTTCAATTCTCGAGCTTTGTAAAATCTCGAAGCCACATTGATCCTACATCTTCTCCATCTCGTTATAGGACATCCATATCGCTTCAATCTTCATCTTCTTTCGATCATCGAGCTTGAAGCTCGAGCTTCATCATCACTTGCAGGACAAGAATGTGGAGCTCCAAGCAGATGTACCACGTTCATCGCCTATGCATTTTGACTCTTTTGTAAAGGAGAAACCACCTCGAGCAACTTTGTGCTCGTCATCGACACCGCCTCGACCTTGGGCTTCCACTCCTCCGTGGAAGGCCGTCTCGAACCCTCTGCCAACTCTCCTTCCAGCAGTGTCGCCTAAGACTACACCTTGACATTGTCGTGCCTTCGTCACGCCCACCTCCTCCTCGACACCGGCTTGCGTGCCCATCGCCATCGAGCTCCACTCACAACCCTTGTCGATGATCGACCACATCTATGATCTAGCTCTTCCCTTCTTGGCCTGCTTGCCAGATGACCCAGACCTCCACTCACGTTCATAACAGCTGTGGTGGGGAACACTTACAGAGATCCCCTATAAACTTCCAACATTCATAGCAAAGCACCCACTAGCCCCACACATATGAAAGGCACGTGATGATGTGGGATTTTTACGATCGAGCCCCCACGCTTTCGCTAATTGCGGGCAGATCCTTAGCATGTGTCCCATTGGATGAATTGTGGCCATGTCCCTGACTCTTCCAGGAACTACACTTATATCCCCTCCATGGGTATTACGGAAGAGGCCCGCTGCCTTTCAGAAACTACAAAATGATCCTTTATAGGGGTATATTTGCAAGAATTTCTTTATTTTAATATTTAATCCCTGGACTTCAATTTGACATATCTTGAACACTATATCGGATTTCAATATTTTTAGTGTCATTATTTCATATTAAATATCGAACTTCAATTTCATAGAAATTATTTGCATTAAATAATTCAAGGATTCATTTTGTTCATTTCGAGCACTTCTATTATTTGATATCAACTCTTTATCGCTCAATAACTTATGATTTGTGGAGATTTCTTTTGGGAGATTAATTAGATTTTGATGAAATAATTATTTACGGTAATCATTGGATAATTAGCTTAGGTCTTGGCTTGCTTCACTTTCTCCCCATTCATGCAGCATGTTTCCTCTTTGCATTAATTACATCTTTAAATAAAAAAACATAAAAAGTGAAAAAGAGAAAAGCCCCAAAAAATCCTATGAAAACCTAAGTTCTGAATAATTGAGAAATTAACCTAAGGAGATAGTGGCCTTTTTGAGTTCGACCTTGGACTTGCCCAATTAAAATATAAACTGGACCACTGGCTTTTAGTTAAAACATTAATTGAGTAGTAGTTTTTTTATTAATATGCTTATTGCTCGATTACAATGAAATTGAACGTTAATTCCACATAATTAAAGTGGGTAATATCGGATTTTTCATAATCCAAGAAGGCATGTAGCATTTCAGGTGCTGAGTATGAGCGTTGTCGAGCATGCTCAGTAGTACACGTACGAGAGTGGTCTGGAGGCCACGATAGCGAATTTCTGGAGAACATCCCCTTAGCATGCAGAACATTAAGGAAGGGTTTACCGCATGAGGGTCTGATGGCCGCCGGTTTCCTTTGGCACATGATCGAGTGTTATGTGGCACTTGGTAAATTATGACAAAGCTGCATATGCAAGGCATTGGAGCTAGAGTGTGTTGATGATTGGACGATCGATGTGACATTAACCGTGTAAGAAGATGAAAAGACAACATGAGAGTCAAAGAGACAAGAAGATGAAGAGTTGCTACGGAATGCGAAGGGTTGTCGAAGAACTCTAAGGGTCTCTTGTATCTTTATTGTCATTATTATAAATATAATAATGAGTGTCCCTTTGATTGCCTTGAGTCTTCCATAAAAGGAGGGGTGGTGGTTCATTTGTAAATGCACAAAGTACATGAGAGAAAGTGTAGAGTGTCACCCCACTCCAGAGCAAGTTCCCATTTTAATACGAGAAGAGCTTTGTGCCCGTGGTTGTGTGATCGTGTGGTTGTATTCTTGAGCATGTTCTTGAGTGATCCATAGAGTCGTGTGTGTGCTTGTGTTTGAGCGTTGATGCGTGAGCAAGTAGAAGTACGAGAAGAGTTGGAGCATATTTGTGACTGTTCTACTCGGAAACTTTGGTTAGCTACGGGTTAGCTAATGCTGCGCAGGTCGAAATAGATAGCAAAATTTTGACCCTGTGACACCTGCCACCTTTATCTTGACACCATCACCACATGTGCCTCCTCATCTACCTTGACTTTTGCCACCTCCCGTCCTTCTCTTTCCCATCCCCTTCCTTGGATCTGTCCTGATTCCACTACCTCATATGCCACATCCTCTCCCCAAATATGCTACTGCCTCCTCCACCACCATGGGTGTCCCCACATCACCACTAATGTCATGGACTCCATCAACCTCCTCCTTGTTTATGGACCGCAAGTGTTCCCATGGCACGACTAGCACCTTCCACTTGATACCCCCATGGTCAACCCATGTGTCATTGCGGAAGTACTAATATATCGGGATGTTGATGAAGGTTAGCCTGGTTGAAGTCCATGTTTGTTGTGGCATAGTTGAGACACCTCTAAGATAATGAGGAAGGAGGAGTAGACATGTTGTTCATCCTATGCACATAGTAGTGGTTTTTGCATAGAAAGGCAACACCAAGCTCAACCGAGATCAGAACTACGAAAAAGGTTGTTCACCCTTCTGTCTTCACTCAAATGAGGTCCTCGAGCATGGCACTAGATGGATCAATGAAGAGCATAGTAATGATGATGACATAGGGGGTTAGGGCAAGGGGAGGTGGGAATAGAGGGGTCGAACTGGAAAGGACGATTAGGGAGGGGGAGTTGTTGAGGTTAGAAGGTGGTGGCATGGGTATGGTTCTAAGTGATGGGATAAGAGAATAAAAGGGGGGAACATGAGAGAGAAAATAGAGATAGGGGAGAATAAAAAAATATCATACCTTTGATCTTTATATGGTATGATTAACTTAAGCAATGGTTAGTTTAGTGGAATAAAATAACATTAGGGGTTAGTTGTAAGATGGAGTGATTTTCAGGGGTCTGAATCTAATCCACAACTATGAAGGGGTCATAATCTAATTAAGAGAATATACATGGGCATGCGTATAAAAACACCAAAAAATATTATTAAACCAGAATTGACATTATCCTACATGACTATATCTAGGGCACTTTTCTTTTTAATATCGAAGGGCTAGCCCATCCTAAGAATCCCACATCTAAGGGCCTAACAATCTCATGCCAACAACAACCTCAAGTCAAAAGCCCTCTATTCTCAATGTCTTTGTGGCCAACATGAGGATAGGAGATACAAAAAATCTAAACCCTTAAAATGAGCCTAAAATGATATGTATGGTACTAAGTAAATAGGATTAAAAATGCATCAAATCGCCTCTTCCACATTCAAACTAACGCATCAATTCAACTGCTTTTGCTAAACTTTTATCACAAATTGACAAACTAACACATCAATTGCCCTCTATCAATCGGTCAATTCAAATTCGAATGAGGACCATTTGGCACCCGTCAAATGTTACTTTGATGTCCTATCTTCATGCTCGTGGCTAAGTAAATAGGTGAAGGATCACATCACAACATCCCACAACCATTGTGGCACACTCCTACAAGGGTTGGATGTTGATCCAATGCATCATCTTTATGCTCATCATTGTACTATATGATTTCCCTCTACGTGATTAAATGATCATTCATACATTCATTCAACTACCCCCAAGTTTTAAGATTCGGGCACACATGAAGCATCACTTTGATGTGCAGCATGATATGCCAACACGTGGTGCGGACATGGCGGTAGATGCATTCCATCACAAAACTTAATGGCCACAATCACATGTGTCTAAAACTAATCATGTGAACCTAAGAATACATTCGCTGACAATCGTTTAAAGGTCTTGAAAATCGTTTACCCTTGCGTATAGTGCCCATAAATCACTTTAAAAAATCCTAAAATAACATTCATCAATGACCAATGGCACAAATGATTGCACTAAATCCCCATCATCCAGATCGAATTCTAGAGATTCCACTAATTTTTGATCCGAGGGTGGTTTATTTTCTTTGGCTATTGACACACACAAAAAAAACACAACCCAAGATTACATTGATGGGTTTAATATTAGCACTGTGAATCGTTGATTCTTGTGCAAAGTGACTGGGAAGTATTTCACATTCATTTGGGGATTCAAGCGTGACTATGGCGTTATTTCAAGAGTTTGGTTTAACTCCACGAGGGACCGTTTATCCATCTCTATATATGTTGTACCCATCTCCCTTCTTCCAAGTTAACAAAAGAAAAAGAGAGCCCTAATCTCCATAGTAAGGAGATTAGGGTTAAGAGTGTCGCCCGTGGTTTTTCCCTTCTGTAAGGGTTTTCCACGTAAATCCTTGTGTTATTGTGTTTGATTAATGTTTTTCTACATGGTATCAGAGCCTCATTGAGGCATGTGATTCGTCGTTCGAACGTCTGGCTCAAGAAATTGAGGGTGCATTCTCCTCCAGCAGCACCCCTTGTGCGCACGCCTGCGGTGTGCCTAGCCGCAGCCCTCCACTTGCCGTTGCAGCCCTCACGACGAAGCACGCCTTCCTGTGTACAAGTCCTTACGGCTGCACAAGACCTCCTTCAGCCCCCTGTGTGCACGCCTTCCTCACAGCAGCCCGGCCCCTCCTTCCGCGGCGTGTTCAAATCGTTGACGGCGCAGTCCCTCCTGTAGCGTGGATTCACGAACTGCGACTATTCTTCAGAGCATATCTTTCTGTGGCAGCTCCAGGAAGAGAAATCACGGGTTGCAAAAAAGAACCTTCGATTCACGGATTGGATTATTGCACCCCCAAGTTCACGGATTCACGAATTAGATTATTGCACCTCCCAATTTGCACGAATTCACAGATTCGAATTCATGGATTCACAGATTTCAAATTCAAATTCACGGATTATTGCACCTCCTGATTCAAATTCACGGATTTCACAGATTCACACATTCAGCACGGATTATTGCACCTCCTGATTTGCGGCGTTGATGACCCTTTTCGACTCTCCTTTTTTGTTTTTGTGCTTCTGCATTGTTACTTTATTATTACCAATGGCTTTGGAAGATAAAGATGCAAATGATACATATTCTCTAACCGTGAAAATGGATAACATGCCTAGTCATGTCACAACGATAAAATTAAACAAGACAAATTATTTGTTTTGGTCTGCTGCGATGGAAATCGCTTTGACCTAAATAGGGAGAGGTGGTTATGTAGATGGGAGAAAGAAAATTCCGGATGTGACGAAAAAGATGTATGATCAATGGTATATGAAAGATAGTCAATGCAGGAACTAGCTTATATACTCAGTGTCCTATGATATTCAACCTTTGGTGCTTCGGAAAAAAATGCTCGGGATCAATGGATCACTTCGAAGAGCATGTATGGCCAAAAAAATCATGATATTTGAATGTACCAATTGAGAAGAGAGATGTATAATATAAAATATGAGGAACTATCTGTTGTCACATATTACTCTTCCTCAATGGCAAAATGGGAAAATATGTACTACTATTGTGATGAAAAATGGACTAGTCCTGCTGACCAGAAAAAATATTGGGGAGAAGTTTGAAAGAAACGGATTTTTATTTTTCTTGGAGGTCTTTGAAGGATACGGGAAAAATTCTCAAGCACATCATGGAAGCGTGATGATCGCATCGAATGCGATCGGGAGCGACTAGTCGCACTAATTGCTCGATGCAGCGGAAATTAAAATTTTTTATGTGATGAAACCACATGATCCAAGAACACTTCTCGGATCGTTTCATCTAAACCACAAACAAGTAATAGGATTACCTCTTGAAGCGTGATTGCGATCGAGTTTCTAAACCAAGAGACCTCCTGTCTCAAGTCCGATCCGACGTAGGAGACTCTTGCGAGCGCTGAGATGAATCGTGTGCTCCTCGCAATCCATGTTGATGATCCAAGTGGCGGATCTCATGATCTCGTCACATGAGATCCAACATCTTCCTCATGAGCGAGACACACCGAAGGAGATGGAGATCCACGAGTAAGAACTCCAACAGCATAACGACGATGCTGCAGCGATGTCGATTCTCTCCAAGGCTCCATAGTGGACGGCCATAAGAGAGAGATGGAGAGAGGCACATGACGTGTAGAGAGAGGAGAAGAGAGCATTCATTATAATCATCTAACATATATCTTGAAGAGCAAGGATGCCTCTTCTTATATAGGATTTTGGGAGTCCATGGATCTCAATCCATGGACAACACACAATCAATGGTTGAGATTGATTTGTGTTTCTTTCAATGGCCAAGATATTGTTGAAAAACATAACAACTAATGATTTAATTTAAATTAATTTTCATTGATAAATCAACAAAATTAATTCGAAATTAAATCATCTTTGATAAGAGAAAAAATAATGAAGAGGATAAACCAATCTCCCCATAAGAGGAGATGTCTACTCTTCTCCTCATGGAGAGTTGTAGCTGTCCACTCCTCGTTGGTGGACTTTGTCTATCTCTTCAAATTATCATGAGATCTCATTATCTCATGATATATATCATCATCTCTTGTTGACAATATTTTCACAAAAAATAATTCCAAATTATCTTTATGGAAAATATCAATCATGCCATTGAAATTATGTGAATCTTATTCACAATCCAAAAACTAAATGTAAATTATATTTTAATTAATCATCCAATGTGAATCCAATTCACATCAATAATTAATTAACAAATATAAATCACAATATGCTCTCCCTTATATATTATAAATCACAATTATAATATATGTGATTAATATGGATAGTGTTATCCACATTATTCATATCCATGATAATTAAATCACATTTAATCATCTTAGATCTCTTTTCTCATGTGCCCAAATAACATGAATCACATTCACATTATTCATATCTTTGATAATTAGATCACATTTAATTATCTTAGATATCTCTCCTTATAATATGAATCAAATTCATACTATCCATGATAATCTAATCACATTTAATTATCAATTTTCTCGATGCTTAGATACTTATATCAACAATGAAATTATCCATGAACTCTTTCAAGGATAATGCGCTTTCTTCGCGGATACTTGGAGATAAGGACAGGACGATTGTATTGTTCCACGTATAGTGACTAAGATATTGAGATCACATCTCAAATCCAGATCTCGGGTCTCCCATAGATGTTTGATTAAATCAAGACCGCAAATCTAATGTTCTCATTGCATCTGAATCACACTCAGATCAATGTCCAACATTTAGACCAAGATCAGATTACTTCTCTAGTGAGAGAAGTCACTAAATCCAGACCCATTTCATCACTCCCTAGGAATGGAAGAGTCATGGTTATACAATCGTTTATGATCATATCACCCTCAGGTATTCCCAACACCTGTACATCCTGCATACTGGAAGACCCAGAATAAACCTGAAGTATTAGATCAACTTTATACTGTCTACTTCAGGGTTTTATCAGTAAGTTTCTCATTTGATCATTGAGAGTTGGTATTGATCATATCATATACTTTCTAAAAGCATATATCATACCTAGTTCTTGATCATATACTTTCCAAAAGTATATATCAAACCCACAAATTCACTCAAGCTTCAAAGCGAGACGACCGTGCACGGAATTTGATTCTTCCCAATATCTCATGAGTGAGCTCATGTCTTCCGGTTCAGTAGTGAACCTGTATGATCCCTTTAAGAGATCGTATTACTCATATGCCCTTATATGCACACCAGCGCGCCGATGTATAGACCTTGGTTAGGTCATCAACCTATTGGTCTGCCAAATGTACATACTCATACATATAGTAACATATCTGTCTCTGGTCAGAGAATGCGTGCTTATATCGTGACAGCATACGACATAGGACTTTGGTTATCTCGATCTCGTTAAATCAACTCTTTGACGTAACTAATCTGACACCTCTGAATCTCTATTCCTATGCAGAGGACCTGCATCAAGAGGTCGGTTAGATATCGGCCTATGTGAGAAAAGGATTGCCATCTCCTACGCAGGCTGGAGATCACATCTTAACAATCATTTGACGGTGCTTGATGAGTCCTCGATCTAACTCTTTAGATATTCATCCAAGCACCAGCCTCTATGATTCAATTATTGAAATCAACAGTTGTGTGATCATCAAGATAGCCATGGTACATAACCCTAATTGTACTAAGTGACCTATTATAAAAATTAATTATTCTTCATTTCAGATCAGGGAATGATATTCGCAATAACATTTATTGCATAATGGCTCACCGTAGGCTCGCATGTCTAACAATCTCCCACTAGCCCAAGAGCCATTAATGGGCTAATCATTTAAACCCACACTCATGTGACAATCATAGGCTATTTAGAAAATAGATATGTAAGCTGATCAATCACTCTTTTCCCAAAAGACTATGCCAAGTCCTTTTACGGAACTTGCATATCCCTAGATAATAGTGCTCGCATCCAATGCGAATGTTGCATCTTATGCAACCAATACTCAATCTAAAGCAATTATAGTATCCTTGACACTATTGCTCAGTAATTATTATAACCATTATTTCCATAATCCTTATCAAAATACCTTTATTCCTAGAGATCTCTATCTCCCAAGGCATCTACAGTTAAGACCTTTTAGATCACTATCTATAAAGTCTTAGGTTCTTGATGATGAGACTTTGAGATCATTATCTCTAAGCCTTGTCATCTTTGAAGATTTTGTCATTACTGCAGTCAAGTGTTTTCTCTCCATAGTAGGATTAGCAACTTTTTACTGCTCCCACTGTATGACAGATATCTGGCTTTTGTACACACTTAGATTCTCGTAATTGATGCACAAGTGCAAGCAGTTCTAGCATTCACTTCCTCAACTCTTTGAGGTGTTATCCCGTTAGATAGGTCAGTACCATATCTTAAGGAAAGGAAGCCTTCCTTGGGGTTTTTCAAGAATGGAACATGTACAGTCCCAATACCCTCTTTTCTTTGCTTCTGAACAACTTCAGAACTAAGATCTAAAAGGTATTCTTGAGATCATATCTCAAGGTATGGAATAGCCAGTCTATAAAACACTTATTATCATCCTTATATCATTCCAAATGACTAGAATATTATCTACATTTAGCACGATGAACACAATGGCACTCCCACTAAGCTTCACATGGTACATCAAGATTCTATCTGAAATCATAACATTTATGGTTTCATCAAATCTGATGTTCCAACAAGAAGCATTTTGAGTCCATATATGGATTTCTTTAGCTTTCACACCTAACTTTCCCAAATCATGAAGCCCTGGGGCTACTTCATGTGAATATCCTCAGAGAGGCATTCATAAAGGAATGCAATCTTGACTTCCATCTCGAAGATGTCAAAGCCAAGTTGTGTAGCTATAGTTAGAAATAATCTGATGGGTTTAAGCACGTTACAGAAGAGCAAGTCTCATCGCAAGCAATGTCTTCCCTTCCAGTGTGTAGCTCATGGCTACGAACCGAGCTTTGAAGGTCTCTACCTTATCATAAGATTCCCTTTCTCTTGAAGATCCATTTACACCTTTATGGGTCTTACCCATATAGGTGGATCCTCGAGGGTCATTTACAACACTTGTATATGAAGGCTACTTTATACTTTATTGCTAATATCCATCTTTCCATGTGATGATCCTTAGGAGCTTCATCACATGAAGTCTGATCATTGTCAGACTTAACTGACACATGGAATACATCCTCAAACTCATTTGAAGAGGTATTAGTGTTTCATCTTTAATTGTCCTTTTAGTTCTCGATTTCAGGAGCCTCATTATCTTCTCAAGATTAAATGAGTTCCTTTACTTAATTTTCTTCTTGATTCTCAAGAGTCTCAGCCTATAAGAATCACATTCTCAGAGATGAGATATTTTAAGAATCTCAAGGTCATAAAGTAGGTATCCCATACCATCCTTTATTTTCCTAATGAAGTAGCACTCTCTAGTGCTTAATTCCAGCTTACTTGCATGGAATCTTATTGAGGATATATAGTGTAGTCTCTACTACATATATACCTGGAAACTAAGAGGTAATTATGCTAAAAAACATCATTGATCAAATCATGTCACATATGATCCAATTGTATCTCCCTACAACTCTATTGAGTTCATGTTTATCAGGAGGAGTGAGATAGAAATGATATTCATATCTCCATAAGGTATTCTTTGAATTTTATCTAATAGGTACACGCTACCTAGGTTAGATCAAATTCATTTCATCTTTCTTCAAACTTTGGTTCTAAATCAAAATTGTGAAATCTTTAAACATTTCAAAGGTTTCTTAGGTGAAGATAAGAAATCTCATATCACAAATAATCATTGAATGATATCACATATCATCAATGTTTATTATGATACAGATGATCCACATACATCAAAATGTATAAGATCATGAATACCCTGGCATCTTACACTATTCCTAGAGAAGAGTGTATTGGACATATTTACTTTGAATACAATATTCACAAGTATGTAAGATTTGAACCTTCAGATAATCTAAAGTTCAATACCTCACTTGTCTACTGATCATGTCAATAGATATAAGTCCAAGACTTGATGCCGGATCATTGTCAAATGATCTTCATCCTCCTATTAATCTGTTAAGGTTTAATTTTCAGTATTAGAAATCTTAACGAATCATTCATTAATTTTCTAATTTTGTGGAGTCCACTAGATGTTAGAATACTATCTGAAATATATCCATCATAACCTTTTATGATAATTCTATCTCAGAATTCATGTTTGTTTCCAACATTTAGAAACAAACAATGAGTGTATTCTAATATCTAGGTCATAGAGACATTCTCTAAGACTAATGCTCTCCCACTGGAACTTCGAAGTCTATCAATCCAACATAGATTGTTGCAACAATTGCTTCAATATCCATGTGGATAACTATAAACCTTAAGATCAAATTTTTTTAGTCTTCTAAAACATATGCAACAATTGCAAGTGTCATTAGAAGAATGAGATACAATTATTAGACTTTAATCTTATCTTATAAGAAAGTCAATTTCAATGATCAAATGTAGATTATTTCGATGCTGTCCGAGTCCTTCTCTAAGGATCCTAGATAGTCCAGATAGTCATACTATCAATACATCGACTTATCGCAGTATTGGCATTCATCCAACTATCTAGATACCATATGGAAGTCACAGAAGTAGGTCAACTCTTTGACTTTCCTTCTTGCTTGTGTCAAACCCATGCTTCCACTGCGCTCTCTTTATCTATGAACAACCATTGCTCAAGACAAAGGATCTCTTATGTTGAACTCAAAAAGATTTCAATATAAGAGAACGTCAACATTTATACATGCTTCATTTAATTCATACAATACGAATATTATGAAGATTCATGAATGACTTGAGTATATATAGTAGAATGATGACATTCATCATTTCTACATCCATCTAGAGTCTTAAAACATTGGTTCAGGTAGGTATTCAAACATTTTGAATACATCATCTCTTTCGAGCTACCATTCTGTATAATGCAGAGAACTATGTCATTCATGATTAAATGTCTAGAGCACATATGTATGCCTGAACATCTTCTTAGATTTTATTAGGATTATTTGACAATTGCAATCATCATCGACATGTTACTTCCAAAGTACACTCGATGAAAGATCAAGATTATAGAGACATACGAACCCTAAGGTGATGTCTTATTGTCTTATTTAATTGTCATACCTCATTATGTTGAGGAATCTTGCACAATGCAACCACATACATTATGTGTGCAACTGCAAGTATAATGTCCGGATCATGAGTCAATCCATGATATTTTACTGGTTATTATTGAGTATAATATTGAGTGGGTTTAATGAAGGATTATCTGAAATAAGAAATTTGCATAAGTGTATATATTATATATACATATTTTACTTTGATTTAGAAATTTTTATATCAAAGTTGTCTTGCCTTGTCAACACTGAAAGTTCATTCCCTTAATCACTTTCAATGTAAGAGATATACTTACCATTATACCTCAAGCAAGATCTGGGATCTCCTTCCTCATCTTTGTCACATCCCAATAATATGAGAACTTGTGACTATGATAAAAAGAAGCGGGAACACATTCCACCTTGTAAGTCCAACTTGCATCTCCCAATTTGATCTTTAGCACCCGGGCCCACCACCCCTAAGGCAATGTTGACCTGTTGTTAATTGAACCAACCGTCAATAGGATTAGAATTCTCTATGCGCAATCCAATATCGCCCCAATAATACGAGGACTCGATATTGGGGTCACTACACATATGGCCTTACTCTTTCGAGAAGCAAAGAGCCCGATCCAGATGCGCTTGCATACAAGAGCTTTCACTTCAGACATGCGTCTCCTACATACAATCCCTGACGACAGAACCCTTTGCCTTGATGGGAGACTATGGATGTCACTAATGTGATCCTCCATATCATATTCAAATTCTAATTAATCATTATGAATCACATTCATTATGATCAATTTTTCCAAGGGAAATACACATCTATTAATAATAGAGTGCCTTTAATTAGATATAATCAATTTAATCACATTAAATTAATTATCAATATAATTTTCAATCGAAAAACTTGATTATTGATGAATACCCATTCATCACTCTTTATTCTTATATTTTAGCTACAAAAACCTATGCAAATGCATGTGAATATGTGTAAATAGGGAAAGTTAGCAAAAGCATGCATGTTTGTAAATATAAATAATTAGCATGTTTTTGTGCAAAAATAAAAGAATAAAGAAGAAAAAGAAAAAGAGGGAAATATTTAGAATAAATATTGAGCAACCTAACCCAAGGGAGGGCTCAGCATGGGCCTGACCGCATAAAAGCCACACGTAGAGGGAGATAGGGGCTCATGTGTAAATATTTATGTAAATAAATAAATAATATTTTCCTCATCCAAAAATACACTTGTATATATTTTGTACATATTTATAAGCCATTAAAAACAAAATAAAAATCTAAAAATAAAAAAAAAACCAAAAATACACCTTCACCATGTACATAAGACCACCATCCTTTACCTATTTCACCTTGAAAATAAAGTTATTTATTTCTAAAACTTTTTGTGAATATTTCTTTTTATGTTTTGTAAATAAATAAAATAAAAAGAATTAAACCAAAAATCAAATAAAAATTACAAAATTAAGAATACAAAAATACCTTGTATATCTACCATGTATATAAGTGTAAATAAATAATTATTTCCCTTATGAATATAAATAATAAAAATAAAATAAAAATAGTCTTTTATTCCTCATTTTATCTTATAAATAAATAAAATACAAAATGGGAATAAAAATGTATAAAAATAACTAATTAAAAATCAAAATTAAAAATACTATATTGTATATATATACCTATATAGACCTATATTGTATATACCTTATTTTAATTTCCAAAAATTAATTAAAAATCACAAAAAAATAGAAAATATTAAAACAAACATTTTTCATGTTTTAAGTTTTTGAAAATTCGGCCATTTAAGGCCTCAAAAAAATCAAATAAAATTCTAATAATTGGCGGGCTCTGATTGGTCCACGGGGGATTGTTGACCCCCGGTCAACACCTCCCCCAGGACCACCAGAGCCGCGGATCTTCTTCTGGACCCGACTTCTCGATCTTTTCCCCATCTGATCCGAATGCCAAACCCGCAAACCCCGGGCCCTAATCCATCTGCATGCACCCGAGATCCTCGCCCGGAGGTTTGCATAGGGATCCGCGCGCCGATCGTCGTACCCGACTCCATCCTTCCCGGACCCCTAGCACTATAAAGGTCGAGCTCCGCCGCACTTTCACGCCATCTTTGGCTCGCCACCTTCACTCCCGTGACCTCCAGAACAACCACCGAGGTGACAGCTCGCGGTTGCACCTGTTGCAGAGAGGAAAGGGTGCCCCGGTCACTGATCCGGCTGCTTCGCGCCGCCGTGCTCCGACGACCACCCGGAGCTCGAGCCTCGGGAGTTGACGACCCTTGAGGCGAGGACCAAGAGCCAGCTGAGCTCCAGCATAGTCTACAACACCACCTAGGTAACCTCCGTTCCTTCTTGATTAGTCTAATTTCGAGTTACCCCCAAATCGACCGTTCGCCGTGTTCCTGTGATTCTTGCTATCTCGCTTCATATTTCGATCATCGGAGCACCCCATCGCCTTCGCCTATCCCTCACGCACGTTCTTCGCCCAGCCACTCAACCCAGCTCGCCCCGGAGCTGGGAGTCGAGCTCCACCGTCTTCCGCTCGCCGGAGCTCCTTCGCCCCACCGCGCCGATCATCTTCACCCCGCTTCTTTGGGTCGAGGCAGTTTGCCCTCGACCCGCGGAGCTTTCTGAGTGCTTTGCAGGTTCAAAGGGGAGTGTCTGAGCCCCCCTTACATTCAAGACCGGAGCTTCGCGCCGCCAGCCTCGCCGGAGCCTTTCCAGGGCTCGGCTGGGCCATCGGCCACCACCATCAGCTGCGGCACGAGCCAGCGGATCTTCTCCGATCATTAGCAGCAGCTGAGGAGGACCGCAGTTCACGCACGAGGCCGGCGAAGTTCGCCGGCGTCGAGTTCCTCCATCATCCTCCAGAGCCGTCTGATGACGCCTCCGCTCCAGTTCTAATCCCAGCCGTCCATCTGTTGAGGAGCAGCGACCGTCGATCCATCTGAGGAGCCCATCCGGACCGTTGGTAGCAGAGGAGAGAGGCACCTGAGCCCCAGACGTTAGATCCTCCACGTGGCCTCGCCTCCACCGTCGATTAGGACAAAGAGAAGAAGAAGAATAACGCCGCCCCTCCAGACCGTCGGATCCACCACGTGGCGCGCATCTGGCCGTCGACCAATAAAGGGGTAAATATCTTAGGGCCCCCTCTTAGTTTGTCATTTTATTTCCAGTCCTGTAAATAGTTTTAAAACTTTATGTACATAGGGTTATTTGCACTGTGGACCTTGTGGTTGTTGTTAATTGCATGTATGCCCCTGTTTGTATGTGACCACGTGCGTCGTCACGTGTAGCTTAGGGCTTTTTACATCTTTTGTCCTGTAGATCTGGGCTGTTATGAAATGAAGAATTAGTTTCTGTTAATTGCAGTTATACCCCTGTGAGCTTTGTATTCACGCATGTGCGAATTTTAGTGGTATATTTGCAGCCATACCCTTGGACTTTCTGGTACCAGTTACCAAAAGGTCCAAGGAGTAGGTTTTTATTACAGATAAGCCCCTGTGTGCCCCAGCCACGCGCCACGCGCGTGACTTGCTGGGTATTTTACACCTTGGCCCCCAGATTCTCGGGTATTTGCACATTCGTCCCTGTGCACAGTGCCCACTTTGCATTTTTGAATAAGATATCAAACCACCTCCAAATCCAATGAGATTTTGACGCATGGCTCCTGCCATGGTGTAGGAATTTCAGTGATTTTTGAGGACATTTTTGATTTCATTTATTATTTTTAAAAATTCAAAAACATCTATTTTAGCTACTGTTCATATTTGAAAATCACAAAAAAATATAAAAACCTCACCAAAAATTCTAAAAAAATTAGATACTGTTGTTTACTTGCTGTTTGATTTTCTAGCCAAGTTTGGCTATTTTCCATTGAGTAAAAAACCTAAAAATTGAAAAACCCTCAAAAACTCATAAAAATTATAATAATTAAACTAAAAATCCAAAAATAATAATTAGGGTGTCTAAATTTTCCTTATTCTTTCTAGATTACAGGAAAATTACCTCCAGGGCTATTTAAGATCCTTAAATATTTTATTGTTGGGTCTTAAGCCTTGCTGGACAGTACCTTTCATTTTTTACACTGTTTGATTTTTAGAAAATAATTTGCCCGTTAGAAAAATATCAAAAATTCACCAAAAACATTTAAAAACTTAAAAAACATAAAAACAATTTTTCAGGAATTTTTGCTTGATTTTTGGTGTGTTTAATAAATTATTGAAGTTGGCTTGTTTATACTTTCTTTTATTTCCTTCACATGTTAAAAATCCAAAAAAAAATTAAAAACAATTAAAAACCACAAAAAAATGTTTTCTCCCTTTTTCTGATTTTTTTGACTACTTCGTAGGCCTTTGGCCAATCCGTGCTCCTTGTGTTCGACCCTGGGAGCTATACCAGGTTAGTATCATAGCTAGGACCGCTCTATTCTGTGCTTGATTGTTTTTATCTGATTTGAGTGGTTGATTTTTCTTGATACACTTAGTCTACTTGATCGAGGTCGCAACGACCATTTTTAGACCTTTACCCCGATCGCTTAGGCTGGTTATCAGAATGGCGCCGTTGCCGGGGAGCACGGCTTAGTAGTCTTTTAGATTTTTCCGCGGCTTTTTGATTCGCGGCTTTTTGTATAGATTTTTGTATATATATATTCTTCTGATATATTTGAATAACTTTTGGACTGACCACTTGTCTTTCTTTTTCTTGCGAGGGCCCGAGGAGCGAGGGCGGCATTCTTAGGAGCGCCGGAGCACCCGAGCGACGCGGAGGCGGCTTCCTTCTTCACGAAGCCGCAGGAGAGAGCTAGAGAGAGAGAGTTGAGTGGGAGAGGATAATTTAGGATTTTATTTCATTATTATTGTAATAATACAGGTACACTCAGACTTGTGGACTTGGACACTCTCGGGTCTGTTTCGCCGAGCACCGGTGTGCTCGGGGGACCCTTTAGACTTTAGCGGTTTTTCGCGGTTTTTCGCGGCTTTCATTTTCTACTTTTTACTGCCTTTCCGGTGTTTACGCGGCTTTTTGATCGAGCCCCTATTCGTAGGATTTTCTGGTGATTGTGCCGTAATAGTAGGATCCCCACACCTAATTGCTGATCTGTTCCTATAGATCGTTAATTGGACCTACTAAAAATAACTAATAAAAATAACCGACTCATTTGCCTTCGCAGCCTACGTGCCGCGAGCCTGCCCCACAAGCGCTACTCCTGAACTCGACCTGTCGAGAAGAGGAGGGGTAAGCCAAGACCGGACTCTTTGGCTTGGAGGTCGGTGATCGGTTAGACGGTTCTACGCTAGCACTGCTGTTTAGGGCCTCGGTTTTTCCCGTTGCATCATTTAGGTAGTTTATTTCTTGTCTTTAAATTCTGCGCGGATCATAATTGCATGTAGAGTGTTGGAGTCAGGTACGCCTTCCTTACTTTGCATGCATCATTGATTTTCTCGCGCATCGGCTTTTTCGTCTTCTCCCCCTTGTTTTCGGCTTAAATAATCAGGAGAACCGAAAAATTCGTTAGGCCTTTTGCTTGCTTTGAAAAATATTAAAAAGAAAAACAATAAAATCGGGACTGCTAATCATACTTGATCATTAAAACCGCTCACCCTAAAAACTTTGTCTTGGGGAGAGCAACCCCCTCATTGTCTGGTTTGGATGCGCGAGAGAGTGACCCGCACCCTAGGTAGAGCCTCCCGGTGCTAGACCCGACTGATTACCGACTTCTTAGTGCGGGCCAGTCGGTTGGGGCTAGTATCGGATATCCTAACATGTCACGTAAGCGCTCTGATACTTTGTGTGTTCACCAAAATAAAATAGACAAGATAATTTGACCGAACTTTCACGGTCTTCAGCTCGTGTTGCGTTGGTGAACCGGGGGTTTGTTTTGTGATCATAGTTGATTCCAGATCTCATCCGCCTTACTCGCCCAGATCAAGATGATGGGTAGACGGTCTCTTAGGCAGCCTCTGGATGCACCGCTTTCGGGCACGTCTACCCGATCATCTAGGTTGGCTCGTGAGAGCCCAGACCAGCTCTCCGAGCCCGAGTATGATTCCGCCCTGTTCCCCCTCGACCCCCTTTCTGACCTTCCTGAGAGACACGAGCCCGAGGAGAGATTGATACATTTGACAGCACCTGAGTTGGGCTCGTTTGGTTTTGCAGACGTCGCTATGGCAGCCAGATCAGATGATCACTCCAGAGGTCCACAGGGAGACCAGCATGTTATACTTGACCAGGGAGCGATTAACTCCACCCTGATCGCATCGCTAGAGACGGTTCAGCAGCAGCTTCGTGATCAGGGGGCGTTTATGATTGAGATGAGGCGTGAGTTGGAGAGGCTCCGAGCAGAGCGAGGTTCAGAGCAGAGCGAGCCCGAGGATATACCTGATGCAGAGGACGCAGAGGCAGCAGCCGCAGCAGCAGCAGCCGCCGCCGCAGCAGCCGCTGCTGCGAGAGGAGTACCACAGCCGATGCGGGCGTTACACAACCCCGGATCCACTCTGATGCATCACTGGGTGGTAGTGCCAGCTATCGTGGGGGACTTCAAGTTCCCCCCGAACACCTTGCAGCTACTACCCCGTTTCCACGGGCTAGCCACCGAGGAGCCCCACCTCCACCTCCAGGAGTTTCTGATGATCTGCAGCACTGTCCACGATCGCCACGTGGACCAGGACACCATACGGATGATAGCCTTCCCGTTTTCACTGGCAGATAGAGCAGCCACCTGGCTGAAGCATCTAGGGAAGTTCGTCCACACCTGGGAGCAGCTCCGCACCGAGTACTTGAAGAAGTACTATCCACTCGGGCGGACGAATGCAGCGAGGGCCCTGATCAGCAACTTCTCCATGTTCCCCAACGAGCAGTTCCACGAGGCTTGGGAGAGGTTCAGAGAGCTCTTAGACAGATGCCCGCACCACGACATATCGAAGCCGAACCTAGTTCAGAGCTTTTTCAGCGGGTTGACGCCAGAGCTTCAGGGTCTGGTGAACGCTTCTTGCGGCGGGTCCTACTTCGCCAAGAACCACGAGCAGGTCTGGGCCATTTACGAGGAGATGTCAGAGAACTACATGGTGATGTCTCAGACCAGGCTCTATACACAGAAGACCCAGCCACATCAGCCAGGACCCGTGCAGTACCAGAGGATAGCACGGGTAGATGCAGGTCCATCCAGTTCGTCCGCAGTAGCAGCAGCACAGGCCGAGTCGTCCGCTGCGGACATGGGCATTATCAGCGAGAAGTTGGACCGCATGGAGCTGATAGAGAAGAAGCAGTGCCAGAGTATCACGCAGATGGAGCAGATGGCACAGGTCTTGAGCGACATGAAGACACAGCTCATGTGTCTCCAGGAGACACAGACGGCTTCGCAGCCCCGTCTTCTGTCGCGAGGCGATACCGGCGGCAGCAGCAGCTCGTCCCAGCGCTCCAGCTCCTCAGAGCAGCCTAGACAGGTTCACTTTGTACAGGCGGAGCCGTACCAGCAGCCGCAGCCCACCTACCAGTCTCCACCATCTTCAGAGATGCAGATGGTGCTCTACCAGCCGGACCAGCCGTTGGCAGTACTACCCCCAGCCCCCTTGGATGCAGAGCCGTTGATGGATGTCAACGGGATCTGGTACGACCGTCCCCAGCCTAGGATCCGACGAGACCATCCCGGATTCAGGTGGGGGAGTGGTGGTGCCCAGCCCCAGCAGCAGCCGTCAGGTCAGGGAGGGCAGTACTCCCATCAGAGAGACCAGCACCAGTCGCAGCAGCAGCCCCCAGTGTATCAGCAGCAGCCATCCTACGGTCCTCGTCCCTATCAGCAGCAGGGACAGTCTGGGAGACGTGAGCAGCAAGCTCACCCGGGATACCAGCACCAGCAGCACCCTCCGTCCTACCCCTCTCACCCACAGCAGTACCAGCAGCCTCACCCACAGAGAGGCTACCCGTCGGGCTCCCACGAGAGCCCTGCCTTGGATGATATCGCCCTCCTCCTCACGGACCAGCAGGCGACCTTCAGACGGGAGATGGATGAGTTCCGCCAGGAGATGCGGGACTTGGTGAGAGGGAAGGCCGCCATACCTGCACAGATAGAGCCCAATCCGAACAACCTGAAGCGGAAGTCTGAGCAGGTAGTACATACTGAGTTAGCCACTCCTAGCGATCCATTTGATGATACTTCTTCAGATCTGTTTGATGTTGATTTTGCCACGCTTAGGAGCGGTAGGACCCCAGCCGGCGGCGGCGCCTCAGTTGAGCACCATCCAGAGGCGCCCCAGGAGGAGGAGGGGAGCGGTACTGAGGCCGCTCCAGTCGATGACGGTGGTACTGAGGCCATCGATGATGCTGATCCCACAGGCGGTACTGAGGCCGCCACTTCACCAGATCGAGGAGGTGGTACTGATGCCACCCCAGCAGCAGCCGAGCCAGCGAGCGGTACTGATGCCGCCCGACGTCTACCTTCACCAGCAGCAGCAGAGCAGCCCATCCGTGGTGGTACTGAGGCCACCGGTGTCTGTAGAGAGAGAGTTGTTGTTTTTCCTCATGGTCATGTATCTCAGGATTCTGTGATTAATAAAGGAAAAGGTTTACATTCTTTTGGTCCCACTGTGGTGCATGATGTATGTGTGGATCCGGTCCTTGAACCGCGTAGATCTTCTCCTAGTCCTTCATCTGAGAAGGACCCAGTGATCCCCTTCCCTAGAGCTCTTCAGATGGGGAAGGGGAAGAAAAAAGAAAATACAAAAAAGCGAGAGTTCGAGGAGTTCAGCCAGAGCATGATAGATCGATTCCACATTCAGCTGACCCTCCAGGAGGCTTTGCAGCACATCCCCCTTCTCCAGAGATCTTTGAGAGAGAGGACTACAGTTAGGAGGAGGAGGAGGAACCATACTTCAGAGATACATGTGCTGACGAAAGCCACGTGCTTCGCGATCCAGAACCGACTGCCAGCCAAGAGGCCAGATGCAGGGGCCCCGTATGTCAGATGCCAGATTAGTGAGCAGCGGTTCGACCGTACTCTTCTAGATAGCGGATCGTCGATTAACCTTCTTCCGGCAGCCCTTCTCGACCGCTTCGAGTTGGGCACTCTTCGACAGAGCAGGACAGTCCTTCAGTTCGCTGATCGATCTGTCAAGAGGCCGAAGGGGTTATTATGAGACGTTATCGTCACAATTCAGGGCCTGAAATTCCCCGTGGACTTCGTAGTGTTGGACATGGAGATCCCTGAGTCAGTGACCGATACCCCCATCATCCTTGGTCGTCCGTTCTTGGCCACAGCCAAGGCGGTGACTGATCATGATAGCGGGAAGGTGTACTTTCGCGTCGAGGGCGAGAGTATACAAATAGAGACGGTTGAGGACTACAGAGCCAGACTCAGAGCCCGCTCAGATGCGAGTACCGATACAGAGCAGCTGACAGACGCAGAGCCAGACATCCACCAGGACTGCGATTTTGTGATTTCAGACGATGAGGCAGCTTGGGCAGACCTGGAGACACAGACCACCCTCTCACTTTCAGATACAGCTGATGCAGAGACGATAGCAGAGGAGGGTCTGGAGAGCACAGACCTGGTTCAGGATACCATAGAGGCAGCAGAGCCGGTCCTCGATCGCAGCACGATGAGTAGTGATGGTGGTGCTAAGGCCACCTTGTTTCCCGGTGGTACTGATGCCACCGCTTCTGATACAGATCCCTCGGATTCAGAGTCTGATTGGGCCGATTGCTATGATCAGATGCCAGACATGAGTCCATTTGAGCCTACAGTTGAGGAGGAGGTAGAGGCAGAGCAGAGCAGAGACAGTGCAGTTGAGCCGCCTTCTCCCGATCCAGTTTGCGAGAGTACGCTTTCACTTTCCCAGGCAGATATGGCCGACCTTGCAGCTTTCACTCGGTTTCTTCCACAGCCAGATTTGCCAGCACCCAGCATTCCAGAGCGAAAGCCGCTCCCTACTTCGCTGAAGTATCGATTCCTTGCGGGCGATCCAGAGATGTACCCAGTCATCATCTCAGCCGAGTTGACTGGAGAGCAAGAATCCCGTCTGATGGGGGTTCTTGAAAAGAACCGCAAGGCGATCGGATGGAGCATAGCGGATCTCCATGGGATTAGTCCAGCAGTGTGCTCCCACCATATCTATCTTGAGGAGGGGGCGAAGCCGTCGCGAGAGTTCCAGCGGCGACTGAACCCCAACCTGAGAGAGGTCGTGATGAAAGAAATATCAAAATGGTGGAGTGCAGATTTTATTTATCCCATTTCCGACTCCAAGTGGGTCAGCCCCTTGCATGTGGTGCCCAAGAAGACGGGCATCACGACTGTGATCAGTGAGTCGGGAGAGGAGATCGCTACACGAGTACCTACCTCTTGGAGGGTTTGTGTTGACTACAGGAGACTCAACCAAGCCACCAAGAAGGACCATTTCCCCCTGCCTTTTATTGACCAGATCATTGAGAGACTGGCAGGGAAGAGCCATTATTGTTTCCTGGATGGGTACTCGGGCTACAACCAGGTGGCCATCGCTCCTGAGGATCAGGAGAAGACCACCTTTACCTGTCCCTTTGGCACATACGCTTTTCGACGCATGCCATTTGGGCTATGCAACGCCCCTGCGACTTTTCAGAGGTGCATGCTGTCGATATTTTCGGACATGGTAGGGGATTGCTTAGAGGTCTTCATGGACGATTTCTCGGTCTACGGCGACAGATTCGACTCCTGTCTTGACTGCCTAGACCGGGTACTCCAGCGATGTATTGAGTTCCATTTGGTGCTATCTTGGGAGAAGAGTCACTTCATGGTGACTCAAGGGATGGTGCTTGGCCACATCATCTCCAACAGGGGCATGGAGGTTGATCCGGCCAAGGTTGATGTCATTAGAAAACTCACACCGCCGTCCAATTTGAGACAGCTACGGTCATTCCTGGGGCACGTTGGATTTTATAGGAGGTTCATTCAGGATTTCAGCAAGATTGCCCGACCGTTGACTGACCTCTTGACGAAAGACACCGAGTTCCTTGTCGATGACAAGTGTCTTTCGTCGTTTGCTACTCTCCAGAGATGTGTGATTGAGGCTCCTGTTCTCCAGCCGCCTGATTGGTCTCTCCCATTCGAGATCATGACGGACGCCTCCGATTTTGCCGTGGGGGCAGTGCTGGGACAGAGGAGGGATGGAGTGCCATTTGCCATACACTATGCTAGCCGCACATTGGATTCCGCCCAGCGGAATTATACGGTCACAGAGAAGGAAATGCTAGCAGTAGTGTTTGCCCTAGATAAGTTCAGATCATATATCATTGGATCTAGAGTGACTTTGTTTACAGATCATACCGCCATCCGGTACCTCATGGCAAAGAAGGATGCCAAGGCAAGATTGACGAGATGGATCCTTCTACTCCAGGAGTTTGACATTGAGATTAAGGATAAGCCTGGAGTCAAGAATGTGGTGGCGGATCATCTCTCCCGATTAGAGCAGCCTGAGGATTCTGAGCAGATTGATCCTATTCGTGATACCTTCCCAGATGAGGCGATCCTTGCTATCGCCTCACTCCCGTGGTATGCCGATATTGTGAACTTTCTCGTTGCAGGGAAAGTCCCACAAGATTGGCCCAGGCAGAGGCTGGAGACCTTCCTTGCGAAGGCCAAGTCCTACCACTGGGAGGATCCCATCCTTTACCACGAAGGAGGGGATAGCGTCTGGCGTCGGTGTATTCCTCAGGAGGAACACCATAGCGTCCTCACTTACTGCCACAAGCTTAAGGCAGGAGGACATCATTCTGGGAGGAGAACGGCACAGAAAGTGCTCCAATCCGGCTTGTGGTGGCCTACCCTCTTCAAAGACTCGGATGAGTTCGTGAAGAGGTGTACTGACTGTCAGAGGATGGGCACTTGTGGACAGCGTGATATGATGCCGATGCAGCCCATTCACTTCTGTGAGGTTTTTGACGCATGGGGCATCGATTTCATGGGTCCATTCCCTAAGAGTCAGGGATTTGAGTACATTCTGTTGGCCGTAGATTATGTTAGTCGTTGGGTTGAGGCTATCCCCACCCGAGCCGCTGATGCGAGGACAGTTTGCAGATTTCTGAGGAAGCATATCATCACGCGGTTCGGGGTTCCACGAGTTCTTATTTCTGATGGGGGGTCTCATTTCATCAACGACCAGGTGAAGGCCCTTGCTAGAGAGTTCAGTATAGACCATCGTGTTGCCACACCTTACCATCCACAGACGAATGGTCTAGCTGAGGTGTCGAACAGGGAGATCAAGACTATTCTGCAGAAAGTCGTCCGCCCTGACCGAAAGAATTGGTCACAGCTTTTGGACTCGGTCTTGTGGGCATATCGGACGTCTTTCAAGACTCCATTGGGTACATCTCCCTTTCGCCTCGTTTATGGCAAGCCGTGCCATTTACCTGTTGAGCTGAGGCACAAGTCACTTTGGGCAGTCACTGATATTCTTATGGATCCAAATGGTATGGGAGACCAGAGGAGGGCAGAGTTAGCTGCCCTGGAGGAGCTTAGAGATGCAGCTTTCTCAAGCAGCCTACATTACAAGGAGAAAGTCAAGGAGTGGCATGATTCTCATATCAGCCACAAGCATTTTGAGATTGGACAGAGAGTGTGGCTGTTTGATGCGAGGCTTAGACTATTTCCAGGGAAGCTACAGAGCAAATGGAAGGGACCTTTTCTCGTCAGAAAGGTGCACGACAATGGTAGTATTGATATATCCGAGTTGTCTTCTGAGAGCACCTTTCGAGTGAACGGCCAGCGGCTCAAGCCATTTCTAGATCATGAGCCGCGGGACGTTATTATTTGTGCCCCTATTCATTTTGCGTGAGATGTGGTCTCTTGACTCACATCTTTTGCATCTCACGCCCGATTTTCACTATCCTCCGCCTGTATAGATCCAGTTGTCCATATCATTCTATTCTTTAGTCCCACATCCCTTTCTCATCTTATGATTATGCTATACTTAGGGTGTACTTTACCCTAAGTATAGGGGGGATGTCGGACCTGCGGGTATTCTCTTCATTCGTTCTGCCCCTGTTTTGCTGCCCATACTTAGGGATATTTTACCCTAAGTATAGGGGGGGGGCAGATTCTGTATCTTCTTCACTCGGCTTTCCCTTCATGTACAGCTTGCTATACTTAGGATTAGTTAATCCTAAGTATAGGGGGAAACCACCGAGTCCCTTTCATTCTATTCATTCATTCGTTCTTGTACATAGCCATTCCTTTTCACTTCCCTTTTACTAAGCACGAGTTATGTCTTCTTCATCGCTCTTGATCACTATGAGGACATCGTTCGAGCTAAGTATAGGGGGGGTGTGTATATATTTCATATATACGTTAGCCATAACTCGTACTTTGTGTGAGTGTGTTAATAAATAAAATGGCTAAAAATCACAAAATTTAAAAATTTTTCATGTACATAAACCTCTTTTAGCTTGCACATACGTAGCTAATGTACAAAGTATTTTTGTAAAAAGGATTTCAAAAATCTTCTGTGTAAAGTTTATGTAAATATTTTGTATCAAAATTATGTACATAGTACAAAATTTTTCCAAAATGTTTTGAAAATCAAAAGTTTGCAAAAATCTTCTGTAAATGTTTGTAAATATCTTTTTGCAAAACTTGCACCTCATGCATCATCATCATCCATGATTTCAAAACATTTTTCAAAAATTTTGCATGATTGTAAAATATTTGTAAATAGCATCTTGTGTACATATATGTATATAGTTTTTCCTGGATGAGAGTTGACATTTAAACTAAGCCTGGAATTAAATTGAGAAATGGAGCTTGAATAAGATCTTAATCCACTTAACTTTAAGAGGAACCTTATAGGACTTAGGGTTAAGGCTTTTCATGTCCATAAGGACTTAATTCTTTGAGTCCACTAGGCTATGAGCATATGTCATCTTGATGAGCTTAAGTAGAGCACTTAACAACACACGCATGACTCTTAGAGACAATGGCTTGACTTGCACCTGCACTTACACATGGCTCTCCACGGATGAGGTAGTGAGGAGGCAGTTTCCTTTGGCTTGGGGTAGCATATGAGGGTAGTACTTCTAGGCGGAACCTCTCTTCTTCTTCTAGTGAAGGAAGTGCACCTCAACTTGGTCTGGTGGTGATGAAGGCTAAAGACAGAAGTCGTGGGTTGCAATAAAGCTTCAAAAGAGGGATAGTCTACTGGCTCAAGGGGAAATTTCTTGTATATATGCTGCACCATGTAGATATGTTGTACAGAAGTCTTTGAAAAAAAAAATTGCAAAAATGCAAAAAGAACTCCAAAAAAGTGGTGGGTCGGATTGAAAATTTAATAACCCCACCGGAGTGTACATAGTCAAATAAAGCAAAGCTTATGGTATCCATGATTACATCTCATGAAGCTTGCAGCGGGAGACCTAGCTACACTGGCTAGGCTTCCAAAACTCTATACTTCTACCCCCTCTTCTTGAGCCGGTTGCACTTGAACTTAGAAGGGAATACCCCGCTTCTCGAGGAAAGAGTTGCTAGACCGAGGCATTAGAGTTACCAGGTTGAGGGAGGTTGTTTCTTTGTTGCTTCTGAGGTGGGGAGCCACATATCACTTACACTGCTTGGAAAGATTCATGGTCATTAGAGTTTGTGTATGTAGACTTGTTCTGATCTGGTTTATTGAGGAGTCTTGTCCATAGATTGGTGGAACTTAGAGGCTGTTGAGTTTTAAGCTTAAGTCCAAATAAGGTTCCGACACATTAATAATCCAAAGATCTGATCAAGCTCCATATTTCAATTTAATGAAGGAAAGTTTAATAATTCAACCTTGATCCATGTACATCCTCTTTTTCTTTTTCTTTTTCTTTCTTTTTCACTTCTTTTTCAAATAAGTGTTTGCTAAGGGGCTAGCACAGTATAGTATAGGGGGGTGATGAATACCCATTCATCACTCTTTATTCTTATATTTTAGCTACAAAAACCTATGCAAATGCATGTGAATATGTGTAAATAGGGAAAGTTAGCAAAAGCATGCATGTTTGTAAATATAAATAATTAGCATGTTTTTGTGCAAAAATAAAAGAATAAAGAAGAAAAAGAAAAAGAGGGAAATATTTAGAATAAATATTGAGCAACCTAACCCAAGGGAGGGCTCAGCATGGGCCTGACCGCATAAAAGCCACACGTAGAGGGAGATAGGGGCTCATGTGTAAATATTTATGTAAATAAATAAATAATATTTTCCTCATCCAAAAATACACTTGTATATATTTTGTACATATTTATAAGCCATTAAAAACAAAATAAAAATCTAAAAATAAAAAAAAACCAAAAATACACCTTCACCATGTACATAAGACCACCATCCTTTACCTATTTCACCTTGAAAATAAAGTTATTTATTTCTAAAACTTTTTGTGAATATTTCTTTTTATATTTTGTAAATAAATAAAATAAAAAGAATTAAACCAAAAATCAAATAAAAATTACAAAATTAAAAATACAAAAATACCTTGTATATCTACCATGTATATAAGTGTAAATAAATAATTATTTCCCTTATGAATATAAATAATAAAAATAAAATAAAAATAGTCTTTTATTCCTCATTTTATCTTATAAATAAATAAAATACAAAATGGGAATAAAAATGTATAAAAATAACTAATTAAAAATCAAAATTAAAAATACTATATTGTATATATATACCTATATAGACCTATATTGTATATACCTTATTTTAATTTCCAAAAATTAATTAAAAATCACAAAAAAATAGAAAAAATTAAAACAAACATTTTTCATGTTTTAAGTTTTTGAAAATTCGGCCATTTAAGGCCTCAAAAAAATCAAATAAAATTCTAATAATTGGCGGGCTCTGATTGGTCCACGGGGGATTGTTGACCCCCGGTCAACACCTCCCCCAGGACCACCAGAGCCGCGGATCTTCTTCTGGACCCGACTTCTCGATCTTTTCCCCATCTGATCCGAATGCCAAACCCGCAAACCCCGGGCCCTAATCCATCTGCATGCACCCGAGATCCTCGCCCGGAGGTTTGCATAGGGATCCGCGCGCCGATCGTCGTACCCGACTCCATCCTTCCCGGACCCCTAGCACTATAAAGGTCGAGCTCCGCCGCACTTTCACGCCATCTTTGGCTCGCCACCTTCACTCCCGTGACCTCCAGAACAACCACCGAGGTGACAGCTCGCGGTTGCACCTGTTGCAGAGAGGAAAGGGTGCCCCGGTCACTGATCCGGCTGCTTCGCGCCGCCGTGCTCCGACGACCACCCGGAGCTCGAGCCTCGGGAGTTGACGACCCTTGAGGTGAGGACCAAGAGCCAGCTGAGCTCCAGCATAGTCTACAACACCACCTAGGTAACCTCCGTTCCTTCTTGATTAGTCTAATTTCGAGTTACCCCCAAATCGACCGTTCGCCGTGTTCCTGTGATTCCTGCTATCTCGCTTCATATTTCGATCATCGGAGCACCCCATCGCCTTCGCCTATCCCTCACGCACGTTCTTCGCCTAGCCACTCAACCCAGCTCGCCCCGGAGCTGGGAGTCGAGCTCCACCGTCTTCCGCTCGCCGGAGCTCCTTCGCCCCACCGCGCCGATCATCTTCACCCCGCTTCTTTGGGTCGAGGCACTTTGCCCTCGACCCGCGGAGCTTTCTGAGTGCTTTGCAGGTTCAAAGGGGAGTGTCTGAGCCCCCCTTACATTCAAGACCGGAGCTTCGCGCCGCCAGCCTCGCCGGAGCCTTTCCAGGGCTCGGCTGGGCCATCGGCCACCACCATCAGCTGCGGCACGAGCCAGCGGATCTTCTCCGATCATTAGCAGCAGCTGAGGAGGACCGCAGTTCACGCACGAGGCCGGCGAAGTTCGCCGGCGTCGAGTTCCTCCATCATCCTCCAGAGCCGTCCGATGACGCCTCCGCTCCAGTTCTAATCCCAGCCGTCCATCTGTTGAGGAGCAGCGACCGTCGATCCATCTGAGGAGCCCATCCGGACCGTTGGTAGCAGAGGAGAGAGGCACCTGAGCCCCAGACGTTAGATCCTCCACGTGGCCTCGCCTCCACCGTCGATTAGGCCAAAGAGAAGAAGAAGAATAGCGCCGCCCCTCCAGACCGTCGGATCCACCACGTGGCGCGCATCTGGCCGTCGACCAATAAAGGGGTAAATATATTAGGGCCCCCTCTTAGTTTGTCATTTTATTTCCAGTCCTGTAAATAGTTTTAAAACTTTATGTACGTAGGGTTATTTGCACTGTGGACCTTGTGGTTGTTGTTAATTGCATGTATGCCCCTGTTTATATGTGACCACGTGCGTCGTCACGTGTAGCTTAGGGCTTTTTACATCTTTTGTCCTGTAGATCTGGGCTGTTATGAAATGAAGAATTAGTTTCTGTTAATTGCAGTTATACCCCTGTGAGCTTTGTATTCACGCATGTGCGAATTTTAGTGGTATATTTGCAGCCATACCCTTGGACTTTCTGGTACCAGTTACCAAAAGGTCCAAGGAGTAGGTTTTTATTACAGATAAGCCCCTGTGTGCCCCAGCCACGCGCCACGCGCGTGACTTGCTGGGTATTTTGCACCTTGGCCCCCAGATTCTCGGGTATTTGCACATTCGTCCCTGTGCACAGTGCCCACTTTGCATTTTTGAATAAGATATCAAACCACCTCCAAATCCAATGAGATTTTGATACATGGCTCCTGCCATGGTGTAGGAATTTCAGTGATTTTTGAGGACATTTTTGATTTCATTTATTATTTTTAAAAATTCAAAAACATCTATTTTAGCTACTGTTCATCTTTGAAAATCACAAAAAAATATAAAAACCTCACCAAAACATCTAAAAAAATTAGATACTGTTGTTTGCTTGCTGTTTGATTTTCTAGCCAAGTTTGGCTATTTTCCATTGAGTAAAAACCTAAAAATTGAAAAACCCTCAAAAACTCATAAAAATTATAATAATTAAACTAAAAATCCAAAAATAATAATTAGGGTGCCTAAATTTTCCTTATTCTTTCTAGATTACAGGAAAATTACCTCCAGGGCTATTTAAGATCCTTAAATATTTTATTTTTGGGTCTTAAGCCTTGCTGGACAGTACCTTTCATTTTTTACACTGTTTGATTTTTAGAAAATAATTTGCCCATTAGAAAAATATCAAAAATTCACCAAAAACATTTAAAAACTTAAAAAACATAAAAACAATTTTTCAGGAATTTTTGCTTGATTTTTGGTGTGTTTAATAAATTGTTGAAGTTGGCTTGTTTATACTTTCTTTTATTTCCTTCACATGTTAAAAATCCAAAAAAAATTTAAAAACAATTAAAAACCACAAAAAATGTTTTCTCCCTTTTTCTGATTTTTTTGACTACTTCGTAGGCCTTTGGCCAATCCGTGCTCCTTGTGTTCGACCCTGGGAGCTATACCAGGTTAATATCATAGCTAGGACCGCTCTATTCTGTGCTTGATTGTTTTTATCTGATTTGAGTGGTTGATTTTTCTTGATACACTTAGTCTACTTGATCGAGGTTGCAACGACCATTTTTAGACCTTTACCCCGATCGCTTAGGCTGGTTATCAATTATTACTTGAATAGTAGGTATAATCTCAAAGTACATATTATTTGAATTTTAATAATTAGAAAAATACACTTTGACTTCTCCGGCATTATTGAGTCCCTACCCGTTGTCATGGCCAGTACCGACGAGAGTGGGACGGACCACATACATTGCAACCCGCTACCCCATTGCTCTCCGACTAGACACCATATCCACCTTAAGAAAGGATAATGCCAGATAGATCATTATGTACCTTGAGATGCTCATCGATTTTTCAACCAAAATTATACCATATAATATTCATCAAAACCATTTTGATAATATTATAAGGAGAAACAAATCACCAATCCTATTCAAGCAATAGGGTTTTGCATATAAAAGTTGTCCTAGAACTATTGTAGGATAAACTAGGGTTTTGCATGAAAACAATGTTTGTTGATGATTTCATATCAACCAATTATGATCAAGATCAACTATCTTATCATTTTGGTTAGTGAAATGTCATTCAAGGAATCAATTATCATCTTTAAATATTTCATAAATATTTATCAATAATCATTTCAGAAAATTAACAATTAATTTTCATCAATTTATTTGAATGACTATCACAAGGTTTTGGATAATCATGCAATTTCCAACAGTGACCCTCACTAACTAAAAATAGCATATCTCATTCATTTTAAATCCAAATTAAGCAAAATCAATTTTCAGAGATTGATAACTTTATTTAAAAACGAAACCATGTGATAAACACACATTTCCAGGCATCTTAAAATAGTAATTAATATCTTAATTACATCTCTAATCGCCATCCCCGAAACAATGGATATATGGTTAATAAAATGACCATATTTTGAGCAAACGAAATCCAAATTACGCAAACTCAAATCTTATTATTTCCTTGATTAATGGGGAACATTATCTAATTTAAATTTCGTGTTTAAACATTTTAAACAGGGTCGAAAATTTTATTACAAGACAGGAATGCGAAAATATAAATGCAAAAATCTTCACGAACCCAAACGAACCAAAATCTTCGTAGGTTCATGGATCTAATACAAAAAATTCATCTACCTGGCTTTGATACCACTTGAAGGATACGAGAAAAATCCTCAAGCGCATCACAGAAGCGTGATGATCGCATCGAATGTGATCGGGAGCGACTAGTCGCACTAGTGGCTCAATGCAGCGGAAATTAAAATTTTTTATGTGATGAAACCACATGATCCAAGAACACTTCTCGGATCATTTCATATGAATCACAAACAAGTAATAGGAATACCTCTTGAAGTGTGGTTGTGATCGAGCCTCTAAATCAAGAGACCTCCTGTCTCAAGTCCGATCCGACGTAGGAGACGCTTGCGAGCGCGGGGATGAATCACGTGCTCCTCGCAATCCATGTTATAATCCAAGTGGCGGATCTCCTGATCTTGTCACACGAGATCCAACATCTTCTTAATGAGTGAGGCGCACCGAAGGAGATGGAGATCCACGAGTAAGAACTCCAGCAGCATAACGACGATGCTGCAGCGATGTCGATTCTCTCCAAGGCTCCATAGTGGACAGCAATAAGAGAGAGATGGAGAGAGGCACATGATGTGTAGAGAGAGAGAAGAGAGCTTTCATTATAATCATCTAACATATCTCTTGAAGAGCAAGGTTGCCTCTTCTTATATAGAGTTTTGGGAGTCCATGGATCTCAATCCATGGACAACACACAATCAATGGTTGAGATTGATTTGTGTTTCTTTCAATGGCCAAGATGTTGTTGTAAAAATACAACAACTAATGATTTAATTTAAATTAATTTCCATTGATAATTCAACAAAATTAATTCGAAATTAAATCATCTTTGATAAGAGAAAAATAATGAAGAGGATAAACCAATCTCCTCATAAGAGGGGACGGTTACTCTTCTCCTCATGGAGAGTTGTAGTCATCCACTCCTCTTTGGTGGACTTGGTCTATCTCTTCAAATTATCATGAGATCTCATAATCTCATGATAAATATATATCATCATCTCTTGTTGATAATATTTTCATAAAAAATAATTCCAAATTATCTTTATGGAAAATATCAATCATGTCATTGAAATTATGTGAGTCTTATTCACAACCCAAAACTAAATGTAAATTATATTTTAATTAATCATCTAATGTGAATCCAATTCAAATCAATAATTAATTAACAAATATAAATCACAATATGCTCTCTCTAATATATTATAAATCACATTTATAATATATATGATTAATATGGATAGTGCTATCCACATTATTCATATCCATGATAATTAAATCACATTTAATCATCTTGGATATCTTTTCTCATGTGCCCAAATAACATGAATCACATTCATATTATTCATATCTTTGATAATTAAATCACATTTAATTATCTTATATATCTCTCCTTATAATATGAATTAAATTCATATTATCCATGATAATTAAATCACATTTAATTATCAATTTTCTAGATGGTTGGATACTTATATCAACAATGAAATTATCCATGAACTCTTTCAAGGATAATGCTCTTTCTCTGCAGATACTTGGAGATAAGGTCAGGGCGATTGTATTGTTCCATGTATAGTGACTTGAATATTGAGATCACATCTCAAATCTAGATCTCGGGCCTCCCATAGATGCTTGATTAAATCAAGACCGCAAATCTAATCTTCTCATTGCATCTGAATCACATTCAGATCAATGTCCAAGATTCGGACCAAGATCAGATTACTTCTCTAGTGAGAGGAGTCACTAGAATCCAGACCCGTTTCATCACTTCCTAGGAATGGAAGCATCATGGTTATACAATTGTTTATGATCACATCACCATCAGGTATTCCCAACACCTGTACATCCTGCATACTGGAAGACCCAGAATATACCCGAAGTATTAGATCAACTTTATACTGTCTACTTCAGGGTTTTATCAGTAAGTTTCTCATTTGATCATTGGGAGTTGGTATTGATCATATACTTTCCAAAAGCATATATCATACCTAGGTCTTGATCATATACTTTCCAAAAGTATATATCAAACCCACAAATTCAGTCAAGCTTCCAATGAGAGACGACCATGCACAGAATTTGATCTTCCCAATATCTCATGAGTGAGCTCATGTCTTCCGGTTCAGTAATGAACCTGTATGATCCCTTTGAGAGATCGTATTACTCATATGCCCTTATATGCTCACCAGTGCGCCGGTGTATAGACCTTGGTTAGGTCATTAACGTATTGGTCTGCCAAATGTACATACTCAGACATATAATAACACATCGGTCTCTGGTCAGAGGATGCATGCCTATATCGTGACAGCATACGACATTGGACTTTGGTTATCTCGATCTCGTTAAGTCAACTCTCTGACGTAACTAATCTGACACCTACGAATCTCTATTCTTATGCATAGGACCTGCATCAAGAGGTCGGTCAGATATCATCCTATGTGAGAAAAGGATTGCCATCTCCTACTCAGTCTGGAGATCACATCTTAACAATCATTTGACAGTGCTTAATGAGTCCTCAATCTAACTCTTTAGATATTTATCCAAGCACCAGCCTCTATGATTCAATTATTAAATCAGCAGCTGTATGATCATCAAGATAGCCATGGTACATAACCCTAATTGTACTAAGGGACCTATTATGAAAATTAGTTATTCTTCATTTCAGATTAGGGAATGATATTCGCAATAACATTTATTGCATAATGGCTCATCGTGAGCTTGCATGTCCAACAGTCTCAACTCTGAATTTGAACCTACAAGGAGCCAACTCCTCACGGCATGCATCAAATCGGATATTGTAGAGGTTTACTATGCTATCCAATCTAAAGAACAACTTCGAGCGGCTATGGACAGTTTACTCAATAAAGGTACTAAAAGTAGGATTGCTAATTGAATTAAATCATTCGAATTCGATTAAGATTCGTTAGATAAAAATTAGAAAAAAAATTCGATTCAAATCCAAACGAATTGAATTTGGATTTAGTTTGTGGATTCGATTCCCAAATGAATCGAATATGAATTAATCTGAATTCGTTCAATAATAATTCGATTCGGTATTTATATACATACATATATGTATATATGTGTCCATGTATATATAGTACATACATACATATATATGCATATAATACACATATATATTTATATACATGTAACAACCACTCTGGGTTGATTAGGATCTTTTTCGAATATTCTTTTAGAAGGAATTATACATAATTACATCGAAAGATTGACATGTGTAAGTAAATAGATGCAGAAAAAATATATTACTATGTATTAAGAAAGTTACTACATTTAATTTACATTGAATGATTTAGCATTGAATGCATTATATCACTAAGTAACATGTGCATGCAACTAAAGATACTCTGAAACCAACTTACTATAGTGATTAAGTGGTTAATTTTAAACTTTTAATCATAACCATGCTCCATTGATATGATTTATCATGTGCAGCATTTACCGCTATTTCCATACTTCCCCGATACACTAATATGACTTGTCAATGTGTGACATGTATATGCAACATTAAGCCCCCTTAATGAGATTAAATATCTTTTCTTTCCTCTTTATAGCTAAGTTCAAGTGATTTGACCGTAAAATATGTTATAAGTTAGAGATGGTCCTTTATATATCGGTTATACAAAACATCTAAGTTCATGTCTTTACTTATTATTTTAGCCTAGTGATGGTAGCTTAGTATTGAGTTACTTTGTATATGTATAATAATCAATCTTAGCATGATATTCAAAAATTTTGAGGCACTAAAAGGATACAAAGCACTCTAAGCCATACCCAATTTAATATGCACACACACACATGAATATTCATATTAGTTAAAGACTAAATATTGAATATAAAAAGAGCAAAAAAATATTAGTTATAAAATCTAATAGGAAAGATCAAATGTTTAATATTCTTATTCTAAATCCTCATCCGTACATTATTTTCATGTTCTCACATTCCTTACATTGTCTTTTCCATTCCCCCTTTTATTATCTACCAAAGATCCTAAAACCCATGGTAGATTATGGTAGCTTTTCTCCTAATACGTGAAAATGATGATTTTGTGGCTTCGAGTTCCTCCTTAACATTTATCATGATTAGAAATTTATCTAGATATATCTCCTTTACTTTTTTGTTGTTTTGATTTTCCTCGCATAGCAATCAATGATGATTATCATTGGCAAGGCAAACTTTATCATCACATGAGTAAAATACAAGTTCTTCTCACCATAATGTAAGTCGTCCCTTCGTACAACAAAAATTCGCATATTTCCTAAACTCTTCTTCATGGCATAGTTTTTGATATTGAAGATCCTCACGCTTAATAAAGAGGTTTTATCTCTCCACATTATTTTCCTACGATTTCCATTATTGAAAATAATAATATTAATTTGTATCAACTTGCTATATAAGTTTGATCTTATGTTGCTTTAACATGCAATGGTAATTATAGTTTGTCCAACTTTCTCATTAATGATATTCTATCTCTTTGATAGGCTCATATATTTATATTGTGTGTATACATTCCTTCATCATAGAAAAAAGTATATTTAGATTGTAAAAGACACGTAATAATTGTAAAGTTTGCTACTTTTATCCATTGTATTATATTGATTTTATATTTTCCTTAATTTTATAGTTTTTTCGATATATCTTAGTAATATACATTCAAAATTAGAATTACACAATAAAATATTTATATTATATTATTCTCCATATAATATTATTTATATAAGCTCTAAAACATCAATTAACATTTCAAACTTGAAATAAAATGAATCGAATTTGAATATTCGGAACTCAAAATGGATTGAATATGAATTTAAGCTAGTAAATTCATTTGAAATTTGATTCGAGTTCGGATTCAAAACTTTTATAATGAATTGAATCAGAATCATGGTGAATTTGAAGGTATTTGATTTGATTAGCACCCTAACTAAAAGTGGATACTGGAAAGATAAAAAGTGTGGTTGTTGCAGGAAGCTGGGCCATGGCATCGAGTATTGTTCATCCTGAAAAAAGGTTGAACAAAGGGAAAAAATCGAATGCTATGATTGTTGATATAAAGAACGCAAGAAGCTCATATGCTAGCGGCTATAAACTGACAGATGACCAAATCAGAGATCTGTACGAGTACGCACAAAAACCCTCCTTGTCAGACAGAATCAAAAGTGATGTTGAACCCTCAAATACTGCCATGGCTATTAAGAAAAATGAAGGTAAAAATTTAGTTCATGACGAATGGATTATTGATAGTGGAGCATCTAACCATATGATAGGGGATATGAAGATGTTTAATGATTAAAAATTAGTGTCTGGGAGATAACATGTAAATCTTGCTAATAGATCACATGTTAGTGTAGCAGGAAAAGGCAGCATATCTATTATTGCGAAGTTCTTTTAAAAGATGCTCTTCATGTTCCTGATTTTCCTATTATTTTATTGTATGTTCATCGAATTACTAAGAATCTTAATTGTCGCCTAATCTTTGATGCTCAATCATGTATTATGTAGGACTTGGTAACGGGGAAGCAGATTGGGATTGGTTTGGTTACTGACGGTCTGTATCGCCTTCCTGCACGTGTTGTTTCTGCTTGTATTGCAGCTAGAGGTCAGAAGAATGCTAATGACTCTTAGATTCTCCACCAGTGGCATGAGATACTTGGTAACTCTGGGTTTGCTGTTCTCCAATACCTATTTCCTATTTTATCTAATAAAGTTGACAATCTGTCTCAAAGGTGTGAAGCTTGTCAGCTATCAAAACAAACCAGAACTACTTATCCTATTTCAACTAAAACAAATACTTTTTTGTTTGAGATTATTCACTCAAACGTTTGGGGCCCTTCAACTATAAAATATTTGGGTGGACATGGTTATTTTATTACATTTATTGATGATTTCTCAAGGAATACCTTTGGTTACTTGTTGAAGAATAGGAGTGAAGTTCCTCTTGTGGTAAAAATGTTTGTCAACATGATTGAGACTCAGTTTGACATGAAAATAAAAACTATGAGGACTGAGAATGCTAGAGAATACTTAGATAGCTCTTTACTTTATTTTTTGATGGAAAAGGGATCATTCATGAAACCTCTTGTAGTTACCCACCCCAACAGAATGGGGTAGCAGAGAGAAAGAATCGGTACTTGTTGAATGTGACTAGAGCCCTCCTTTACCAATGATGGGAGGGATTTTCAGAGGGTCTAGATATCTCACAAGGCGAGAGATCCAGTCGCTGATTTGACCACTCCAAAATTCCCAAATCAATCAACAATTAACCTACAATAAAATATATACAATTAATATCAAAAATGTGGAGTTAACATTTATTATAACTCTACATGTAAATGTGTATAGGTGTAAGCAGAAGTAGAGGTTGAATACTGGGAGGCAAATGGTTGTGTGATGGAATAGATTGTGCAATTATTCAATTCAATGATCATGTCCAAGTCTTTATTGTTTTCGTGGGTTTTTAATTTTATATATTTTTTTATTTTGGTTTTTATAATTTTTATTTTGTTTTTATATTTTATATATCTTTTTGATGTCTTTTTATATTTTTATTATATAATATAGATTTATATATAAAGAGATATATATAAGAGAAGAGAGAGAGATAATATATGGATACATACATATACATATACATATACATACATATATATATATATACGTAAATACTCAAAATTTATAGGATATAATATTTTTTAGGCTTTTTATAATTTTATAAATTTTTTTGTTATTTTATGGAATTTTGCTAATTTTTATGTATTTTTAATTCCAAAAATATCCCAAATAAGGGCTTAAATATATAGGCCGAAGATAATTTGGGTTTTAAAATTATAAAATAAGTCTCAAAATTACCTAAATTAATTTTAATATGTAAATAATAATATATATATAAGAGAAAAATATATATTTGATATTTTTTAAGGGTTTTTATATTTTTTTAAGATTTTGTAGCTTCTTGAAATTTTTATATTTTCTTTTTTTTTTCTATTTTTAGGGTTTTCATTTTCTGGACTCAATATATATATATATATATATATATATATATATATATAAATACACCATATATAATGTTTTTGTGATTTTTCAAAAACATTTTATATTTCTTTGGTATTTTATAATTCAAACAGTGCACAAATGGCTCCTTTTTCATTTTTAACAATTAGGTTAAATGCAAAAAAATGTAAAATGGACATGTGGCGTGAAAGTATGTGGCATGAAACATCTAACCTAATTTTTGTGGATTTTTAGAAGCAACACAGGTATTTTTAATAAATAGACAAATCACATAAAAATAAAACAGCCTAGTAGGGGTATTTTTGCAAATAAAATAACTTGCAGGGGGCACAGTGCAAATATACCAACGTAAATAAACATTTATTTAAATTTTTAGAAAAATTTTACAATATAAAAAAATCGCCAGGGGTAACATGCAATTTTTACGCGCCTCACGTGGGACTGCACGTGAGGCGTTGAGGGACCTTTTGTAAATACTTGAAATTACGGGGGCCCTCATGCAAAATTTACATTTTTATTTACACTAAACATTTATTTTACAGCATTAAATATAAAATACAAAAATAGCGGGGGTTAGGTTTGCAATTTACCCCCAAAAGTGCGCTTCATCCGACGGCTGGTTTTTCTTCACTTGTCCACGTGGCGCATCCGCGTGGGCCGATGACGGTTCGCCGATGAGTGGTCCAGATCAGGTCTTTCATCTACATCAACGGTTGAGGCCTGGCAAAGATGGACAACCACGATCGAATATGGGGCCTTCATCATGATCGGACGACGATGGAGCCACCTGGAAGAACATGGAAGAAGCTTGCACTAAGCGAGCTCTGATCTTGAATCGCGGGCTCCTCCGGGCTTCTCCGTCGCATCCAAGGTGCTCTGCTCGTTGCTGGAAGGCCCCCGCGTCGAAGGACGGTCTTCTCTTGGCTCCTGGAGGTCCGAGGTGTTCAGGTGAGGTCGGAGTAGCTTGGGACCTCCAGGAACCTCTTCCTGGTTTGATTCGAGTCCCGGAGGGCTCGTTTCTTCGTTGTACCTGCACAGGAAGAACAAGGGGGATGAGGGCTTTCTCCTCGACCCTAGGTTTTGAAGCTGCGATGCAAGATGAGGCGAGGCGGAGGAGCTCCGACGAACGGCGGAGGTGGAGCTCTGATTCGCGAGACAGAGGGTCTTCGGTTGAACAAAGGTGGTCGGGAGATGGAGAATGCGATGAGGAACGAAATGGAATGGTAAGGGGGGGGTCGGAAACAGTCGAGGGCACAGTGGAGAAGTCGCCGGAGCTGTGCTCCGGCGAACTTCGATTTGACTAACCTAAGCTACACTAAGGATCTAATTACGAAATAAACGACAGAAATGAAATGCAGAAACGAAAAGTGACCTAAATAACGTAAAGGAACATCTCTTATACCTGGGATCCACAGGGAGCAGAACGGACGCCGAGCTCCGTCGCGACAAAATTATCCCCTTCTCCGGCCGATTCAAGTAGCTGGGACACTCCTCCTGTCACAAGGGTTCGTCCAGGAACCAAGTCGAGGCTTTTAGGAGGATTAAAAGTGGCCAAATTTGAGGAGGAGGTCGGAGCTCTTTATTTATAAACATTGCAGGAGCCCTTATTGACCGGAGCTTATTGATGAATCTAATGAGCAACTCATTGCTCTAAGATATCGACGGACATCAGTGATCATTAGGGATCATTTCTTGCGAAGGAAGCGAGCGCGATCGATGGACGAGACGTCCGCGAAAAAAGAGAGAAGATGGGCTCACCGACGGATTTGACGGGCGGAGACGCGGATGGGACAGTTGACGAGAGGTCAACGGTCCGCCGCCCCTGATTGGTCCACGTAGGACGCTACGGGACAAAACAGGGGGTTTTATTCGAAAATAATTTATTTATCATAATAAATGATTTTATTAGAATTTGCTTATTACATAAAAATGTTTATTAAATATTGTAGTATTTATTTATGATTTTTACTTATTTTTTTGATGAATTTTATTATTAATTTATTTTAATGATGTATTTATTAGTGTATTTACACATATTTTGTATAATTTATTTTTATTTTGTTATTTTATTTTATTATTTTATTTTATTATTTTATATAATTATAAGTTATTTTTGTTAGTGCAGATATATTTTTATTTGATTTTTATGAGTTTATTTGCATTTTTAACAATATAGGGATGTGATTTGCATAGGTATAGGTATAGGTGTTTTGCCCATGTTTTGAGATAAAATTATTTTATTTGTACATTTCTTCTTGGTTTATTTCTAGTTTTACTGTACACATATGTTATAAATAATGTATATAAATTTATAAAAATATGAATTTGTAAAAATAATAGGTATTGAATAAATTGAATATTTTAATCAGTATTATGTACAATAGGGGCCCAAAACCTAACTTTCACAGATAAACTCCAAAAATTCTGAAACTAATTTTATTAAATAGTTCTTGGAAAACTATATACAATAAAGGTGAGTTTGTGGATTTTGAGTTTTTATTTGCCAGATATGGGTCTGTGAAGTTGAGATTCTGGCTTTTTATTCTGTGTATAAAATGTACACTGTATATTATTTTTACACAAACTCAATTTTGTATTTTTTTTACATTATTATCTACAACTTTCATGTACAAAAGATTTTTATTTGATGAATAAATAATTCTATACAAAATAGGTGTCAAAAATGCATACATGAATGAATAAATAAATGAGGTATCTATTGTATTTTGGCCCTTATCTCCCCCTACTTTATTCCTTGTCGACCAATTCCATTCTGGCCTTGGTCTCGGGGTTAGGGTCATAAAATATTTGCAATATTTTATTCCTTTTTCTTTTCTTCTCTTTATTCTATAATTTTGGCATTAAAAACCTCATTTTATGTACAATAAATACAATAAATAATGAATGCTATAATGGACAAATTGATGTTATTTACATGCATTTGCTTGGGTTTTTAAGGCCAAAATGATAGAATAAAGAATGATGAATCGAGATTCATCATCCCCCTATACTTGCCTTTGCTAGTCCCTAGCAAATACTTATGCAATAAGTACAAAAAAGAATAAAGAATAAGAAGAAAAGAAAAAGCAAAAATAAAGAATTTAAAGAATCGAGTGAGTTGATCATGATTATTAAACTTATATGTACAAAATCAAAGTTTGGAGCTCAGATTAGACCTTGGAGTGAAAATGTGTGTGGAACCTAGTTGGGAACCAAATTTAAAATACAACTGCCTTCGATAGTCACAGAACTTAGTTCAAATTACCTCAATAGCCAGGTCAGAACTAGCCTATATCATACGCAAACCCTTATGACTATGAAGCTGACTCGTACAGTGTAAGTGATAGTGGCTCTCCCCAACTGAAATGACAAAGGAATTGACTTGTCCAGAATGACAACCCAATGATTCCCCAATCCAGCCCTCTACCATCGAGGAGCGGGGTATTCCCTTCTAAGTTCAAGTGGCATCCGACACAAGAGGAGGGGGTGGAGAAAAGAATGGACGGTAGCCAGTGTAGCTACCTATCCTGGGATGCAAGACCAGTGTAGTCAAGTCATCCAGCTGCAGGCTCACATGGTATAACTTTGATGCTCAAGCTTGCTTATTTTCTATACAACATATATACATACTCCGACAGGCATTTTATTTTTTATTTATTTACAAGCCTGTCTACTTTTTTGGAGTTTTTTTCAACATACTATTTACAACAGCATTTACATAAGGACTTTTTCCTCTTGAGCCAGAAGACTATCCCTCTTTTGAAGCTTTATTGCAACCCACACTCTCCTGTCATTCGATTTCATTGAAACTGGACCAGGTTGGGGTGCACTTCCCTCCCTAGATGAGGACAAATGTTTCCACCCGTGTGTGTCCCAGACTGGCAAATCCAACCCCCTCACCACTCCAACTGAGTTGAGCCAAGTGAAAGGTGCAAGTGTCCAAGTTAGGTCACGGCCGACAAGAGCCATGCGTGTGTCTCGAAAAGTTCTAGTTAGTCCACTGAGGTGACTTGAACCCAGTCCTGATTTCTCCAAGAATTAAGTCTGAATAGACCTGAAGTACCTTAAATCTAGTTCCCATAAGGTTCCAGTGCGGTTAGGTGCGGTAAGGTCCAACCAAGCTCCAATCTTCGATTTTATTAGACTAGTTCAACCATCAAACTCAATCAAAGAATATGAATGATATGCAAATGCTATTTACAAATATGCAAAGAATAATGCAATTTTTCAAAGAATTTGAAAACAAGAGAAAATTTTACACAGAATTTTTGCAAATAAGAGAATTTTGGCACTCGAAATATATACATCTATTTACACGAGCGTGCCGCTTTATTTTACAAGACTTAAAGAATTTCAAAGAATTTATAGGTTTTAACAGAGTGATTTATTTAGGTATATATACAATTGATAAAGAATTTTATGTATTTTTCTTTTATTTTTATTTATTTTATTATGATACTTTTTATTCCTCAAATTTATTTGAAAATAATTTTGAAAACTATAGTACAAAATAATTTTTGCAAATATTTACAAACATTTGAAAGCCATTTTGCAAAGATTTTGCAATCACTATATATATATTTCAAAATATTTTTACAAATATTTTCCAAATCATTTGCAAATAAGTTTTCAAATCCTTTATTTCACACAAATATAAGATTTTTGCAATCAAAATATTTGTACAAAGGTTGAAAATATTTCACAAAAAGTTTTCCAAATAGTTCACACCATTTTTCAAATCATTTTGCTAAAATATTTTTTATCCTGATTTATTAATCAGTATATACAAAAAGAATCCGAGGAATTAGAAGCATTATTAATTAATTTTCAATGAATTGTATCTTATTTTAGCCATATTTATTAATAATTATACGAAAGTATGAGTTATGGCTAAAGTATATACAGAGTATATACGACCCCCCTATACTTAGCATGAGCTATGTCCTCATAGATCGAAAAAGAGAACAAGAAAGAACTCGTACTGAGTATAGACAAGTCTAAAGAATATACGAATAAGAGATGAAGGAAAGAGAAGTTGACGGCCCCCCCTACACTTAGGATCAAGTAATCCTAAATATAGCAGACTGTACACAAAGCAGGGAGGGTCAAGGGTGGGAATAAACAGATTAAAGAATTAACAAATCAGGGGTGCTCCCCCTATACTTAGGACAAAGTACGTCCTAAGTACAGAAAACTGTCTACAAGGGGCGACACCTTTTATTTAGATACAGAAGATAGAAAAGGAAAAGAAGAAAAGAAGAAAAGAGAGATATATATAGATAGACGAAAAGATCGTGGAGAATATACGCATCACTCCCCCTATACTTAGGGTGAGATATCCCTAAGTATAGGCAACAACAGGAGTGACGAAACTGAACAACGAAAGGACAATGTGGTGTGTACCCCCCCTATACTGAGGACAAGGTACGTCCTAAGTATAGTCATAGAGATATGGCGATAGATCTAGGGCACACATAACATGCGGGAGAAAGAATGAACAAGGCACACATATATACAAGTGGTGAAGAGCTGGTGAAGTACATGACGGTATCTGACAAGTGAATACCGTACTTGCGTCATCGTCTCCCTGTGAGAACGAGGATGCAGTCAGAAGGTGAAAAGACACCCGTATATACAGTCAGGTGGGTGTCGGATACCGGAGAAAATAGATCAGAAGTAAAGCAGGGACCGGTAGCATGAAGCAATCAATCGGCTCGTAGGTTCAGCATGAGGGAACAGAGCCGATACTATAAGATAGGGAGGAAGAAGGAACAGTACATATTCCTCCGGTCAATATGAGTCTCAGAAAGATATGGAAAAGTAAGGAACAAGAGACATCGTGGTATTCGGTGGTCATGAGGTAGGAAGATCACAGGAGACACACTGAATATCGCAAGTCATGGCTCAACCCTGCGAGCAGTACATATATCAGGAAAATCGGCTCCGTGCTCCGCAGATCTGAGACACAATCAGAAGGAGACTGAGTACACAGCTCAGAAGACTCGGCTTCGTGCTCCAACATATAGGAGACACCAGAAATGAAACTGAGTACCTAGAAAATGATGTACTCTTCCACAGCTGACCCTCGGGGAGTGGTACATGCTAGTCAATGAATAATCATAACAAAAGCTCACCCTTGCGAGGGTCGTCAAGGTGAGAAGACACAAAGATGTCAGTGATCCATCAGACGGATCTCAGAAATGGTCTCGGTAGGCGACAGATCAGCTACCAGCAGAAGAGACCGACGAATCAAGAAAGTGTGGCAGCATCCCGCAGATAACCCTCGGGGAACGCGCTACCAGCTAGGCATGGAAATAGTAGATATCAAGATCTCAACCTCGCGAGGACCGTCAAGGCGAGCAGACTCAAAGGAGTCTAATCAGATGGGTCCCATGATCTGCAGATCGGATATACAACTCAGGATGGGACCAAAATCATATATATCAGATGACTCGATTCCGTGCTTCGTAGATTGGAGACACAGTCAGTAGGGGGAATCGAGCATCAAGAGAGTGTCGCATTCTCCTGCAGATAGTCCTCGGGGAGTAATGCAATCTAGGCAAGGAATAGTCAGAATGTGTCTCTACCTTGTGAGGGTCGTCAAGGAGAGAGAAGGGCTCAAAGGAGCCGGATCCATCAGACGGACCCACATAGTGGTCTCAATAGTCGACAAATCGGTTACCATCAGAAGAGACCAATCAGATCGAAAATATGTCGTAGTCTCCCGCAGATAACCCTCGGGGAGCTACAAACTAGTCAAGGAATAATCAGAAAAGATCTCATCCTTGCGAGGACCGTCAAGGAGAGCAGTCTCAAAAGAGCATGAGCAAGTCGGTCTCATGCCCAACAGATCGGGCACATCATCAAAAAGGGAGACCGAGCACACAAATCAGACGAATCGGCTTCGTGCCTCGACAAATAGAGGCACCAGAAGTGAGTGAAGCCGATCGTAAAGAACGTGTCACATCCTTTCGCAGATAGTCCTTGGGAAGTGATGTGTACACAGTGAATAATCAGAGTGCATCTTGTCCTTGCGAGGGTTGTCAAGGAGAGAGGAGGGATCAAGGCGCCGGATCCCTCAGATGGATCCACAGAGAATCTGGTCTCGATAGACGGTAGATCGCCTACCAGCAGAAGAGACCAAGAGGGCTAAAATGTGTCATAGCCTCTCGCAAATAACCCTCGGAGAGCTATGAACTAGGTAGTGAGCAATTGGAATATCCAGGCTTGTCCTTGCGAGGTCTGTCAAGGAGAGCAATAAGACAGTTGGCCTCATGTACTAATAGATCGGGCACACAATCACAGGGGGAGGCCAATCAAGCATATCATCTGACTCGGTTCCAGGTACCATCAAAATGGCGACCCAAGCAGTGAATGAAACCGTAGTCCTAGAAGTTGTCGCATTCTCCCGCAGATAGTCCTCGGGGACGAATGCGATCTAGATTAGTGAAGGTCATGGGAATGCTGGCATAAACTCTCAGGTCCTCAAAATAATGTGAATCCATCAATCAACAGGAGGGCATAAGATCATGTGAGGGAGCAAATAATCAGGTCATTCACAAAACATCCCTCAGGTCAATCAAATCTGGCTGAGATGGCACAACATATCATCAGGACTCCTTTAAGTGCCAGGGTGAATCAAAGAGTCAGGAGATCAAGGATGGTTCAATCAGGAAGATGAGAGATCATGCAGGATCCTTACACCTTTATCGGGAAGTCCAAATCAGAATAATCAGAAAATCCTCAAAAATCACGATGGGTGGAACCTCAAGATAGATAAATCAATCAATGCTCATGAAATCGTCATCATATCATCAAAGTACGTCGCATCCTCAATCCGGTGTGCTTGATCAAAATATCCCAATAAATAATCACACCTAATGATCATGCATCATCAAAAATCCTCAATACGCTCGTATGCACGTATCCAAAGTCAAATCCACCAAGAGTAGTATATTAATCTCAGCATCCTCAACATCATGCCCGACTTACTCTAATAATCAATGTGAGTCAAAATCCTTGATGCGTGCCTCATTGATGGGCACATCATTCCCGGGTAAAGGAAGAGGTGATACGGGGGACACGAGGAAGGTGGATAAGAAGGGTAACACAATGGAGTGGAGAAGTTGATTGTGCTATGTGCCAATATCACGGGTGGTAGAAGAATGACACCTAGGGGACGTGGAGGGCGGGCGAGAAGATCGGAACATAGACAAAATTGGGTGTTCCACACAAGAGGGAACACCGTCAAAATGGTGGTCCGAAGAGCACGCTCTCCTCGAACCGGAGATGATGGGGATGGTACGGTGGATACAAGGAAGACGGTGAAAAAGAGGGAAACGAAGGACTTGGCGAAGAATGATTGAGCTCAAGCGCCAATATCACGACTCGATGTAGATGAGAAGATATATGTATAAGAGAGGTAGAGAGACTCAAAGATGAAAAATGCATGACTCACACGGATGGGACTGACTACTCTAATAATGAATGAAAAACGCAATGGACTCCAGGTCACAATCAATACATAAGGCAAACCCCCAATTCACCTTACTCGATGCAGTGAAGACCGTCAGATAACGATCATTTATCTTTTCATTTTTAGAGTGAGGTGAGAATCACACAGTTGTACAAACACTTAGGAGGCTTGATGGGATTTGGGCTCTACTCCTTAGCGTGTACGTGAGCACTTAAAACACATAAAATGAGGGGGTTGCTCTCCCCAAGACAAGGAAGTCATTATGTTTTATTTTTAGGTTCAATAGAGTTAACAATCCCAATTTTATTCTGTTATCACTTTTTTGGGTATTTTCAATGCACGTGCCTATCGAGGTTTCAATTTCCATTAAGCATCCTAGGTTGTCAAAAATAGAGGGAGGAGGTCGGAAAAGCCATGCAAGTCGGAAAACGATGATGCATGCCAAGTAAGAAGACTTACAATGCTTCCCAGCTCTCTCCATGCGGGATGCATAACAGAATTGAAACCTATGCTATATGCAAATGCAAGCAGAAGAAATCGCCCTAGGATAGTAACTGCTATTATCGTGAAGCACCAAATATTAGTTATTCAAAGTCAAACCCTGAAGTCCGGTCTAGGCTCACCCCTCCTCTTCTCGACACATCGAGTTCAGGAGTAGCGCTTGACAGGGTGGGCTCGCGGCACTCGGGTTCCAAATTAAATACCCAACAATTATTAATTTAACTAAGTCCAGAAGCGCATCTATAGGTTCATGCAAATATATTAGGGGCTTTGGTCCTTAATCTATCGGCAAGCAATTCCTAAGCTAGGGCTCATTCCACAAAAATAATAAAAATAAAATAAAAGAGAAAAATCGTCGAAAACCATCGTGGCCCCCAAGGGAACAATCCCTCGGGCAATGGACCTCGGGAAGTCGGATTGTCTGCTCACATAAATATACATAATAAAATAAATAAAATGCATAAAAATAGAGACTGTCTTCCAAAATTCTCTTCCAGCAGCCTTAAATGCTCTCTCCTGTTGGCCGATGTAGAAGAGCCAACTCCGCCTCGCTTGGGTGCATAGGACTTCCTAGGAATTCCTCCTTTGCTTGGCGCCCCCCATCAAAGACCAATAAAAGAGATGGGTCAGAACAATCAATCAAAAATCTCAATAATAATCAAATAGATAAATGAATAATGGACATGAGCAAAGAATTAAATAAGTGAATGAACAACCATACAAAATCCGTTGCCTCCCCGGCAATGGCGCAATTTGATGAGAGGGATTTTCAGAGGGTTTAGATATCTCACAAGGCGAGAGATCCAGTCGCTGATTTGACCACTCCAAAATTCCCAAATCAATCAACAATTAACCCACAATAAAATATATACAATTAATATAAAAAATGTGGAGTTAACATTTATTATAACTCTACATGTAAATGTGTATAGGTGTAAGCACAAGTAGAGGTCGAACACTGGGAGGCGAATGGTTATGTGATGGAATAGATTGTGCAATTATTCAATTCAATGATCATGTCCAAGTCTTTATTGTTTTTATGGGTTTTGAATTTTATATATTTTTCTATTTTGGTTTTTATAATTATTTTTGTTTTTATATTTTGTATATCTTTTTATTGTCTTTTTATATTTTTAATTATATAATATATATATAAAGAGATATATATAAGAAAAGAGAGAGAGATAATATATGGATACACATATATATACATAAATACTCAAAATTTATAGGATATAATATTTTTTAGTCTTTTTATAATTTTCTAATTTTTTTTGTTATTTTTCTAGAATTTTGCTAATTTTTATGTATTTTTAATTCCAAAAATATCCCAAATAAGGGCTTAAATATATAGGTCGAAGATAATTTGGGTTTTAAAATTATAAAATAAGTCTTAAAATTACCCAAATTAATTTTAATATGTAAATAATAATATATAGATAATTATAAAAGAGAAAAACATATTTTTGGTATTTTTTAAGGGTTTTTATATTTTTTTAGGATTTTGAAGCTTCTTGAAATTTTTATATTTTCTTTTTTTCTATTATTAGGGTTTTTCATTTTCTGGACTCAATATATATAAATACACCATATGTAATATTTTTGTGATTTTTCAAAAACATTTTATATTTTTTTGGTATTTTATAATTCAAACAGTGCACAAATGGCTCCTTTTTCATTTTTAGTAATTAGGTTAAATGCAAAAAAAATGTAAAATGGACATGTGGTGTGAAAGTATGAGGCATGAAACAAATAACCTAATTTTTGTGGATTTTTAGGGGCAACGTAGGTATTTTTAATAAATAGACAAAACACATAAAAATAAAACAACCTGGCAGGGGTATTTTTGCAAATAAAATAACTTGCAGGGGGCACAGTGCAAATACACCAACGTAAATAAACATTTATTTAAATTTTTAGAACTATTTTACAATATACAAAAATCGCCAGGGGTAACATGCAATTTTTACGCGCCTCGCGTGGGACTGTACGTGAGGCGCCGAGGGACCTTTTTGTCAATACTTGAAACTACGGGGGCCCTCATGCAATATTTACATTTTTATTTACACTAAACATTTATTTTACAACATTAAATATAAAATACAAAAATAGCAGGGGTTAGGTTTGCAATTTACCCCCAAAAGTGTGCTTCATCCGACGGCTGGTTTTTCTTCACTTGTCCACGTGGCGCATCCACATGGGCCGATGACGGTTCACCGATGAGTGGTCCAGATCAGGTCTTTCATCTACATCAACGGCTGAGGCGTGGCTAAGACGGACGGCTACGATCGAATCTGGGGCCTTCATCATGATCGGACGGCGATGGAGCCACATGGAAGAACAGGGAAGAAGCTCGCACTAGGCGAGCTCCGATCTTGAATCGCGGGCTCCTACGGGCTTCTCCGTCGCATCCAAGGTGCTCTGCTCGTTGCTGGAAGGCCCCCGCATCAAAGGAAGGTCTTCTCTTGGCTCTTGGAGGTCCGAGGTGTTCAGCCGAGGTCGGAGTAGCTTGGGACCTCCAGGAACCTCTTCCTCGTTTGATTCGAGTCCCGGAGGGCTCGTTTCTTCGTTGTACCTGCACAAGAAGAACAAGGGGGACGAGGGCTTTCTCCTCGACCCTGGGTTTTGAAGCTGCGACGCAAGATGAGGCGAGGCGGAGGAGCTCCGACGAACGGCGGAGGTGGAGCTCCGATTCGCGAATACAGAGGGTCTTCGGTTGAACAAAGGTGGTCGGGAGATGGAGAATGCGATGAGGAAAGAAATGGAATGGTGGGGGGGGGGGGTCGGAAACAGTCAAGGGAACGGTGGAGAAGTCGCCGGAGCTGAGCTCCGGCGAACTTTGATTTGACTAACCTAAGCTACACTAAGGACGTATTGCGAAATAAACGGCAGAAATGAAATGCAGAAACGAAAAGCGACCTAAATAAAGTAAAGTAACAACTCTTATACATGGGGGCCTCCAGGGAGCAGGACGGACGCCGGAGCTCCGCCGCGACAAAATTATCCCCTCCTCCGGCCGATTCAAGTAGCTGGGACACTCCTCCTGTCACAAGGGTTCGTCCAGGAACCGAGTCGAGGCTTTTAGGAGGATTAAAAGTGGCCAAATTTGAGGAGGAGGTCGGAGCTCTTTATTTATAAACATTGCAGGAGCCCTTATTGACCGGAGCTTATTGATGAATCTAATGAGCAACTCATTGCTCTAAGATATCGGCGGGCATCAGTGATCATTTGGGATGATTTCTTGCGAAGGAAGCGAGCGCGATCGATGGACGAGACGCCCGCGAAAAAAGGGAGAAGATGGGCTCGCAGAAGGATTTGACGGGAGGAGACGCGGATGGGATAGTTGACGAGATGTCAACGGTCCGCCGCCCTTGATTGGTCCACGTAGGACGCTACGGGACAAAACAGGGGGTTTTATTAGAAAATAATTTATTTATCATAATAAATGATTTTATTAGAATTTGCTTATAACATAAAAAATGTTTATTAAATAATGTAGTATTTATTTATGATTTTTATTTATTTTTTTGATGAATTTTATTATGAATTTATTTTAATGATGTATTTATTAGTGTATTTACATATATTTTGTATAGTTTATTTTTATTTTTTATATTTTATTTTTATTTTGTATATTTTATTTTATTATTTTATTTTATTATTTTATTTTATTATTTTATTTTATTATAACTTTTTTGTGAGTAAAAATATATTTTTATTTGATTTTTATGAGTTTATTTGCATTTTTAACTAAATAGGGATGCGATTTGCATAGGTATAGGTGTTTTGCATATGTTTTGAGATAAATTTATTTTATTTGTCTATTTCTTCTTGGTTTAATTCTAGTTTTACTGTACACATGTTATAAATAATGTATATAAATTTATAAAAATATGAATTTGTAAAAATAATAGGTAATGAATAAATTGAATATTTTAATCGGTATTATGTACAATAGGGGCCCAAAACCTAACTTTCACAGATAAACTCCAAAAATTCTGAAACTAATTTTATTAAATAGTTCTTGGAAAGCTATATACAATTAAAGGTGAGTTTGTGGATTTTGACTTTTTATTTGCAAGATATGGGTCTGTGAAGTTGAGATTCTGACTTTTTATTCTGTGTATAAAATGTGCATTGTATATTATTTTTACACAAACTCAATTTTGTATTTTTTATTTACATTATTATCTATAACTTTCATGTACAAAAGATTTTTATTTGATGAATAAATAATTCTATACAAAATAGTATCAAAAATGCATAAATGAATGAATAAATAAATGAGGTATCTATTGTATTTTGGCTCTTATCTCCCCCTACTTTATTCATTGTCGACCAATTCCATCCTGGCCTTGGTCTCGGGGTTAAGGTCATAAAATATTTGCAATATTTTATTCCTTTTTCTTTTCTTCTCTTTATTCTATAATTTTGGCATTAAAAACATTATTTTATGTACAATAAATACAATAAATAATGAATGCTATAATGGACAAATTTATGTTATTTACATGCATTTGCTTGGGTTTTTAATGCCAAAATGATAGAGTAAAGAATGATGAATCGAGATTCATCAACCAATGAAATGTACCGAAGATTTTTTGGGGTGAGACCGTTTTAACAACGGCTTACCTTATAAATAGGATTCCCTCAAAGGTGCTCATCAAGAAAAATCCATGCACTGTTTTGCATCCAAATGAGGATTTGTTTGCCCTTGAACCACGTGTATTTGGTTGTGTTTGTTTTGTTCATAACAATGGTCCAAATATACGAAAATTAGATCCCCGGGTTACAAAGTATATTTTCCTTGGTTACTCCAATAATCAGAAGGGCTATAAATGTTATGATCCCCATCTCACGACATATTTATGTTAGTAAAGATATGGCATTTTTTGAAAGTAACTCCTATTATCCACCACATTTTCCTCATGGGGAGTTTGGAGGTGCGGAGATAGAGGAAAATGGGTTTGATTCCTTAGTGGATGAGACGGAAGTAATAATCAACATGGGAAAGAGAAATGAGCCCAACGAGCCCAACCATAATGAAAATGAGAGCAGAGACAGAAGTGATACACATGAAATTTCAGAAGGAGTTGTTACCGATTTGAGTGCAGATACCGTAAACATTGAAGAAGAAATCATACCAAACCATATTCCCAATCTCACCCCAGATGATCCAAATCAAGACATCCCAGTAAGTGCTCCTCTGTCTTATGATATTGTTGATGATATTTCTATTGAATTGATTGATGATCCCATTGCAGTTAGAAGTCTATCAGAGCGAGTAGACCTTCCACTCGTTACCATGTTGATAACTTGGTCTCTTATACAAGGTTCAGTCCAAGTTATAAATGCTTTGTTACCTCTTTAGATTCTTGTTGTATTCCCAGGAACACTACTGAAGCTCAAAGTGACCCACAATGGATGAATGCTGTGAAGGATGAAATGAATGCATTGGTTAAGAATGACATATGGGACGTGGTTGATATCCCTGAAGGGGCTCACCTTGTTAACTCTAAATGGGCATATACGATCAAGTATACCGCGTATGGGAAAATTGACAGATTCAAGGCTCGTTTGATTGCTAGAGGATACAGTCAGAAATATGGTATTGACTACCTTGAGACTCTTGCTCTAGTGGCCAAGATGAACATAATGAGGGTTGTCATTTGTTTAGTTGTCCAACTATCATGGAAATCACATCAACTTGATGTTAAAAATACTTTCCTAAATGGTGATCTAAAAGAAGAAGTTTACATGAAGATGGCCCCTGTAACGAAAAAAAGGGTAAGTGTTGCAAACTCAAGAAGGCATTGTGTGATCTAAACCAATCCCCTTGGGCTCTGGTTTGAAAGGCTGAGAATCGTCATGACAAAACATGGTTACCGACAAACTAATGGAGATCACATCCTATTCATAAAAAGAAATGAGGGGAAAGGGGTCATTCTGTTGATCTACGTTGATGATATGATCCTTACTAGTGATGATGATGAGGAGCTAAATAAGATCAAGAGGGTTCTTGCAACGGAATTTGAATTGAAAGACCTAGGAAGATTGAAGTATATTCTTGGGATTGAAATGGCTCGCTCTCCGGAAGGTATGTGCTTAAATCAACGCAAATATACTCTTGAGTTATTAAGGGACACATACATATTGGGATGCAAATCAGTCACTACTCCTATGGAAGGAATCATAAATTAAGCAAGGCAGATGGTGAGTTGTTTGACGAAGAAGGGAAAAGAAGATATCAAAGGTTAGTAGGAAAACTAATCTATCTTACCTTAACTAGGCTCGATATCACCTATGCTATGAATGTAGTCAGTCAATTTATGCATGCTCCCATCACTGAGCACGTGAATGGTGTAAACAGGATATTGTGTTATCTGAAAAGATCACCTGGAAAGGGTCTCATGTTCAGGAAAAATCATAATATGGAAAGGCTATATTGTTGCTGATTGGGCAGGGTCTGTTGATGATAGACGCTCTACCTCGGGCTATGTTGTATACCTTTATGGGAACATTGTTATTTAGAGAAGTAAGAACAAGAATGTTGTATCCTGATCTAGTGTTGAAGATGAATATCGTGCTCTTGCAAACATGATAAATGAAATCTTGTGGCAAAAAATGTTATTGGAAGAATTGGGTACTAAAACATGTAAACCTATCAAGGTGTTTTGAAACAACAAAGAAACAATCAACCTAGTCAATAATCCTGTTATGCATGATCGTCAAAATATGTGGAGATTGATCGACATTTTAATCGTGAGAAAATTGATGCAGGAGAATTATGCCTTCCTTACATGAAATATGTTGATCAAGTTGTTGATCTCTTCACAACTGCCTACGGTGCAATTTGAGTTGAATGTAAGCAAGTTGGGTATGCTTGACATGTATGCCCACTTAAGAGGGAGTGTTAATGGGTAAAGTACTTGTATATGGGTAAATGGATGTTTGATGAGGGACCGTTTAGCCATTTCTATATATGTTGTACTCATCTCCCTTTTTCCAAGTTAACAAAAGAAAAACTCAGACTGATTGGATTTCTCTCGCATTGAGAACCACTATATTCTGGTCGGTGTGGAAAGGTCAATGTAGGGTCTCTTTTCAAAAACGTTCCTCTGAGCATGAAGTATATTGTGCATGCAAAAGATCAAATCAATTCTTCATGTAAGACTGGGCGTCGAGCTTATTGCTGAAAACACGGCGTTGGATTGATCAGGGAATGTACGCACTGCCTCTAGTCTATAAGTGATTCCTCCCTTTCCTTGTATCACGAACCATGGAGCTTTCTTCTGCTGCTTCTCCTGCGAGACTGTGCGAAAAAAAAATGCAAAAACTCCAGGAACCCAACGACAGAAAATCTAGCCTGGGCCTGCGGGGAAACGGAGCTGATTGACTATCGAAGGGCTGAATGATCCTTCCTCCCACTTAAGGATTTTCTCAAAGCTGGGGAGCTTTCTTTGTGTTTTATGCTGCTAAACTAAAAATTTGGTTCACCAGGTTCTACCAGTACTTCAAGGCCGCCGAAGAAAAATCAAAATAAAAATATGATTTTGATCATGGCTTGGAAGGAACTCCCGCTTATGCTATTTGTGCCCTGCGCATGAACTCTGAATCATTTTTTCAAAAAAAAACTAAAATAGTACAAAGTACAAATACTCAAAACAACAGAAATTTCGCAATAAATTGCACATAACCACCAAACCACAAAGCACCTTATGCACTCACTCGCTCACAGGACGTTCACATTCCACGCAGCCAAACGTACAAATTCCGATCACAAAGAACATATTACACCACGCAAACATATATAGTCTCCGTCACCCGTCTCACTCGAGGACGGCCGTGGCGAGCTGCTGTATGTTGACGGGGAAGACCACGTCGGTGCCGCCGGAGAAGGCCTTCCTCGCTAATAAGACGTTAACGGCCTCCGTCGGGTGGAACGCGTCCCAGAACACGTACTTCCTCCTGTCGTCGCACGGCGTCTCGAACGGCAGGCATGTAATCTGCCCCCTGTTCTTCCCAACCCCGCAGCACCCCGTATCCGCCACGCTGAATCCTACACCAAAAAATTGCCTAATATCCGTCAACAATTTCTCAATTTGTACTACGAGCAAAAAAAAGGGGGGGGGGGGATATGTGCACCATAGGACTTGGAGTTGGTGATGAGGTCTTTGAACATGCGATAGATGTCAAGGTAGATAAATTTGGAGGCTGGGAGGTTGGAGTTGAGGGAGTTGACCATGGAGATGACTCGGCCGCTGAAGGGCCGGGTGAGTTCGTTGACTTCTGCGAGGCAGCGGCCGTCGGGACTCCGCGCGATGATGCTCGGCGTGCAACCGAGCGAGCCGACGCCGGATATCACGAATCTGCGAGCACCCAGATTGTATAGGCTCTGCAAACAACTTAGACTAATCTAGTTGAGTTGGTCACTACCATGTGTAAAAATTGCATGCCAATATTATCTAACCGTGAGCTGCCGAGAGTATTGCTGCACCAGTAGCTCCGCGAACTGGTCGGGGTTGTACCGGTTGCGGGTGTCGTAGTTGGGCATCAGGTAGTTGTTGAGGTAATCGTTGCTCCCCATCCCGACGAAGAATATACTGCGCCCGATTGCTGCGGCTAAGTCACCGTGGCTGCCGCTGAGGATCGCGCTAATCTGGTCGAGTGTCCCCTGGAAGTTCTGGATCTGTTGGTTGAAGGGTATCCTCTCAACCTTCGTTTGGATGTGCATGCATGTATCCACAAGAAGGAACAAAGCAAATCAGCTTCCTCGTACTGTTTACTATATGTGTAAATATATGGAGAGAGATTTTTGGTACTGATTAATAATGAGAGAGAATGTCAAGGTGCATGCATACGAAGTTTCCTCCTGTGGCGTCCAAGATCCCCGCAGCTGCAGAGGCATAGTTGAGACCATGGAGAATCGCGTCCCCGGAAGCTTGGGAGTGGGAAGGTATTAAAGGGAGTCCCAGTAGATTTGCTGGATTTTAAATAAAACTAATCTAAATTATATATGTCATTGTAAGTATTTATCAGAACCGTCGATCGGTTGCTATACGTAGATTTTGTTGTACTGGCCATTGGACGGGGAAGCAAATCATATAGCTTACCAATCTCGTCGACCATGGTGAGGCCATTGCAGAAGCGGCCGGTGGGGCTGTCAGAGAAGTCGATGCCGTATGGGAAGTAGTTCGCCTTGGCGAAGGAGGCAAGACCATTATTGTTGCCGTTATCGATAAGGGAGTCGCCGAATATGAACATGGACGGCACGAGTTCGGGCGTCCTACCTCTCCCTTCAGTTGCCTCGCCATGGAGAGCACTTAACGAGAGTAAGAGGAGAAGGATGCGCGCAACCCCCATGGTCTTGGTGGCTTGCTGGTGGTCGGGGTTGGGATTTATGGCCTGGGATGGTTGTTGGTAGTTTGGTGGAGTGGACTTGATGGGGAGTAAATCTCTGCATGGGTTCGTGGCTATTGGTTCCTGCCATTTGTCCAGGTTCTCCTTGTGTTGGTGCAAGTTTGCGAATTTGTTTGTCTATTTTTTGTGCAGCTGGCTTGGTTGCTTCGATGCAATCGATGTTATGCCCCGATTGTTGTATGGTTTTATTTATGACTCAAATGAGTGCGACCCATCTACCTATTTTTCCAAAAAAAAAAATGCGGTTTGTGATACCTCAAATCTTTGATGCGAGTATTGATTATTTGCAATTAAGAACTTAGGATCAAGGTTTCAAAAATTAGAACGTTAACCGTTCAGACTTCGATTTGGTCTAACAAGGTTGGACCGTCGATCTAAATCAGTCGGATCGGCAATGATAACATCATGACATCATCATTCCTACTGAATCGAAAAAAATTAGATTGAGCTTAATTTACTAGTTCGACAGATCGAACTAGCTTTTTGAACTGATAAAAATAGGATACATATAAGTAAGCATATACATACATACATACATACAGGAAATATTTCAAATGAGGTGCACCTTTCCTGGATGCATGGAAAGCCACGTCAATTTAAGCATTTATTCTATTTATTTTTCACATTCTAACTCCATAAATTTAATATTAAATATTAATATAATATGTATATCATGAAAAAATTATGAAAATATTACTATATTTGACATTAAAAGTTTGTTACAATATGGATGATATATTTTACATAACTGTATAATCGTCAGTATTTTACAATATGTAGTTTAAATTTACAAAATTGTTACGTAATTTACAAATTTGGTAGTGGCTTTCTGAATTTCAGGAAAGACCCACCTCATTAGAAGGGTCCCCCCATACATACATATATATATATATATATATATATATATGTATGTATATGTATATGTATATGTATATGGGGGCTGCATGGGGCTGCCCCCGCCACATTTTTTGTCAAAAATTTTTATTTTTTATTGGAAAATATCACTATGTATATTCATCCCTATATCCTTCCTAAATGCCATTCGAATTTCGTCAGAAAAAAAGACTCCCACGGCCTCCATCTAGATGGGGTCAATTTAAAAAATCTTGCGACCATTAAAAAATTATTGTCTGGATGAAGGTCGTAAGAGTCTCTGGTTCTGATGAAATTCGAATGGTATATAGGAGGGATATGGGGATGAATATACATGGTGATATTTAAAAAAAATAAAAAAATTGCGGATAATAGGGCGGGGACAGCCATGTTGGCTACACAATGGGGGCAACCCCATTTTTTCCTATATGTATACACATACACATAGGGTTGATGGGGCTGTCCCGCTCCTTTTTTGTCAAATTTTTTATTTTATTTTTTTGAAAAATATTGCCATGTATATTCATCCCTATATCTCTCCTATGTGCCATTCGAATCTCTTCAGAAACATAGACTCATGTGGCCTCCATCCAGATATGGTCAATTTAAAAAATCCTACGGCCGTTAAAATATGACTGTCTGGATGGAGTTCGTAGGACTCTCTGTTTCTGACGAAATTCGAATGCCATATAGGAAGGATATAGGGATAAATATACATTGTGATACTTTTCCCCTAAAAATTTTGCAAAAAATGAGGTGGGGCAATCCCATTTTCCCCCCCTCTCTCTCTCTCTCTCTATATATATATTTATATGAGAAAAGGGTTCCTACTTCACGAAGTAGATAACTTATGAAGGATATGGAATAATCCTTAAGCGCATCACGGAAGCGTGAGATATCTTATGAGATCGAGAACGACTAGTTGCACTAGTTGTTCTCAGGGCCGGCCCTGGGGGTTGTTTGGAAGTGCAACTGCCCAGGGCCCATGAACTTTAAGGTGCCCATTTTCATGCATGTTGAAAAATTTAAAAAATAGGTCCTTTTGATCTCCATCTACCTCAACATTTCTATTGTCAGATTCTCAATATGGAAAAGATGTTTGATCTTCCCGTGAAATCCTCTACTCAACGGCCACATTTTACCTTTTCAAGCAATTCTTAATTTAATTCATCATCCCCTCTCTCTTTCTCGATATCTTTGTTATTATGTTCTCTCGATCTTTCTCTCCCGAAAAAATTCGAATGGGAACGACACTGGTCAAGTGCAGGCGTCTGCTCTGTTCTCTTGATCTCTCTCTCTCTCTCTCCCGAAAAATTTGAATGGGATGAATGGCACTGGTCAAGTGCAAGCGCCCGTCGTGGCTATGGGGGCTGCGGTCTTATGGGATCCGGTAATTCTTTTATTATTATTATGTTACCTTTTTTTTAAATCTTCTATTCTTTACTTGTTTCGCGGTTCGAAATTCTATTAAATTTCTGGGACTGCAACTTTCCATAGAGATTTATTGTTAACCAATAGCGGGACACACATGCATTGTAGATCGAGGGACAAATTTCATAGCATCAGACGGATTGTTAATTAAGATTCAACACAGCTAATTGCATGCGAATTAATTAAGACTGACGTATAATTGTGTGATTATCAACAATGGATGGAAGATGTGTGATTTTCTGTTTAATCTGTCTCCTATATTTTTCTGGATACTGATAAAATCGAGATAGATTGTAATAAGTTTAACTAATGGGTTTGATAGGGCTGCCCCTTGCGGGTAGCCAACGTGGCTGTTCCACCCTCATTTTCCGTAATTTTTTATTTTTTTGAAAAAGTTCACCATGTATATTCATCTATATATGCCTCCTATATGCCATTCAAATTTCGTCAGCAACAGAGTCTCCTATGCCCTCCATCTAGATCATGTAATTTTAACGGTCATAAAATTGTTATAGTTGTACATGTTCTAGATGGAGGGTATATGAGTATCTGTTTCTGATGAAATTCGAATGGCATATAGGAGGGATATATGGATGAATATACATGATCAATTTTTTAAAAAAAATTATGGAAAAATGGGGGTGGGGCAACCCAATTTTTTCCTTAACTAATATGTAACATATATTGCATTGGGAAACGAACAAATATGGCTCTTGTTTTCATGGTCAAATACATATAGATACAAGATAACAAGGCATATGCTATATTGAACTATATATATCCTCTCCGTATTCATAAAATAAGAGTGAGTTCAAATACCCACGTAGTTGTTGCATTTCCTTGTAGTATAATGACGTTATGCCATATTTTTCCTTCTTCCAAAGAGATAATGAAAATGATAGCAGGGACTGTTGTGAGTATTGCAATGGTAGATTGAAGATTAACTGAAGGGAGGAAGTTGTTTGAATAGTAAACCATTCGCTTAAGAATGATTTTGTGTAGTAAGGTATTTATTCGGTAGTAATAACCTGAATCTCATGGTAAGATCAGGGACGTCGATTTGGGTAGTGATGCCCGAGAAATCCGCTCAATCAATCCGGGATAAAATATAAAGTCACTCAAGGGTCGTTGCGACCCGGATCGAGAGGAATAATTCGATCGATCAAGAAAAATAAGGAATAGACCACCAAACAGAGATAGGAAATCAATGAAAATCAAATAGTGGCCCTGGCTATTAGATTAGCCTGGTATAGCGACCAGGGTCGGACTCAGGGAGCACGTGATGGCCTTGCGGCCTACGAAGTAGTCAAAAAGAGTCAAAAATAAAGAGAAACTATTTTTGGTGGATTTTTAAGTGTTTTTAAATTTTTTTTGGATTTTTAATTAATAAGGAGAATAAAGGAGTAAAGGAAACAACCAAGTTCAAGCAATTATTTAATGTATCAAAAATTAAGAAAAAATTCCAGTAAAAATGTTTTTGTGTATTTTATGATTTTTACTATTTTTAGTGAATTTTTGGGATTTTTATTATTTTTATATGATTTTCTAAAAATGAAACAATGACAGAAAAAGGAGGTACTGTCTAGCCGAGCTTAAGGGACTTAGATAAAATAGCTAAAAATCCCTAATAAGCCTAGAGGTAATTTTCCTGTATATAGAAAGAAACAAGGAAAATTTAGGCACCTTAATTATTATTTTTGGGTTTTTAGATTAATTATTAGAATTTTTATACGATTTTTAGTGTTTTGCAATTTTTTAAGTTTTATATAATGAAAAAAACCAAAATTGGCTAGAAAATCAAGCAAGCCAAAACAAACAGTAGCTATTTTTTTGTGATTTTTAAAGTTAAACAGTAACGAAAATGGATGTTTTTGAATTTTTAAAAATATCAGATCAAAACAAAAATGTCTCCAAAAATTCCAAAAACTTTTACAACATGGCAGGAACCATGTGTCCAATTTTCATTGGATTCGGAGTTGATTTGCTATTTTATTCAAACATAAAAGTTAGGTACTGTGCACAGGGACCTGAGTGCAAATACCCAAAGCTCTGGGGGGTCCAGTGCAAAATACCCAGGAAAACACGTGCGTCGTGCGTGCCTGAGGCACTCAGGGACCTAAATGTAAGGAAAACTAAGTCCTAGGACTACTTGGTAACAGGTACCAAAAGTTCGGGGACCTGTTTGTAATTTACCCACTAATACACGCACATGCACAATTAATTCACGCACAGGGGTATAAAAGCAATTATCTAAAAGTTTTCATTCAATTCAGAACAAACCAGAACTACAGGGCTAATAATGCAAAATACCCAACAAAGCACGTGTCGATGCACGTGTTGCACCATACACAGGGGTATATAAGCAAATAAAATAAAGCGTAGGGTCCTCAGTGCAATTGTACCAACAATTAAACAACTAAACTATATATTTACAAGACTAAACGCGAAATAAAGTAAAAGGAAGGGCCTAAGAGTAAATTACCCTTTATTAATGAAGACGGCTGGATGGGCGCCACGTGGTGAATGGACGGCTGAGATGCGGGTGGCGCCCAACGAAGGAGTCTTCGACGCTGATCGGACGGTCGGGGCTTCGCCACGTGCTGGATCTGACGGTGAAGACGTGTCGTGGCTAAGCCTAGCTGGATCAACGGTGGAGATCGACCCCCGAAGGATCTGGCGGTCAGGGACACTCCTCAAATGGACGAGCACGATCAAGTCTGGAGCGCGGGGGCGATCGGACGGCTGAAGAGGATGCTGGACGAACTGGGCGCCGGGGAACTTCGTTGGGCTCGTGGCGGCGCTGGAGTCCTCCTGGAAGCTCACTGAAGATCGGAGAAGGTGCGTGGAAGGCTTCCGCGTCGAGTGGTGGCCTCCGATGACCCAACCGAGCCCTGGAGAGCTCCGGCGAGGTCGGCGGAGGCAGAGCTCCTGGACCGAATGGTCCAAGCCCTCAGATGGGCTTGGATGAACCTGCAAAATACACCAGAAAGCTCGCGGGTCGAGGGCAAACTGCCTCGACCCCGTTAGGCGTGGTGAAAGTGGTCTGGGAGTAGGTGCAGGCGAGCTCCGGCGAAGGGGTGGACGGAGGAGCTCGAACCCCAGCTCCTGTGCGAGCTGGGTTGAATGGAGGGGTACAGAACGTGCGTGGGAGGAAGGCGGAGGCTATGGTGCAGCCCGATGATCGAATGATGGGGGACGTGACCGGAATCGAAGGTGGTCGGCGGAGCGGTGAATTGGGGGTAATCAGAAATTAACAAGAAGGAAAGGAAAATAGGTCTACCTGGGTGGAGGAATCGACTGGGAAGGAGCTTGTGCAGCTCTCGGTCCTTGCCTCGAGGAGCGTCGACCTCCGAGGCTCGAGCTCCTGCTCTGGGCGGAGCACGGCGGAGCATACCACCGGATCAGTGGTTCCCTGCCCCTCTCCTCGCTGCAACAGCACCTGGAGCAAGCTGTCACTCTCACTCGAGCACTGGAGGTCACTGGGGGTGGAGCAAATGAGCCAAAGATGCTGAATGAGGTGGCGGAGCGCAGGCCTTATACTGCCAGGAGTCCGACTAGGGTTGGTCGGGTAGGGCTGCGTGAAGCGTGGATCTCGAGGCGGATACCCCGGCGAGGGTCTCGGATGCAAGGAGAAGAAGATGGACCCGGGGTTTAGGGAGATGGTGATCGGGTATGGATGGGGAAAATCCGAGAAATCGGGTCCGTGAACCAAAACCCGTGGAAGGTGGTCCTGGGGGGGGGAGTTGACCGGGCGGTCAACAACCCCTCTGGACCAATGGGAAGCGGCCGCGTGGCAAATATTTGGAAATTAAACTAAAAATAGCCAATGGCCGAATTATTAAAAAGTCAAAACATGAAGTATTTTTGTTTTAATTTTTTCTATTTTTTTGTGATTTTTAATTAATTTTTCAAAGTAAAAATAGGGTATTTACAATATAGTACTATACATAGGTATATATACAATATAGGTTTTTTTAATTTTTGATTTTTAATTTGTTATTTTTGTGCATTTTTATTCCCATTTTATATTTTATTTATTTATAGTATAAAATTAGGAACAAAAGGGTATTTTTATTTTATTTTTATTATTTATATACAAGGGTGAAATAAATATATATGTATATGTATTTACATGGTGTATTTACAAGATATTTTTGGGTTTTTAATTTTGTTATTTTTATTTTGTTTTTGTTTTAATGGTTTTTAATTTATTTATTTATCATAAAATATAGAGTATTTACAAATTTTATGGAATTTAATTTTATTTATTTATAAGGTAGAATAAATATAGGAGTGGCTATGTACACGATGAATATGCACAAGGTGAAGGTTTTTGTTTTTTTAGTTTCTATTTTTATTTTGATTTTTATATTTATAAATATATATACAAGCCCATTTTATTCTCTTTTTGGAGGAAAATATTTTTATTATATTCACAAATATATTTACACACATGAGCCCCTATCTCCCTCTACTTTGGCTTTTGTGCGGTCAGGCCCATGCTGAGCCCTCCCTTGGAATTAGGTCGCTCAATATTTATTTTAAATATTTCCCTCTTTTCTTTTTAATCTTTATTCTTTTATTTTTGCACAAAAAACATGCTAATTATTTAACTTTATACAATGCATGCTTTTGGTAATTATTTGTATTTACATGAATATACATGCATTTGCAAAGGTTTTTGTAGCTAAAATATAAGAATAAAGAGTGATGAATGGGTATTCATCACCCCCCCTATACTTAACTTCGCTAGTCCCTTAGCAAACACTTATTTGAAAAAGAAGTAAAAAAGAAAGAAAGAAAAAGAAAAAGAGAAGATTGTACATGGATCAAAGTTGAATATTAAACTTTCCTTCATTAAATTGAATTATGGAGCTCGATCAGATCTTTGGATTATTAATGTATCGAAACCTTATTTAGACTTAAGCTTAAAACTCAACAGCCTCTAAGTTCCACCAATCTATGGACAAGACTCCTCAATAAACCAGATCAGAACAAGTCTACATACACAAACTCTAATGACCATGAATCTTTCCATGCAGTGTAAGTGATATGTAGCTCCCCACCTCAGAAGTAACAAAGAAACAACCTCCTCCAACCTGGTAACTCTAATGCCTCGGTCTAGCAACTCTTTCCTCGAGAAGCAGGGTATTCCCTTCTAAGTTCAAGTGCAACCGGCTCAAGAAGAGGGGGAATAAGAGGTATAGACTTTTGGGAGCTCAGCCAGTGTAGCTAAGTCTCCCGCTGCAAGCTTCATGAGATGTAACATGGATACCATAAGCTTTTGCTTTATTTAACTATATACACTCCGGTGGGGTTATTAAATTTTCAATCCGACCCACCATTTTTTTGGAGTTCTTTTTGCACTTTTTTTTTCAAGTGCATCTGTACAACATATCTACATGGTGCAGCATATATACAAGATATTTTCCTCTTGAGCCAGCAGACTATCCCTCTTTTGAAGCTTTATTGCAACCCACGGCTTCTATCTTTAGCCTTCATCACCACTAGACCAAGTTGAGACGCACTTCCTTCACTAGAAGAAGAAGAAGAGAGGTTCCGCCTAGAAGTACTACCCTCATATGCTACCCCAAGCCAAAGAAAACTGCCTCCTCACCACCTCATCCGTGGAGAGCTATGTGTAAAGTGCTGGTGCAAGTCAAGCTATTGTCTCTAAGAGTCATGCGTGTGTTGTTAAGTGCTCTACTTAGGCTCATCAAGATGACATATGCTCATAGCCTAGTGGACTCAAAGAATTAAGTCCTTATGGACCTAAAAAGCCTTAACCCTAAGCCCTATAAGGTTCCTCTTAGAATTAGGTGGATTAAGATCTTAATCAAGCTCCATTTCCCAATTTAATTCCAAGCTTAGTTTAAATGTCAACTATCATCCAGGAAAACTATATACATATATACAAAGATGCTATTTACACAAATTTTACAAATATGCAAAATTTTTGAAAAAAGTTTTGAAACCATGAATGTATGCATGAATGCAAGTTTTGCAAAATATTTACAAACATTTACACAAGGTTTTTGCAAACTTTTGATTTTCAAAACATTTTGGAAAAATTTTGTACTATATATATAATTTTGATAAGAAACTATTTACACAAGCTTTACACAAAAGATTTTTGAAAACATTTTTACAAAAATAATTTGTACACTAGCTATGTATGTGCAATAAAAGAATGATTATTTACAGTAAAATTTTTAATTTTTGTGATTTTTAGGGTTTTTAGCCATTTCATTTATTAACACACTCACACAAAGTACGAGTTATGGCTAAAGTATATATGAAATATATACACACCTCCAGCTCGAACGATGTCTTTAGAGTGATCAAGAGCGATGAAGAAGACATAACTCGTGCTTAGTATAGGGAAGTGAAAAGGAATGGCTGGATTTAGAGATGAAATGAATGAATAGAATGAGGAGAACTCGGTGGTTTCCCCCTATACTTAGGATCAAATAATCCTAAGTATAACAAGCTGTATATGAAGGGAAATCCGAGTGAAGAATACACAGAGTCTGCCCCCCCCCCCCTATACTTAGGATAAAATATCCCTAAGTATAGGTAGCAAAACAGGGGTAGAAAGAATGAAAAGAATACCCGCAGGTCCTACATCCCCCCTATACTTAGGGTAGAGTACACCCTAAGTATAGCATAATCATAAGATGAGAAAAGGGATGTGGGACTAAAGAATAGAGTGATATGGACAACTGGATCTATACAGGTCGGAAGAATAGTGATAATCAGGCGTGAGATGCAATAGATGTGAATCAAGAGACCACATCTCACGCAAAGTGAATAGGGGCAACATCAACGACCCGCGACTCATGATCTAGAAATGGCTTGAGCCGCTGGCCGTTCACTCGAAAGGTACTCTCAGAAGACAACTCGGATATATCAATGCTACCATTGTCGTGTACCTTTCTCACAAGATAAGGTCCCTTCCATTTGCTCTGTAGCTTCCCTGGAAATAGACGAAACCTAGCATCAAACAACCATACTCTCTGTCCAGGCTCAAAATGCTTGTGGCTGATATGAGAATCATGCCACTCTTTCACTCTCTCCTTATACTGTAGGTTGTTTGAGAAGGCTGTATCTCTAAGCTCCTCCAAGGCTGCTAACTCTGCCCTCCTCTGGTCTCCTACACTATCTGGATCTAAAAGAATATCCGTGACTGCCCAAAGTGACTTGTGCCTCAACTCAACAGGTAAATGGCACGGCTTGCCATAAACTAGGCGAAAGGGAGATGTGCCCAATGGTGTCTTGAAAGACGTCCTAAATGCCCACAAGACCGAGTCCAAAAGCTGTGACCAATCCTTTCGGTCAGGGCGGACGACTTTCTGCAAAATAGTCTTGATCTCCCTGTTTGAGACCTCGGCTAGACCATTCGTCTGTGGATGGTATGGAGTGGCAACTCGATGGTCTATGCCGAACTCACTAGCAAGTGCCTTTACCTGGTCGTTGATGAAATGAGACCCCCCATCTGAAATCAATACTCAAGGTACCCCGAACCGCGTGATGATGTGCTTCCTCAAAAATCTGCAAACTGTCCTCGCATCAGCGGCTCGGGCAGGGATAGCCTCAACCCAACGACTCACATAATCAACGGCCAACAGAATGTACTCAAATCCCTGACTCTTAGGGAATGGACCCATGAAATCGATGCTCCATGCGTCAAAAACCTCACAGAAGTGAATGGGCTGCATCGGCATCATATCACGTTGTCCACAAGTGCCCATCCTCTGACAGTCAGTACACCTCTTCACGAACTCATCAGAGTCCTTGAAGAGAGTAGGCCACCACAAGCTGGATTGGAGCACTTTCTGTGTCGTTCTCCTCCCAGAATGATGTCCTCCTGCCTCAAGCTTGTGGCAGTAAGTGAGGACGCTATGGTGCTCCTCCTGAGGAATGCACCGACGCTAGACACTATCCCCTCCTTCGTGGTAAAGGATGGGATCCTCCCAGTGGTGAGACTTGGCCTTCGCGAGGAAGGTCTCAAGCCTCTGTCTGGGCCAACCTTGTGGTACTTTCTTAGCAACAAGAAAGTTCACAATATCGGCATACCACGGGAGTGAGGCGATAGCAAGGATCGCCTCATCTGGGAAGGTCTCACAAATGGGATCAATCTGCTCAGACTCCTCAGGCTGCTCTAAACGGGAGAGATGATCCGTCACCACATTCTTGACTCCAGGCTTATCCTTGATCTCAATGTCGAACTCCTGGAGTAGAAGGATCCATCTAGTCAGTCTGGCCTTGGCATCCTTCTTTGCCATGAGGTATCGGATGGCGGTATGATCTGTGTACAAAGTCACTCTAGATCCAATGATGTAAGATCTGAACTTATCTAGGGCGAACACTACTGCTAGCATCTCTTTCTTTGTGACTGTATAATTCCGCTGGGTGGAATCCAAGGTGCGGCTAGCATAGTGGATAGCAAATGGGACTCCATCCCTCCTCTGTCCCAGCACAGCCCCCACGGCAAAATCGGAGGCGTCCGTCATGATCTCAAATGGGAGAGACCAATCTGGTGGCTGGAGGACAAGAGCCTCAACAATACAATGCTTGAGAGTCTCAAACGACGAAAGACACTTGTCATCGACAAGGAACTCGGTGTCTTTCGTTAGCAAGTCAGTCAACGGCCGGGCAACCCTACTGAAATCACGGATGAACCGCCGATAGAAACCGACATGCCCCAGGAAAGTGTTAGACTTGTGAGCCCTAGGCGAACCATTCTTACAATAAATGTTATTGTAATATTTAAGTTTATCAATAAAAGTTATTGATGTTTCACTCCCTTTCTGAAATTATATGAATGAATGCACTATAAGGTCCCTCTGTACAATTAGGGTTATGTACCATGGCCAGCTTGATGATCATATAGCTATTGTTTCATTAAATGAATCATAGAGGCTGGTGTTTGGATGAATATCTAAAGAGTTAGATAGAGGACTCATCAAGCACCGTCAAATGATTGTCAAGTGGAGATCTCCAGCCTGAGTAGGAGATGGCAATCCTTTCTCACATAGGCTGATATCTGACCGACCTCTTGATGCAGGTCCTCTGCATGGGAATTGTGATTCGGAGGTGTCAGATTAGTTAGGTCAATGGGTTGACCTGACGAGATCGAGATAACCTAAGTCCTATGTTGAATGTTGTCACAGCATAGGCACGCATCCTTTGACCGGAGAAAGATATATTGCTATATATCTAAGTATGTACATTTGGCAGACCAATAGGTTGATGACCTAACCAAGGTCTATACACCGGCGAGCTGGTGTGCATATAAGGGTATATGAGCAATATGATCTCTCAAAGGGATCATACATGTTCACTTGTGAACCGGAAGACATGAGCTCACTCATGAGGTATTGGGACCGATCAAATTCCATGCATGGTCGTCGTGCTTTGGAAGCATGACATGAATTTGAAGGTATGATATATGCTTTGGGAAAGCATATGATCGATACCAAATCCCAATGACCAAGATTGAGAAACTTAATGATTAAACCCTGAAGAAGACAGTATAAAATGATCTTGATCTTCGGGTTGATCATGGGTCTTCCAGTATGTAGGATGTACAGGTATTGGGAATACCTGAAGGGTGATGTGATCATAAACGATTGTATATCCATGACGCTTCCATTCTGAGGGAGTGATGAAACAGGTCTGGATTTTCGTGACTCCTTTCAGTAGAGAAGCAATCTGATCTTAGTCCAAGTGTTGGACATTGGTCTGAATGGGATTCAGATTCAATGAGAAGATTGGATTTGCGGTCTTGATTTAATCAAGCATCTGTGGGAGGTTCGTTCGATCTGGATTTGAGATAATATCTCAACATCCAAGTCACTATACATGGAATAATACAATCGCCCTGTCCTTATCTCCAAGTATTTGCGGAGAAAGCACATTATTCTTGAATGGGTGCAAGAATAATTCCTTTTGATGAAATATCCAAGCAAGGACTTGATGATTAAATGTGATTTAATTATCAAGCTTAAATATGAATATGATTCATATTATGAAAAATGATTATCTAAGATAATTAAATTGGATTTAATTATCAAGGATTAAGAGAATGTGGATAACAGTATCCATGATATATGTGTGTTATAAATATGATTTATAACATACATATATAAGAGAGAGAATTTATGTAAATAGCATTTGTTAATTAATAATGTGGATTGGATTCACATTTGTTAATTAATTGGAAATGCAATTTACTAATTAGTTTAGGGTGTGAATATGATTCACATAATATTCAATGACAAGATTAAAATATTCACAAATTAATTTGGAATTATTTTGGTGAATATTTATTGTGATTAATTAAGGAATAATAAGATAAATAAAATGGAGCAAATAACCACCTTCATAGGTGGCGTCACCCATGAATTGTTCATGGGTGACGCCCCCCCTTTTTTAGGTGGTTGGTTAACTCCACTTCATTTATCATATTATCTCTTGATTAATTAATATTTAAATTGATATTGTTGGTTTTAACCAACAACAATCATAGCCATTGATTTATCATGGACCAAGCATAGCCCTTGGATCCATGTGTCCCATGGATTGAGATCCATTGGATCCTAAACTAGTATAAAAGGAGGGCTAGGGTAGCCTTTCCAAGTTACAACATTCTTGAGTTGAAGAACTCTACTCTCTCTCTCTCTCTCTTTCATTCTCGTGTGGGCTCTCCTTAATATTCAAGTGGCCGTCCACTTTGTGTATTAGGAAGGAGAGCATTTCGGCTTCGCTTGGATCTTCGTCAAAGGATTGCGGGAAGGACGCGACTCATCATCGTGCCCGCAAGCGCATTCTTCGTGGGTCGGACTTAAGATAGGAGGATCTCTACTTTGGGATCTCGCGATCACAACCACGCTTCAAGAGGTATTCCTTGTACTTTGTGGTTTGATGAAACGATCCGAAAAGTGTTCTCGTGATCATGTGGTTTCATCTTTAAGTTAAAATTTTTAATTTCCGCTGCATCTAACATCTAGTACGACTAGTTGCTCCGATTGCATACGATGCGATCGACACGCTTCCGTGATGCGCTTAAGGATTCACAATATCCTTCAAGTGGTATCAGAGCCAGGTTGAATAAGGTTTTGGATATGATCCATACACCTTAGACGATTTGGTTCTTGAAAGGGTTGCGAAATTTTTACTGCATTTCAATTTTCACACCTCTGTCTAATTGAATTTTTCTGTACTGTTTAAAATGTTTAAGCACGAAATTTTCAATTGGATTTTGTTCCCCCATTGAACAAGGAAACCATAGGACTTGAGTTTACTAATTTTGGACTTTATTTGCTCAAGATATGGCTTTTTGAATATGACTATATTCACTGTTGCGGGAACTGTGGATTTGAACGTAATTGATGAGATAATTACGGTTTTAATCCGCCTTGAAATGCGTGAATTATCACTTGGGTTCTTTAATAAATCAAATAGGCAATCTTTGGAAACTGAGTTTGCATTTTTTGGATTTAAATTGATCAAGATAAGTTAATTTTAGTGATTGGGGGTCACTGCTGGAAATTAACAATTTTGATCTTGAACCTTGTGATATGTCATTCAATTATCATGATGAAAATTAATTGTTAATTTTCTGGAATAATTAGTGATAAATATTTGTGAAATATTTAAAGAAATAATTATTTCATTGAATGACACTTGCCTAAACTACAATGATGAGATATTAGATCTTGATCATTGTTTCATCAACAAACATTGCTTTCATGAAAACTATAGTTTATCCTACAATAGTTGTAGGACAACTTTTACATGAAAAACCTTTTGCTTGAATAGGATTGGGGATTTGTCTAGCAAATATCCTTATAATCAAAAATGTTTTGATTTATATTATATGGTATAATTTTTCGGTTGAAAAACCGATGAACATCTCAAAGTACATGATGGTCTATCTGGTATTATCCTTTCCCGAGGTGGATGTGGTGCCTAGTCGGAGAGCATTGGGGTCGCGGGTTGCAACGTATGTGGTCCGTCCCACTCTCGTCGGTACTGGCCATGACAGCAGGTAGGGACTGTATAATACCGGAGACAGACAATATGTATTTTTCTAATTATTAAAATTCGAATAATACGTATTTTAAGAATATACCTACTATTCAAGTAAAAGACATGTTTGTTGATGATTGGATTAATGATTAATTTAATATGATTAAATTAATCATATCCAATAAACACTCTATTTTGAATAGATGTGTATTTCCCTTGGAAGAATTAATTATGTGAATGTGATTCACGATAATTAATTATAAAATTTGAATATGAGGTGGAGGATCACATAAGTGACATCCATGGTCTCCCGTCAAGGCAAAGGATTTCGTCGCCAGTTGTTGTGTATAGGAGACGCCTGTCCGAAGTGACAGATCCTGTGCATGATTTAATTGGATCGGGTTCTTTGCTTCTCGAAAGAGTAATGCCGTATACGTAGTGACCCCAATATCGGGTCCTCATATTATTGGGGTGATATTGGATTGCGTATAGCGAGTATTAAGCATGTTGACGGTTGGTTCAATTAACAACGGGTCAACATCATCTTAGGGGTGGTGGGCCCGGGTGTTAAAGACCGAATTGGGAAATGCAAGTTGGACTTGCAAGGCGGAATGTGTTCCCGCTTCTCTTATTCGAGTCACAGGTTCTCATATTATTGGGATGTGATAAGGATAGAGAGGAGATCCCAGATCTTGCTTGAGATATAGCGGTAAGTATATCTCTTACTTTGAAAGAAAAATAAGGGAATAATCTTTCAAAGTCGACATGGCAGGACAAATTTGATTTAAAATGCCTTAATCAAATTATTCTTAAAATGAATATATAATTATTCTAATATAGTGCATTCTTAATTTCAGAAAATGAAGTCCATGAACCCACTTAGCAGGCTTCTAGAGGTCAACCAGTTGACCGGACCAAATTATTCGGATTGGATCCGAAATTTGGATCTTGTTCACTCTGCAGAGCGCATCTCCTACGTGCTTAGCAAGGACAAGATAGCAAACCCTGTGACTGATGAAGATAAATCATATAATGATAAATATGATGAAGACCATAATCTGGCAAGGTGTTACATCCTTGGGTCATTGTCCAATGTGCTTCAGAAGCAACATGTGGAAATGAACAATTGCCAAGAGATTATGCTGAATCTGAAAGAAATGTTCGGTGACATAAACCGCACACAGCGTTATAATTTGATGAAAGAGCTTATTCGCTGCAAGATGCAGGAAGGGACCTCTGTCAGAGAACATGTACTCAAAATGTTTGGGTACCTCTCTGAGCTGGAAACCCTGGGAGCCTACTTGGATTCTGAAATGCAAGCTGATTTCATTCTCCTGTCACTCCCTAAGTCTTTCAACAACTTTGTTGTGTCTTACCACATGAACAAAGGTGACTTCACAAACGCTGGGTTGTTAGCTGCATTGAAGTCTGCAGAAGACGTCATGAAAAAGGACGGCCCCTCTGCTAGTGCAATGGTTGCACAGGTGAGAGGAAAGCGCGGGCGGAAGCAAGGTTCTCAGAAGGGCCCAGCCTCGAAGAGAAAGAAGAAGAATCAAGGAGTTGGTTCATCTTCTAGTGCTTCCACGCTGATGACATCGAAAAAGACCGATGTCTGTCACCACTGCAAGAAGCCGGGGTACTAGCGGCGTAACTGCCCAGACTACCTGAAGTCTACCGACAAAGGTAAAGCCCCAGCAGGTATGAAATCTACTTTCATCATTGAAACCAGCTTTCTCGTTGGACGAGAAGGAAGTTGGGTTATAGATTCTGGTGCTTCTGTTCACGTATGCAATTCGTTGCATTTGTTTCAGGAAACTAGGAATCTGGAGCATGGGGAGATAGTTATCCAGATGGGATCTGATGCAAGTGTTGCAGCAGTCGCCATCGGGACATGCAGACTGTCGTTATCTAGTGGTCGAGTCCTAGTACTTAAAGAGTGTCTTTATGTACCCGAGGTCAGGAGGAACTTGATATATGTGTCTAAGCTTGTTAGATATGGGTACTCTTTCTTGTTCTGTAATAAATTAGTCATTAATCAATATGATAAATTTGTTGCGGAAGGTGTTCTGACTTCTGGTGGACTCTATGAATTGTGCATTAATGAATGTATCATAAATGTCACTACCACTGATAATAAAAACCCCAAGAGATCCAGGGAGAATGAAAATCATTCGAATATAATTTGGCATCAAAGGCTCGGTCATTTATCTGTTGATAGGATCAATAGATTGATAAAGGATGGACCTTTAGATTTTCTACAGGTTCAAACTTTACCTACCTGTGAACATTGTATTCGAGGTAAAATGACCAGGATGCCTTTCCGTAACAAGGTTACGAGATGCGAGGGTATTCTCGACCTAATACATATTGATGTATGTGGTCCCTTCAATACCGCGACTAGAAATGGATATCGATATTATTTGACGTTTATCGATGATCGTTCGCGATATGGGTTTATCTTCCTGCTACGTCATAAATCTAAAACCTTTGAAAAGTTCAAAGAGTTTAAGGCTTTGGTTGAGAACCAAGCCGACAGGAAGATTAAACGGATTCGATCTGACCGAGGTGGTGAATACCTCTCAGATGAATTCAAGGAATACCTTAAAGAGAGTGGAATTGTCTCCAATCTCACTCCTCCTGGAACTCCCCAACTTAATGGTGTTGCTGAAAGACGCAACAGGACCATCATGGACGTGGTCCGTTCAATGATGAGTAAAGCACATTTACCTCTTAGTTTCTGGGGATATGCAGTAGAGACTGCAATATATATCCTAAACAAGATTCCTAGCAAATCTGTACCCATGACTCCCCATGAGCTCTGGTATGGAACCAAACCTAGTGTCAATCACTTGAGGGTTTGGGGATGCTTGGTTCATGCGAAGAACGTTGACGCAAGTAAGCTAGAATCTCGCACTCGTGAGTGCTACTTCATTGGGTATGTTAAAGATGGTATTGGATACCAGCTTTATGACCATGAGACCCAAAAGGTTTTTGTCTCTAGGGATGTGAAATTTCTGGAGGATGATTTCCTTAAAGGTCAAGACAAGAATGAAGTAGAGGAGCTCATTGAATCCCCTGAGGATTCTGAGATTCCTGAACCAGAAACTGAAGAGATAAATGAAGATGAAACACCCATACCTCTTCGAAGGAGTTCGAGGGTGGTTGCACCACCTGAAAGGTATGGATTCCATGTGTCAGGTGAGACTGACAATGATCCTTCTTCATATGATGAAGCACTTGCGGATCATGACATGGATAGATGGATGCTAGCAATGAAGTCAGAGATTGACTCCATGCATAAGAATGGTGTATGGACCCTAGAGGATCCACCTAAAGGGGTAAAACCCATTGGGTGTAAATGGATCTTCAAGAGAAAGAGGGGACCTGATGGGAAAGTAGAGACTTTCAAGGCACGGCTCATGGCCAAGGGCTACACATAGAGAGAAGGCATCGACTACGATGAGACATTCTCTCCTGTGTCCATGCTTAAGTCCATCAGGACACTGCTGGCTATAGCTGCATCTCTTGACTACGACATCTGGCAGATGGACGTCAAGACGGCTTTCCTCAATGGATACCTCGAGGAGGATATCTATATGGAGCAGCCCCAGGGCTTCATAGCTGAGGATGGTAAAGTATGCAAGCTGAAGAAATCCATCTATGGGCTCAAACAAGCTTCTCGTAGCTGGAACATCAGATTTGACGAAACCATAAAAAGTTATGATTTTGTGCAAAACCCTGATGATCCTTGTGTGTACAAGAAGCTTAGTGGGAGCGCCATTATGTTCATCATGCTTTATGTAGATGATATCCTTATCATTGGGAATGATACAGGAATGATGACCAGTGTGAAGATTTGGCTATCCCATACCTTCGAGATGAAAGATCTTGGAGAAGCCTCTTACATCTTAGGCCTGAAGTTGTTCAGAAACCGAGAAAAGAGAATATTGGGATTATCACAACATGGATACATCAAGAAGATTCTTGAACGATTCCGCATGGATGGTTCGAAGAAAGGATTCCTCCCCTTAGGACATGGTATCCATCTGTCCAAAGGGATGGCTCCACAAAGTGTTGAGGAAAAGAAGGCCATGGCTGGATGCCCTTATGCAACAGCCGTAGGAAGCTTGATGTATGCCATGATGTGTACTAGGCCAGACATCTGCCATGCAGTGGGAGTGGTAAGTCGTTACCAATCCTGCTATGGAGAAAAACACTGGAATGCAGTAAAGAACATATTCAAATATCTAAGACGGACGCAAGATTACATCTTGGTCTATGGGGATGGTGATCTCCAAGTCTTGGGATATACAGATTCAGAGTCAGATATTGATGATCGAAAGTCGACATCAGGGTTTGTATTCCTGTTGAACGGTGGTGATGTGAGCTGGAGAAGCAAGAAGCAGGACACTACGGCGGATTCAACAACAGAAGCCGAATACATTGCCGCATCGGATGCTGCAAAGGAGGCGGTGTGGTTGCGCAAGTTCATCTTGGAGCTTGGCGTAGTTTCCTCTGATACTCCCGTCCTGTTACTCTGCGATAACACTGGAGCCATTGCCCAAGCAAAGGAGCCCAGGTGCCATCAGAAGAGCAAGCACGTGGAAAGGAAATACCACATCATTCGGGAGATTCAAAAGCGTGGTGATATCATCATCACCAAGGTGGCCTCTGCCGACAACATTGCTGATCCTCTTACCAAACCTCTGACACAGAAGGTTTTTGACCAGCATGTAATGAGTATGTGTTTATGGATTGTACCTGAATGGTTCTGAGGGCTAGTGGGAGATTGTTAGACTTGTGAGCCCTGGGCGAACCATTCTTACAATAAATGTTATTGTAATATTTAAGTTTATCAATAAAAGTTATTGTTGTTTCACTCCCTTTCTGAAATTATATGAATGAATGCACTATAAGGTCCCTCTGTACAATTAGGGTTATGTACCATGGCCAGCTTGATGATCATATAGCTATTGTTTCATTAAATGAATCATAGAGGCTGGTGTTTGGATGAATATCTAAAGAGTTAGATAGAGGACTCATCAAGCACCGTCAAATGATTGTCAAGTGGAGATCTCCAGCCTGAGTAGGAGATGGCAATCCTTTCTCACATAGGCTGATATCTGACCGACCTCTTGATGCAGGTCCTCTGCATGGGAATTGTGATTCGGAGGTGTCAGATTAGTTAGGTCAATGGGTTGACCTGACGAGATCGAGATAACCTAAGTCCTATGTTGAATGCTGTCACAGCATAGGCACGCATCCTCTGACCGGAGACAGATATATTGCTATATATCTAAGTATGTACATTTGGCAGACCAATAGGTTGATGACCTAACCAAGGTCTATACACCGGCGAGCTGGTGTGCATATAAGGGTATATGAGCAATATGATCTCTCAAAGGGATCATACAGGTTCACTTGTGAACCGGAAGACATGAGCTCACTCATGAGGTATTGGGACCGATCAAATTCCATGCATGGTCGTCGTGCTTTGGAAGCATGACATGAATTTGAAGGTATGATATATGCTTTGGGAAAGCATATGATCGATACCAAATCCCAATGACCAAGAATGAGAAACTTAATGATTAAACCCTGAAGAAGACAGTATAAAATGATCTTGATCTTCGGGTTGATCATGGGTCTTCCAGTATGTAGGATGTACAGGTATTGGGAATACCTGAAGGGTGATGTGATCATAAACGATTGTATATCCATGACGCTTCCATTCCGAGGGAGTGATGAAACAGGTCTGGATTTTAGTGACTCCTTTCAGTAGAGAAGCAATCCGATCTTAGTCCAAGTGTTGGACATTGGTCTGAATGGGATTCAGATTCAATGAGAAGATTGGATTTACGGTCTTGATTTAATCAAGCATCTGTGGGAGGTTCGTTCGATCTGGATTTGAGATAATATCTCAACATCCAAGTCACTATACATGGAATAATACAATCGCCCTGTCCTTATCTCCAAGTATCTGCGGAGAAAGCACATTATTCTTGAATGGGTTCAAGAATAATTCCTTTTGATGAAATATCCAAGCAAGGACTTGATGATTAAATGTGATTTAATCATCAAGCTTAAATATGAATATGATTCATATTATGAAAAATGATTATCTAAGATAATTAAATTGGATTTAATTATCAAGGATTAAGAGAATGTGGATAACACTATCCATGATATATGTGTGTTAGAAATATGATTTATAATATACATATATAAGAGAGAGAATTTATGTAAATAGCATTTGTTATTTAATAATGTGGATTGGATTCACATTTGTTAATTAATTGGAAATGCAATTTACTAATTAGTTTGGGGTGTGAATATGATTCACATAATATTCAATGGCAAGATTAAAATATTCACAAATTAATTTGGAATTATTTTGGTGAATATTTATTGTGATTAATTAAGGAATAATAAGATAAATAAAATGGAGCAAATAACCACCTTCATAGGTGGCGTCACCCATGAATTGTTCATGGGTGATGCCCCCCCTTTTTTAGGTGGTTGGTTAACTCCACTTCATTTATCATATTATCTCTTGATTAATTAATATTTAAATTGATGTTGTTGGTTTTAACCAACAACAATCATAGACATTGATTTATCATGGACCAAGCATAGCCCTTGGATCTATGTGTCCCATGGATTGAGATCCATTGGATCCTAAACTAGTATAAAAGGAGGGCTAGGGTAGCCTTTCCAAGTTACAACATTCTTGAGTTGAAGAACTCTACTCTCTCTCTCTCTCTTTCATTCTCGTGTGGGCTCTCCTTAATATTCAAGTGGCCGTCCACTTTGTGTATTAGGAAGGAGAGCATTTCGGCTTCGCTTGGATCTTCGTCAAAGGATTGCGGGAAGCACGCGACTCATCATCGTGCCCGCAAGCGCATTCTCCGTGGGTCGGACTTAAGATAGGAGGATCTCTACTTTGGGATCTCACGATCACAACCACGCTTTAAGAGGTATTCCTTGTACTTTGTGGTTTGATGAAACGATCCGAGAAGTGTTCTCGTGATCATGTGGTTTCATCTTTAAGTTGAAATTTTTAATTTCCGCTGCATCTAACATCTAGTATGACTAGTTGCTCCGATTGCATACGATGCGATCGACACGCTTCCGTGATGCGCTTAAGGATTCACAATATCCTTCAGAAAGACCGTAACTGCCCCAGTTGGACGGTAGTGTGAGTTTTCTAATGACATCAACCTTGGCCGGATCAACCTCCATGCCCCTGTTGGAGATGATGTGGCCAAGCACCGTCCCTTGAGTCACCATAAAGTGACTCTTCTCCCAAGAAAGAACCAAGCGGACCTCAATACATCGCTGAAGTACTCGGTCTAGGCAGTCAAGATAGGAGTCGAATCCGTCGCCGTAAACCGAGCAATCATCCATGAAGACCTCTAAGCACTCCTCTACCATGTCCGAAAAGATCGACAGCATGCATCTCTGAAAAGTCGCAGGGGCATTGCATAGCCCAAATGGCATGCGTCGGAAGGCGTATGTGCCGAAGGGACAGGTAAAGGTGGTCTTCTCCTGATCCTCAGGAGCGATGGCCACCTAGTTGTAGCCCGAGTACCCATCCAGAAAACAGTAATGGCTCTTCCCTGCCAGTCTCTCAATGATCTGATCAATAAAGGGCAGGGGAAATGATCCTTCTTGGTGGCTTGGTTGAGTCTCCTGTAATCAACACAAACTCGCCAAGAAGTGGGTACTCGTGTAGCAATCTCCTCTCCAGACTCTCTAATCACTGTAGTGATGCCCGTCTTCTTGGGCACCACATGCAAAGGGCTGACCACTTGGAGTCGGAGATGGGATAGATAAAATCGGCGCTCCACCATATCGAAATTTCCTTCATGACAACCTCTCTTAGATTTGGGTTCAGCCGCTGCTGGAACTCACGCGATGGCTTTACCTCCTCCTCGAGATATATATGGTGGGAGCACAGGGCCGGACTAATCCCATGGAGATCTGTTATGCTCCATCCTATTGCCTTGCGGTTCTTTTCAAGAACCCCCATCAGACGGGATTCCTGTTCTCCAGTCAAATCGGCTGAGGTAATGACTGGGTACATCTCATGCTCACCCGCAAGGAATCTATACTTCAACGACGAAGGAAGTGGCTTCAGCTCTGGACAACTGGGTGCTGGCAAATCTGGCTTCGAAAGAAGTCGCGTGTATGCTGCCAAATCTTCCTGGGAGAATGAGAGCGTACTCTCGCAAACTGGATCTGAAGAAGGTTGGTCAACTGAACTGTCTCTGATCTGCTCGGCATCTACCTCCTCCTCAGCTGTAGGCTCAATGGAAATCAGGTCTGGCATGTAATCATCACAATCTACCCACTCAGACTCTGACTCCAAGGGATCTGCATCACACAAGGTGGCATCAGTACCACCAATATCACAAAAATCCGTGTCGCAGTCAGGAACCTGCTCTGCTGCCTCTAAAGTATCCTGAACCAGGAATGTGCTCTCCAAGCTCTCCTCTGCTGTCATCTCTGCATCAGCGGTATCTGAAAATGAGAGGATGGCCTGTGCTGTTGGGTCTGCCCAAACTGCCTCATCGTCTGTGATCACAAAGTCACAGTCCTGGTGTATGTCTAGCCCTGCATCTGTCAGCTGCTCTGTATCTGAAGTGGTCTCTGAGCATGATCTCTCTCTGGCTCTGCTGTCCTCGACCATCTCTATTTGTACACTTTCGCCCTCGACGCGAAAGTATACCTTCCCGCTGTCATGATCAGTCACCGCCTTGGCTGTGGCCATGAACTGACGACCGAGAATGATGGGGGTATCGATCACTGAATCAGGGATCTCCATGTCCAACACTACGAAGTCCACGGGGAATTGCAGACCCTGAATAGTGATGACAACATCTCACAACAACCCCTTCGGCCTCTTGACAGATCTATCAGCAAACTGAAGGACTGTCCTGCTCTGTCTAAGAGTGCCCAACTCGAAGCGGTCGAGGAGGGCTGTCGGAAGGAGGTTGATCGATGATCCGCTATCCAATAAAGTACGGTCGAACCTCTGCTCACTGATATGACATCTGACATATGGGGCTCCTGAATCTGGCCTCTTGGCCGGCAGACGGTTCTGGATCGTGAAACACGTGGCTTTCGTCAGCACATGGATCTCAGAGTGGTGGTTCCTCCTCTTCCTCCTGACTGTGGTCCCGTCTCTCAATGAACGCTAAAGAAGGGGAATGTGCTGCAAAGCCTCCTGAAGAGTCAGCTGTATGTGGAAACGATCTATCATCTGCTGGCTGAACTCTTCCTGATTTCTCTTTTTTGGATTTTCTGTTTTCTTCCCCTTCCCCATCTGAAGGGCTCTAGGGAAGGGGATCACTGGGTCCTTCTCAGATGAAGGACTAGAAAAGGGTCTAGGCGGTTCGATGACCGGATCCACACATACATCATGCACCACAATGGGACCAGAAGAAAATAAACCCTTTTCTTTATTCACAGAACTGTTCCGAGATACAGGTGCAGAAGAAGGAAAAACAACTTGTCTCTCAGAAGTATGGGTGGCCTCAGTACCACCATCGGCTGGCTCGGTTGTATAACTCGCGGCCTCAGTACAACGCTCTGGCTCGGCATCGTGGGTGGCCTCAGTACCACCTCCTCGAACTGGTGAAATGGCAGCCTCAATACCGCCGGTGGAATCAACATCCTTGGTGGCATCAGTGCCACCATCATCATCCTCCTCGTCGGGCGCTCTAGGTGGATCCTCATGACGTCGCTCAGACGAGGCGCTGCCTGTTGGCATCCTATCGCTCCTAAGTGTGATAAAATCAGTATCAAATAGATATCCAGTCATATCACCAAATGTATCACTAGGAGTGGTATACTCAGTACAAGCTACCTGCTCAGATTTCCGCTTCAGGCTGTTGGGGTTCGGCTCTATCTGGGCAGGGATGGCGGCCTTCCCTCTCACAATGTCCCGCATCTCCTGGCGGAACTCGTCCACCTCCCGTATGAAAGGAGCCTGCTGATCCGTGAGGAGGCGGGCTATGTCATCCAAAACAGGGTTCTCAAGGGAACCCGACGGGTAGCCTCTCTGGTAGTGAGGCTGCTGGACCTGCTGCTGCTGTGGCTGAGAGGGGTATGAGTGATGCTGCTGCTGCTGGTGAGGCTGCTCATGCCTCCAAGACTGTCCCTACTGGTAGGGACGAGGACCGTAGGACGACTGCTGCTGCTGCTGTGGTGGGTACACTGGGGGCTGCTGCTGCTGGTGCTCTCTCTGATGGTTGTACTGGCCACCCTGTCCTGACGGCTGCTGCTGGGGCTGGGTACCTCTGTTCCCCCACCGGAATCCAGGATGGTCTCGTCGGATACCGGGCTGAGGGCGGTCATACCAAATCCCGTTGACATCCATCAACGGCTCTGCATCGTACGGGGCTGGCGGGAGTACTGCCAGAGGCTGATCAGACTCGTATACCACCATCTGCAAGTCTGGAGATGGTGGTGACTGGTAAGTGGGCTGCGGCTGCTGGTACGGCTCCGCCTGTACAAGGTGAACCTGTCTAGGCTGCTGGTGTGAGCTGGAGCGCTGGAACGAGATGTCACTGCTGCCGTGATCACCTCGCGACTGAAGACGGGGCTGGGAAGCCATCTGTGCCTCCTGAAGACACAAGAGCTGGGTCTTCATGTCGCTCAGAGTCTGTGCCATCTTCTCCATCTGAGTGATGCTCTGGCACTACTTCTTCTCAATCAGCTCCATCCGATCCAACTTCTCGCTAATGATGCCCATGTCCGCAGCTGAAGACTCTGTCTGTGCTGCTGCTACTGCGGACGAACTGGAAGGACCAACGTCGACCCGTGCTATCCTCTGGTACTGCACGGGTCCTGGCTGCTGGGGTCTGCCCTGAGTGTACAACCTGGTCTGGGACATCATCATATAGTTCTCGGCCATCTCCTCGTAGATGGCCCAGACCTGGTCGTGATCCATGGCGAAATAAGACCCGCCACAAGAAGTGTTCACCAAGCCCTGAAGCTCTGGTGTCATCCCGCTGAAGAAGCTCTGAACAAGGTTCGGCTTGGAAATGTCGTGGTGCGGGCATCTGTCGGTCAGCTCTCGAAACCTCTCCCATGCCTCATGGAACTGCTCGTTTTGGAGCATGGAGAAGTTGCTGATCAGGGCTCTCGCTGCATTGGTCCGCTCGAGTGGATAGTACTTATGCAAGTACTCGGCGCGGAGCTGCTCCCAAGTGTAAACAAACTTCCCCAGATGTTTCAGCCAGGTGGTTGCTCTGTCTGCCAAGGAAAAGGGGAAGGCAATCATACGAATCGTGTCCTGGTCCACCTGACGATCGTGGATAGTGCTGCATATCATCTCAAACTCCTGCAGGTGGAGATGAGGCTCCTCTGTGGCCAAATCGTGAAACCAGGGTAAGAGCTGCAAGGTGTTCGGGAGGAACTTGAATTCCCCCACGATGGCTGGAAGCACCACCCAACAGTGCATTAAAGTCGATCCGGGATTGTGGCTATCCCGCATCGGTCTCGGTGGTCCTGCTCCTCCTGCTGTTGCTGCTGCAGCTGCTGCCGCGGCTGCGGTTGCGGCGGCAGCTGCCGCATCGTCGGGTCCTCCTCCTCTGCGGTTCTCGCGGTTGGCTCTCATCTGCTCAAGCTCTCTCCTCATATCCATCATGAATGCCCCCTGATCCCTCAGCTGCTGATGTACTGACTCGAGGGAGGCGATCAGGGTGGAGTTGATCGAACCCTGGTCCAGAACGAAATGCTGCTCTCCTCGTGGACCTTTGGTGCGATCATCAGAACTGCCGGCCATCGTCTCTAAAAAATCAAAACAACTGAACTCAGGTGCCGATAAATCATCTGTCTGTCTCTCCTCTGGCACTGGTATCTCTGAATCAGAAGAAGAAGGATGGTCGAGGGGGAACAGGGCGGAGTCATACTCGGGTTCGGAGAGCGGGTCTGAGCTCCCACGAACCGACCTAGATGAATGGACAGGCGTGCTAAAAAGCGGTGCAGCCAGAGGCTGCCTATGAGACCTCCTGCCCATCATCGTGATCTGGCGAGTAAGGCGGATGAGATCTGGAAAAACTATGATCGAAAGCAAACCCCCGGTTCACCAACGCAACGCGAGCTGAAGACCGTAAAGGCTCGGTCAAATTATCTTGTCAAATTTTATTTTGGTGAACAATCAAAATATCAGAGCGATTACGTGACCTGCTGGGATACCCGATACTCTCTCAACCGACTGTCCCGTACAGAAGAGTCGGTAATCAGTCGAGATGAGCACCGGAGGGCTCTACCTAGTGTACGGGTCACTCTGTCGCACAATCAAACCAAGCAATGAGGGGGTTGCTCTCCCCAAGACAAATATTTAGGTGAGGTGTCTTTTAGGGTCGATAGTTTTAGCAGTCCCAATTTTATGGTTTTTCTATTTTAGATTTTTTTAATGCAAGAAAAAACGCCTAACGAATTTTTTGGTTCTCCTGTTTATTAAGTCAAAAACAGGGGGAGAAGACGAAAAAGCCGATGCGCGATAAATCAATGATGCATGCAGAGATAGAGATGCGTACCTGACTCCAGCAGTTTACATGCAAGATGATCCGCGCAGAAATGTAAAGACCGAAAAGAAACTACCTATATGGTGCAGCGGTGAAAACCGAGTCCTAAACATGAAATTTCTACTCGACAGAATCATCTAGCTGGTCACTCGCCCTCGATCCAAAGAGTCCGGTCTAGACCCACCCCTCCTCTTCTCGACAGGTCGAGTTCAGGAGTAGCGCTTGACGGGGCAGGCTCGCGGCGCGTAGGCTCTTAGGAAAGCGGCTCAGCTATTTTTATTAATGAATTATTAGTAGGTCCAATTACGATCTATAGGAATAGGCAAGCAGTTAAGTGTGTGGATCCTACTAATTACGGCACAGTCAAGCAGAAAATCCTAAGTCTAGGGGCTCAAGAAAAACCACGTAAAACCGTAAAAGGCAGCGAAAAATCTAAAAGCTGCGAAAAACCACGAAAAATCTAAATGGGTCCCCCGAGCACACTGGTGCTCGGCGAAACAGACCCGAGAGTCCAAGTCCTGTTGTCCCTGTGTATATGTATTATTACAACAGTTCTAATAATGCTGGAAATAAAATCTAATCTAATTTACACTAATCTCGCGGCTATCCCGCGGCTCCTGCACTCCTGCTCGCTCCTCGCGCTCTCCTGCGGCTCTGTAAAGAAGAGAGCCGTCTCCGGTTCCCGCGGTTGCGTAGGCTCCTCGAAAGTCACCTCCGCGGTCCTCGAGCCCTCGCAAGAAAGAAGACAAGTGTCAGACCAGATTATTGTAAAAATCAGAAAAAGATATCTACAGAAATCTATACAAAAAGCCACGAAACAGAAAATCGCAGAAAAACTCAAAAACCGACTACTAAGCCGTGCTCCCCGGCAACGGCGCCATTCTGATGCCCGAGAAATCCGATCAATCAATCCGGGATAAAATATAAAGTCACTCAAGGGTCGTTGCGACCCGGATCGAGAGGAATAATTCGGTCGATCAAGAAAAATAAGGAATATACCACCAAACAGAGATAAGAAATCAATGAAAATCAAATAGTGGCCCTGGCTATTAGATTAGCCTGGTATAGCGACCAGGGTCGGACTCAGGGAGCACGTGATGGCCTTGCGGCCTACGAAGTAGTCAAAAAGAGTCAAAAATAAAGAGAAATGGTTTTTGGTGGATTTTTAAGTGTTTTGAATTTTTTTTGGATTTTTAATTAATAAGGAGAATAAAGGAGCAAAGGAAACAACCAATTTCAAGCAATTATTTAATGTATCAAAAATCAAGCAAAAATTCCAGTAAAAATGTTTTTGTGTATTTTATGATTTTTACTATTTTTAATGAATTTTTGGGATTTTTCTGATTTTTATATGATTTTCTAAAAATGAAACAATGACAAAAAAAGGAGGTATTGTCAAGCCGAGCTTAAGGGACTTAGATAAAATAGCTAAAATCCCTAATAAGCCAGGAGGTAATTTTTCTGTATAGAGAAAGAAACAAGGAAAATTTAGGCACCTTAATTATTATTTTTGGGTTTTTAGATTAATTATTAGAATTTTTATAAGATTTTTAGTGTTTTGCAATTTTTAAGTTTTATATAATGAAAAATAGCCAAAATTGTCTAGAAAATCAAGCAAGCCAAAACAAACAGTAGCTAATTTTTTTTGTAAATTTTTGATAGGTTTTAGTACTTTTTTTGTGATTTTTAAAGTTAAACAGTAACGAAAATGAATGTTTTGAATTTTTAAAAATATCAGATCAAAACAAAAATGTCTCCAAAAATTCCAGAAAATTTTACAACATGGCAAGAGCCATGTGTCCAACTTTCATTGGATTCGGAGTTGATTTGCTATTTTATTCAAACATAAAAGTTAGGTACTGTGCACAGGGACCTGAGTACAAATACCCAAAGCTCTGGGGGGTCCGGTGCAAAATACCCAAGAAAACACGTGCGTCGCGCGTGCCTGAGGCACTCAGGGATCTAAATGTAAGGAAAACTAAGTCCTAGGACTACTTGGTAACAGGTACCAAAAGTCTGGGAACTTGTTTGTAATTTACCCACTAATACACGCACATGCACAATTAATTCACGCACAGGGGTATAAAAGCAATTATCTAAAAGTTTTCATTCAATTCAGAACAAACCAGAACTACAGGGCTAATAATGCAAAATACCCAACAAAGCACGTGTCGATGCACGTGTTGCACCATACACAAGGGTATATAAGCAAATAAAATAAAGCGCAGGGTCCTCAGTACAATTGTACCAACAATTAAACAACTAAACTATATATTTACAAGACTAAACGCGAAATAAAGTAAAAGGAATGGCCTAAGGGTAAATTACCCTTTATTAATGAAGACGGCTGGATGGGCGCCACGTGGTGAATGGACGGCTGAGATGCGGGTGGCGCCCAACGAAGGAGTCTTCGACGCTGATCGGACGGTCGGGGCTTCGCCACGTGCTGGATCTGACGGTGAAGACGCGTCGCGGCTAAGCCTAGCTGGATCAACGGTGGAGATCGACCCCCGAAGGATCTGACGGTCAGGGACACTCCTCAAATGGATGAGCACGATCAAGTCTGGTGCAGAACGTGCGTGGGAGGAAGGCGGAGGCTATGGTGCAGCCCGATGATCGAATGGATGGGGGACGTGACCCGAATCAAAGGTGGTCGGCGGAGCGGTGAATTGGGGGTAATCAGAAATTAACGAGAAGGAAAGGAAAATAGGTCTACCTGGGTGGAGGAATCGACTGGGAAGGAGCTTGTGCAGCTCTCGGTCCTTGCCTCGAGGAGCGTCGACCTCCGAGGCTCGAGCTCCTGCTCTGGGCGGAGCACGGCGGAGCACACCGCCGGATCAGTGGTTCCCTGCCCCTCTCCTCGCTGCGACAGCACCTGGAGCAAGCTGTCACTCTCACTCGAGCACTGGAGGTCACTGGGGGTGGAGCAAATGAGCCAAAGATGTTGAATGAGGTGGCGGAGCGCAGGCCTTATACTGCCAGGAGTCCGACTAGGGTTGGTCGGGTAGGGCTGCGTGAAGCGCGGATCTCGAGGCGGATACCCCGACGAGGGTCTCGGATGCAAGGAGAAGAAGATGGACCCGGGGTTTAGGGAGATGGTGATCGGGTATGGATGGGGAAAATCCGAGAAACCGGGTCCGTGAACCAAAACCCGTGGAAGGTGGTCCTGGGGGGGAGTTGACCGGGCGGTCAACAACCCCTCTGGACCAATGGGAAGCGGCCGCGTGGCAAATATTTGGAAATTAAAATAAAAATAGCTAATGGCCGAATTATTAAAAAATCAAAACATCATGAAGTATTTTTGTTTTAATTTTTTTCTATTTTTTTGTGATTTTTAATTAATTTTTCAAAGTAAAAATAGGGTATTTACAATATAGTACTATACATAGGTATATATACAATATAGGTTTTTTAAATTTTTGATTTTTAATTTTATTTTTATGCATTTTTATTCACATTTTATATTTTATTTATTTATAGTATAAAATTAGGAACAAAAGGGTATTTTTATTTTACTTTTATTATTTATCAAGGGTGAAATAAATATATATGTATATGTATTTACATGGTGTATTTACAAGATATTTTTGGGTTTTTAATTTTGTTATTTTTATTTTGTTTTAATGGTTTTTAATTTATTTATTTACACCATAAAATATAGAGTATTTACAAATTTTATGGAATTTAATTTTATTTATTTATAAGGTAGAATAAATATAGGAGTGGCTATGTACATGATGAATATGCACAAGGTGAAGGTTTTTGTTTTCTTTTTTTAAGTTTTCTATTTTTATTTTGATTTTTATATTTATAAATATATATACTAGCCCATTTTATTCTCTTTTTGGAGGAAAATATTTTTATTATATTCACAAATATATTTACACACATGAGCCCCTATCTCCCTCTACTTTGGTTTTTATGCGGTCAGGCCCATGCTGAGACCTCCCTTGGGATTAGGTCGCTCAATATTTATTCTAAATATTTCCTTCTTTTTCTTTTTACTCTTTATTCTTTTATTTTTGCACAAAAACATGCTAATTATTTAACTTTATACAATGCATGCTTTTGGTAATTATTTGTATTTACATAAATATACATGCATTTGCAAAGGTTTTTGTAGCTAAAATATAAGAATAAAGAGTGATGAATGGGTATTCATCAGGTAGTTTACGAGTGCAATGACTCAGGGCTCCATCAACTTTAGGGGTCTATTTTTACATGTATTTGGCCTTTAATTTAGAAAAAAATATTATATGTCCTAGTGAGGCCATGTAGAATTAAATTTTTAATAAAACAACTCACCAAAAAAACAAGCAATCAAATTTTTTGATTAAACAATTTGTTAAAAAATGAGCTCTTATGGAATCGATTTTTTATGTAACAACTCGTCAAAAAATGAACCCTTATAGAATCGAAATTTCAGTGAACAACTCAATGTTAAAGTCATGAAATTATATAAGGGCACATTGTTCGTTGAAATTTATAAGGGTCATTTTTTTTCTTTTGCCTAGGGCCCACGAAATGTCAGGGACGACACTGGTTGTTCTATGCAACGGAATTTAAAATTTTTTCATACAATGAAACCATATGATCCAAGAATGATTTTCAGATCTTTTAATCTTAAACTAATCAAAGATAAAGGAATATCTCTTGTTGCATGGTTGCGATCATGTCTCTACGAAAAAAGATCTATCTCAAGTCTGATCTTCAGAGAAGACGCTTGCGAGTGCGGGGATGAATCGCATGATCCTTGCAAAGATGTTGATCCAAGCAAGGGAACTCCTGATCTCGTCGCACGAGATCGAACGTATTCTTTGTGAGCAAGGCACAACAAAAGAAGATGGAGAATCAAGAGTCGTCGAGGCGGCACCATAGTAGAGCGACGATGAATTCTTCTTCTCTCTAGGGTTAGGTGGACAACCACCAATGGGAGAGAGAGGAAGAGAGAGCGTGAATGAAGAGAGAGTGAGAGCGTGTTGTTAATAACTTAACCTCTTTGAGTGCAAAAGGTGCCTTTCTTTATATAGGGTTTTTGGGTGTTCATAGATCATAATCCATGGACTACACAAAATCAATGGATGAGATTGATTTGTACTTCTTTCAATGGCCAAGTTGTTGTTGGTAAAAATACAACAATAATTAATTTAATTTAGAGTAAACTTATTTGATAAATCAATATAATTTAATCATAAATCAAATAAAGCATACATGGAGATTTAGGATAAAGATCACCCCATCCATATAGAGTGGACGGCCACCCTTTCCATATAGGAATTGGTGGACGTCCACCCTTCTAATATGGAAGGGTGGAATCCCCATGCAATCTCATGCAATCTTTTTGAGATTGCACTATTCCTTGGAAAATCTCCATGATTTTACAACAACACTTGTTTTAAATTATTCTACAAAAATAATTCATAATTATTTTGAGAATATTGCAATCTTGCCATTGGAAATTTGTGAATCACATTCACAATCCAAAAAAATGTGATTTACATTTTCAATTAATTATCCAATGTGAATCCAGTTCACACCAATAATTAATCAACGAATATAAATCATACTAAGATCTCTCTAATATATTATAAATCATATTTATAACATATTATGAATAATTGGATATTGCTATCCATATTATTCTTATTCATAATAATTAAATCATATTTAATTATATTGGATGATCGTTCATGCATCCTAATAATGTGAATCAAATTCATAACATTTAAGATAATTAAATCACATTTAATTATCCATTTCTCAATGCTTAGATATAATTCAACAATGGAATTATTCTTGAGCTCTTTCAAGAATAATGTGGTTTCTCTGCAGATACTTGGAGATAAGGACAAGGCGATTGTATTGTTCCATGTATAGTGACTTGGATGTTGAGATCACGTCTCAAATCCAGATCTCATAGATGCTTGATTAAATCAAGACCGTATATCTAATCTTCTCATTGCATCTGTATCTCATTCAGATCAATGTCCAACGCTTGGACCAAGATCATATTACTTCTCCACTGAGATGAGTCACTAAAATCCAAAACTATTTCATCACTTCCTCGGAATGGAAGCATCATGGTTATACAATCGTTTATGATCACATCACCCTCAGCTATTCCTAATACATGTACATCTTGCATACTGACGACCTATGATAAACCCAAAGATATAGATCAATTTTACACTGTCATCTTTAGGGCTTAATCATCAAGTTTCTCAATATTTATCATTGGGAATCGTACCGATCATATGCTTTCCCAAAGCATATATCATACCTTCAAATTCTTATCATGCTTCCAAAGTACGACAATCATGCATGGAATTTGATCGATCCCAATACCTCATGAGTGAGCTCATGTGTTCCAGTTCATAAATGAGCATGTATGATCCCTTTGAGAGATCGTATTACTCATATGTCCTTACATGCATACCAGCTCGTCGGTGTATTGACCTTGATTAGGTCATCAACCTATTGGTCTATCAAATGTACATACTCAGACATATAGTAACACATCTATCTCTGGTCAGAGGATGTGTGCCTATATTGTGACGGTAGTCAATATAGGACTTAGGTTATCTCGATCTCGTTACGTCAACTCTTTGACCTAATTAATTTGACACCTCCGAATCATTATTCCCATGTAGAGGACATGCATCAAGAGGTCGGTCAGATGTCAACCTTAATGAGAAAAGGATTGACATCTCCTACTCAGGCTGGAGATCGTCTCTTAATAATCATTTGATGATGCTTGATGAGTCCTCTATCTAACCCCTTAGATATTCATCCAAGCACCAGCCTCTATGATTCAATTAATGAATCAACACGTATGATTATCAAGATGACCATGGCACATAACCCTAATTGTATAGAGGGATCTTATAGTGCATTCATTCAATTAGTTTCAGAAAGAGAGTGAAAAGAATCAATAACTTTTATTGATAAATCATGTATTACAATAACATTTATTGTAAGAATGGTTCGCCTCAGGCTCACATGGCTAATAATCTCCCATTAGCCCTCAGAATCATTCAGGAACAATCCTTGAACCCATACTCATTATATGCTGGTCGAAAACCTTTTGTGTCAGATGTTTGGTAAGAGGATCAGCAACGTTGTCAGCAGAGGCCACCTTTGTGATGATGATATCACCACGTTTTTGAATCTCCTGAATGATGTGGTATTTCATTTCCACGTGCTTGCTCTTTGGATGCCTTCACCTGGGCAATTGCTCCCATGTTATCGCAGAGTAATTGGATGGGAGTATCAGAGGAAACTACACCAAGTTCTAGGATGAACTTGTGCAACCACACCGCCTCCTTTGCAGCATCCAATACATCAATATATTCGGCTTCTATTGTTGAATCTGTTATAGTGTCCTGCTTCTTACTTCTCCAGCTCACAGCACCACCATTCAATAGGAACACAAACCCTGATATTGACTTTAGATCATCAATATCCGACTGGAAGTCTGAATCTGTATATCCCAAGACTTGGAGATCACCATCTCCATAGACCAAGATGTAATCTTGCATCCGTCTTAGATATTTGAAAATGTTCTTTACTGCATTTCAGTGTTGCCCTCCATAGAAGGATTGGTAACGACTTCCCACTCCCACTGCATGTCAGATATCTGATCTAGTACACATCATGGTGTACATTAAGATTCCTGCAGCTGATGCATATGGGAATCCAATCATGACCTTCTTTTCCTCAACACTTTGAAGAGCCATCTCTTTAGATAGGTGGATATCATGTCTTAAGGGGAGGAATCGTTTCTTAGAACTATCCATACGGAAACGTTCAAGAATCTTCTTAATGTACCCATGTTGTGATAATCCCAATATTCTCTTTTCTCGATTTCTGAACAACTTCATGCCTAAGATATAAGAGTCTTCTCCAAGATCTTTCATCTCGAAGGTATAAGACAACCAAATTTTAACACTGGTCATCATCCATGTATCATTCCCAATGATAAGGATGTCATCTACGTAAAAGCACGATGAACACAATGGAGCTCCCACTAAGCTTCTTGTACACACAAGGTTCATCAGGATTCTGCACAAAATCATAACTCTTTATAGTTTCGTCAAATCTGATTTTCTAGTTATGAGAAGCTTGTTTGAGCCCATAGATGGATTTCTTCAGCTTTCATACTTTGTCATTCTCAATTATGAAGCCCTGGGGTTGCTCCATATAAATGTCCTCCTCGAGGTATCCATTGAGGAATGCCATCTTGACGTCCATATGCCAGATGCTGTAGTCAAGAGATGCATATATAACTAGCAGTGTCCTGATGGACTTAAGCATAGCCACAGGAGAGAATGTTTCATCGTAATCGATGCCTTCTCTCTGTGTGTAGCCTTTTGCCACGAGTCGTGCCTTGAAAGTCTTTAATTTCCCATCAGGTCTCCTCTTTCTCTTGAAGATCCATTTACACCCTATGGGTTTTACTCCTTTAGGTGGATCCTCTAGGGTCCATACACCATTCTTATGCATGGAGTCAATTTCAGACTTCATTGCCAGCATCCATCTATCCATGTCATGTTCTGCGAGTGCTTCATCAAATGAAGCGGGATCATTGTCAGCTTCACCTGACACATGAATCCATACCTTTCAGATGGTGCGACCACCCTCGAACTCCTTTGAAGAGGTATGGGTGTTTCATCTTTATTCATTCCTTCAGTTTCTGGTTCAGGAAGATCATAATCCTCAGGGGATTCCATGAGTTCCTCAACTTCATTTTTATCTTGACCTTTAAGAAAGTCATTCTCCTGAAATTTTACATCTCTAGAAACGAAAACCTTCTGGGTCGCAGGATCATAAAGCTGGTATCCAATACCATTCTTGACATACCCAATGAAGTAACACTCATGAGAGCGAGATTCTAGCTTACTTGTATTTGCGTTCTTCGCATAGACCAAGAAACCCCAAACCCTCAAGTAATTAACACTAGGTTTGGTTCCATACCAGAGCTCATGAGGAATCTTAGGCACATATTTTCTAGGAATCTTGTTTAGGATATATATTGCAGTCGCAATCGCATATCCCTAAAAACTAAGAGGTAAATGTGCTGTGCTCATCATTGAACGAACCATGTCCATGTTGGTCTTGTTGCGTCTTTCAACAATGCCATTAAGTTGGGGGGTTCCAGGAGAAGTGAGATTGGAGACAATTCCATTCTCCTTAAGGTATTCCTTGAATTCATCTAAGAGGTACTTGCCACCTCGGTCAGATCAAATCTGTTTAATCTTCCTATCGGTTTGGTTCTCAACTAAAGCATTGAACTCTTTAAACTTTTCAAAGGTTTCAAATTTATGAGGAAGTAGGAAGATAAACTCGTATCGTGAATGGTCATCAATAAATGCCAAATAATATCGATATCCATTTCTATTTGCGGTATTGAAGAGACCATATACATCAGTATGTATTAGGTCAAGAATACCTTCACATCGTGTAACCTTGTTACGAAAATGCATCCTAATCATTTTACCTTGAACACAATGTTCGCAGGTAGGCAGAGATTGAACCTGTAGAAAATCTAAAGGTCCATCCTTTATCAATCTATTGATCCTATCAACAGCTAAATGACCAAGCCTTTGATGTCAGATCATATTCGAATGATTTGCATTCTCCCTGGATCTTTTAGGGTTTTCATTATTATTAGTGGTAGTAATATTCATGACATGTTCATCAATGTACAATTCATAGAGTCCACCAAAAGTCAAAACATCATCCGCAATATGTTTATCATAATGACTTATGACATGTTTATTACAGAAAAAGAATGAATATCCACTTCTAACAAGCTTAGATACATATATTAAATTCCTTCTAACTTCAGGTACATAAAGACACTCTTTAAGTACTAGAACTCTTCCACTAAATAACGATAGTCTACATGTTCTGATGGTGACTGCTGCAACTATCTATATGATTATATCCCCTTCTTCCAGATTCCTAGTTTTCTGAAATAAATGCAACATATTGCATACATGAATAGAAGCACCAGAATCAACAACCCAACTTCCTTCTTGTCCAACGAGAAATCTAGTTTAAATGATGAAAGTATATTTCATACCTGTAGGGGCTTTACCTTTGTTGACCAACTTCAGGTATTCTGGGCAATTATGCCTCCAGTGCCCTGTCTTCTTACAGTGGTGACAAACGTCGGTTTTCTTCGACGCTATCAAAGTGGATACACCAGAAGATGAGCCAATGTCTTGAATCTTCTTATTTCTCTTGTGGGTTGTGCCCTTCCGAAAACCTTGCTTCCGACCACGCTTTCCTTTGACCTGTGCAACCATTGCACTGGCAGAGGGACCATCCTTCCTCATTACGTCTTCAGCAGACTTTAATGCAGCCAATAGCCCAGCATTAGTAAAATCAACTTTGTTCATGTGGAACGTGACCACAAAGTTGTTGAAAGACATAGGGAGTGCCAGCAAAATGAAATCATCCTGCATGTCAGAATCTATAAAGGCTCCTAGGGTTTCCAGTTCAGAGAGGTACCCAAACATTTTGAGTACATGTTCCCTGACAGAGGTCCCTTCCTGCATCTTACAGCGAATAAGTTCTTTCATTACATTATAACATTGTGTGCGGTTCACATCATCGAATATTTCTTTCAGATTCAACATGATCTCCTAGCAATGGTTCATGTCCATATGTTGCTTCTGAAGCACATTGGATAATGAACTAAGAATGTAACACCTTCTCAAATTATGATATTCATCATACTATTCATTAAATTTGATATTCTGGAGTCTTTGGGTCTGCGAGCTTGTCCTTTGATAACAAATATGAAATGCCCTCAGCAGAAAGGACTAGATCCAAATTTTGGATCCAATCCGAATAATTTGATCTAGTCAACTGATTGACCTCCAGGAGCCTGCTCAAAGGGTTCATGAGCTTCATTTTCTGAAATTAAGAATGCACTATATTAAAACATATAAATAATTATATATTCATTTTAAAACATTTGATTAAGGAATTTTAAATCAAATTAGTCTTGCCTTTTTCAACTTTGAAAGTTCATTCCCTTATTCACTTTCAAAGAAAGAGATATACTTACCATTATATCTCAAGCAAGAATTGGGATCTCCTCTTTATCTTTGTCATATCCCAATAATATGAGAAAATGTAACTCCAATAAAGAGAAGGGGAACATATTCCGCCTTTCAAGTCCAACTTGTATTTCCCAATTCAGTCTTTAACATCCGGGCCCACCACCCCTAAGGTGATGTTGACCCGTTATTATTTGAGCCAACCGTCAACAGGCTCAAAACTCGCTATACGCAATCCAATATCGCCCCAATAATATGAGGATCCAATATTGGGGTTACTACGTATACGATCATACTCTTTCGAGAAGCAATGAACCCGATCCAAATGAATTGTATACATGAGATGCCACTTCGAACATGCATCTCCTACATACAATATCTGGCGACGGAGCCCTTTGCCTTGGTGGGAGACCATGGATGTATCTTATGTGATCCTCACCTCATATTCAAATTTTAATTAATTATCATGAATTGTATTCATATAATTAGTTCTTCCAAGGAAAACACATCTATTCATAATACAGTATTTCAACTGGATATAATTGATTTAATCATATTAAATTTATTATAAATCCGATTTAATCAACAAACTTGATTATTACTTGAAAGGATGGTATAATCTCAAAGGATACATTATTAGAGTTTTAATAATTAGAAAAATACACCTTGATCTCTCCTACATTATCAAGTCCCTACCCGTTGTCATGGCTAGTACTGACGGGAGTAGGACAGACCACACACGGTGCAACCTGCTACCCCAACGCTCCCCGAATAGACACCATATCCACCTCATAAAAGGATAATGCCAAATTTTTGTGTACTTAAGACGTTCATCGGTTTTTCAACCGAAGTTATATCATATAGTAATAATCAAAACCATTTTGATTATAAGGAAATTTGCTAAACAAATTCTCATTCCTATTCAAGCAAGTTTGTTTGTTGATTGTGTAACCAATTGTGATCTAGATCAAATCTAATCAATTATTAGTTAAGGCAATGTCAATTAAAGAAAGAACTATCATTAAATATTTTTCAAATATTTTCTATAATTATTTCAGGAAATTAACTATTAATTTCACTAATTGACAATCATATGGTTCTTGATTAGGAATGCAATTTCCGGCAGTGACCCTCACTAAAATTAACATAACTCAATCAACTTAAATCCAAATTACGCAAAATAAGTTTCCCAAGTTTGCTAATTTGATTTACAATAGAACCTAGGTGATTAGCATGCATTTCAAGGCATTTAAGAATAGTAATTAATCCTTTAATTATGTTAATATTCGCAGTCCCCGAAACATTGGATACATGTTCATTAAAATGATCATAGCGTGAACATACGGAATCCAAACTATGCAAACTCAAAACTCACAGTTTCCTTGTTTAATGGAGAACATAATTCAAGTGATTATTTTGTGTTTAAAAATTTTAAACAGGACCGAAATTATTCACTAAATAGAGATACAAAAATGGAATGCGATAAAATTTCGTAAAACCTAACGAACCCAAGTCTTCCTAGGTTAATGGATCGCATCCAAAACCTATGACCTAAGGCTCTAATACCACTTGAATGATATAGAATAATCCTTAAGTACATAATGAAAGCGTGAGGATCGTATCTTATACGATCGATTATGACTAGTCGCAGTAGTTGTTCTATGCAGCGGAATTTAAAATTTTTCATGCGATGAAACCACATGATCCAAGAATGATTTTCGGATTGTTTCATCTAAACCACATCAAAGATAAAGGAATACCTCTTGTAGCGTGGTTGTGATCAAGTCCATATGAAAAAAGACCTCCTGTCTCAAGTTCGATCTTCGGAGAAGACACTTACGACTACGGGGATGATCCGCGTGATACTCGCAATCCAAAATGTTGATCCAAGTAAGGGAACTCCTGATCTCGTCACACGAGATCGAACATCTTCTTTGTGAGCGAGGTACACCAAAGAAGATGGAGAACCAAGAGTCGTCGAGGCGGCAGCACCATGGTGTGAATGAAGAGAGAGGGGGAGAGCTTGTTGTTAAGATGTTTTTAACCTCTTTGAGGGCAAGGGGTGCCTCTCTTTATATAGGATTTTTGAGTGTCCATGGATCACAATCCATGGACTACAAAAAATCAATGTATGAGATTGATTTCTGCTTCTTTCAATGGCCAATATGTTGTTGGTAAAAATACAACAACAAGTAATTTAATTTAGATTAAATTTATTTGATAAATCAATATAATTTAATCCTAAATTAAATAAATCATATATGGAGATTTTAGGAAGGAGATTATGCCATCCATATAGAGTGGACAACCACCCTTTCCAATAGGAATTGGTGGTTGTCCACCCTTTCAATACGGAAAGGTGGAATCTCCATGCAATCTCATGCAATCTTGTTGAGATTGCACTATTCCTTGGAAATATCCATGATTTTACAACAACACTTGTTGTAAATCATTCTACAAAAATAACTCATAATTATTTTGAATATTTCAATCTTATCATTGGAAATTTGTGAATCATATTCACAACCCAAAATAAAATGTGATTTATATTTTCAATTAATTATCCAATGTGAACCCAATTCACATCAATAATTAATCAACAAATATAAATCATACTAACCTCTCTCTAATATATTATGAATCAATTTATATCATATTATGAATAATTGTATATTGCTATTATTCTTATCCATAATAATTAAATCACATTCACTTATATTGGATGATCATTCATGCATCCTAATAATTGAATCAAATTCACAACATTCAAGATAATTAAATCACATTTAATTATATTTCTCAATACTTAGATATAATTCAACAATGGAATTATTCTTGAGCTCTTTCAAGAATAATGCGCTTTCTCCGTAGATACTTGGAGATAAGGACATGGCGATTGTACTGTTCCACATATAATGATTTGAATATTGAGATCACGTCTCAAATCCAAATCTCACGGACCTATCATAGATGCTTGATTAAATCAAGACAGCAAATGTAATCTTCTCATTGCATTTGAATCTCATTCAGATCAATGTCCAACACTTGGACCAAGATCAGATTACTTCTTTATGGAGAGGAGTCACTAAAATTCAAAATTATTTCATCACTCCCTCGAAATGGAAGAGTCATGGTTAACAATCGTTTATGATCATATCACCCTCAGGTATTCCTAATACCTGTACATCCATCATACTGGAAGACCTATGATAAACCCAAAGATATAGATCAATTTTACACTGTCATCTTTAGGGTTTAATTATCAAGTTTCTCAATCTTGGTCATTGGAAATCGGTATTGATCATATGCTTTCCCAAAGCATATATCATACCTTCAAATTCTTGTCATGCTTCCAAAGCACGACGATCATGCATGGAATTTGATCAGTCCCAATACCTCATGAGTGAGCTCATGTCTTTAGGTTCACAAGTGAACTTGTATGATCCCTTTGAGAAATCGTATTACTCATACTCCCTTACATGCACACTAGCTCGTCGGTGTATTGACCTTGGTTAGGTCATCAATCTATTGGCCTGCCAAATGTACATACTCAGACATATAGTAACACATCTGTCTCTGGTCAGAGGATGTGTGCCTATATTATGATGGTATTCAATATAGGACTTAGGTTATCTCAATCTCATTAAGTCAACTCTTTGACCTAACTAATTTGACACCTCCGAATTACTATTCTCATGCAGAGGACCTATATCAAGAGGTCGGTCAGATATAAGCCTTGATGAGAAAAAGGATTGTCACCTCCTACTCAGGCTAGAGACCATCTCTTAATAATCATTTGATGATGCTTGATGAGTCCTCTATATAACTCCTTAGATATTCATCCAAGCACCAGCCTCTATGATTCAATTAGGGATTTTTACACCCATAACCCTGAGTAATTCCACAATAACATTCATAACCCTGCATAATCGCGAATTACGCGAGAAAACCCGGATAGTTACTCCATCTCACACTCATAACCATCCGTTAGTTTAATATGTTAATTCAACCATATGATGAGTTGATCTCACCAATCTATGATTTAACGACTGGGATTAGCCAAAATAAAAAAAACGTGTGGGTGCAGGCTTGAAGGGAGGGTCGTAGGAGGCGTTGGGATTTTTACTGATGGATGTGGCCGAGGCGAGGGGGGCTTCGAGAGAGGAGAAGCTCGGGGTGGGGGGAGGGAGGTGGGGCCTGCAGAACATGTCACGGGTCGACGGGGAGGGGAAGCTCGGTATAGGGGGCGCAACAGGGGGTGGGGATTGCAGAAATGGGGGGTGCTTTGAGAGAGTGGAAGCTCGTGTCGGGAGGGGGGGAGCCGATCGGCAGGGGGTGGGGTCCTGTAGAGGTGGTCACGGGTCGGGGAGGGGTGGAGGGGGCTTTGAGCAGGAGAGCACGGGGGAGCTTCGTCAAAGCTCGTGGGTACAGGCGGCTGGGGGGCTTCAAGCAGCAGAAGTGCAGGGAGGGGGGGTTATTCAAGAAGGAGAGCTCGACGCGTGCAGGGGAGCTTGTGGGTGCATGCAGTCGGGGGGCTTCGAACAGGAGAGCTCAGCGCTCACAAGTGCAGGCGGTCGAGGGGCTTCGAGTAGGAGAGCTTGGCGCACACAGGGGGCTTTGTCAGCCCGTTGGTGCAGACTGCAGAACTGATCGTGGGTCGATGACGGGGGTGTTTGTTCGAGGCACGCCGAGCAGGCAGGGAGAGGGGAAGCTGGGGGGCGGGAGGGAGCCGGTCGGTGGGGGTGGGGGCCTGCAGAGCGGGGGGCTTCGTGAGAGGCGCGCACAGGGGGGCTTCGTCGGGGGGTTGGGGGGCTTCAAGAGAGGGGAAGGTCGGGGCGGGGCAGGGAGGGGTGGTGGAGGAGCTCGACGTTTTCCAGCAGAGGGGACGATGGCATATTTTGCAAATAAGAATGAAAATTAGGGTCAGTTTTGTCTTTGTAAACGGAAATCGTCACATATAATGGGTATCCCAAAATGACAGGATTTATGTCATGTAAGAATTAAGCATTACTCGAGGTTTCTCGCGTAATTTCGCAATTATGCAAGGTTATGAATGTTATTACGGAATTACTCAGGTTACGGGTATAAAAATCCCATTCAATTAATGAATCAACAGATGTATGATTATCAAGACGGTCATGGTACATAATCCTAATTATACAGGGGACCTTATAGTGCATTCATTAAATTTAATCTCAGAAAGGGAGTGAAAAGATCAATAACTTTTATTGATAAATCATGTTATTACAATAATATTTATTATAAGAATGGTTCATCTCGTGCTCACATGGCTAACATCTTACCTACTTCATTCTCATTTTCCCCACTTTTTTTATTTTTTTTTTGAAAAGTGGCTTATGTGGATTTTCATAACTATACCCTTCTAATATGTCATTCAAATTTTCGTTAGAACATAGACTCATATATCCTTCATCCATAACAGGTAATTTTCAACAAATCTAAATCGTTAAAACTGCTTGTTCTGGATGGAGGACATAGGAGTCTCTATTTCTGACGAAATTTGAATGACATATTAGAGGAATATAGTTATAAAAATCCACGGAAAATTTTTTCAAAAAAAATAAAAATAGAAAAAATTAGAATGAAGTAGGTAAGTTACCTACTTCATGAAGTAGGATCCTTTTCCTCTCTCTCTCTCTCTGTCTGTGTCTATATATATATGGGAAAAATGTGTATGCCCCCTAGGGGGGAGATAATTTAGCTCCCCTCGCTCCTTTTTGACAAAATTTTTTCTATTTTTTGAAATCTAAAACCGTGTAAATTCATTATTAAATCCATATTTATGTCCACCTCAAATTTCATGCGAAACAGAGACTCCTACGACCTCCATCCAAACGGGGTCAGATTTAAAAAATCCTGATACCGTTAAAAAATGACTGTCTGGATGGAGGCCGTAGGAGTCTCTGTTCGCACGAAATTTTAATATCATAATATAGGGATATAGTGATGAATATTCATGGTAAGAAATTTTTAAAAAAATAAAAAAATGGTGAAAATGGGGCGGGGGGAGGCCAAGTTAGCTCCCTCCCAGGGGCAGCCCCATTTATCCTATATTATATATATATATATATTATATATATATATATATATATATATATATATATATATATATATATATATATATGGGAAAATGGGGTTGCCCCCTAGGGGTAGCCAACATGGCTGCCCCCATCCCATTTTTTAACAATTTTTTTTATTTTTTTGGAAAAATAAAACCATGTATATTCATCCCTATATCCCTCCCTATATGCCATTCGAATTTCGTCCGAAACAGAGATTCCTACAGCCTCCATCCATATGTCATTTTTTTAACGGTCCCAGGATTTTTTTAAATCGATCATGTCTGGATGGAGGCCATAGGAGTCTCTGTTTCTGACAAAATTCGAATGGCATATAGGAGGAATATAGGGATGAATATACATGTCAATATTTTTCAAAAAAATAAAAAATTTGGCAAAAAATGGGCGGGGCAGCCATGTTGGCTGCCCCCAAGGGGTAGCCCCATCAACCCCTATATATATATATATATATATATGAGTTTAATGGGGCTGCCCCCACGCCGTTTTCAGCATGTTTTATTTTTTTTAAATATCACCATGTATATTCATCCATATATTCCTCTTATATGCCATTCGAATTTCGTCAGAAACAGAGACAGAAACAGAGACTCCTACGGCCTCCATCGAGATGGTGTCGATTTAAAAAATCATGTTACCGTTAAAAAATGATTGTATGGATGGAGGCCGTAGGAGTCTCTGTTTCTGACGAAATTCGTATGGCATATATGAGGGATATAGGGATGAATATACATGCTGATATTTTTCAAAAAAATAAAGAAACGTCGAAAACGACGCGGGGGCAGCCCCATTAAACTATATATATATATATATATATATATATATATATATATAGAGAGAGAGAGAGAGAGAGAGGTATATATATTAGGAGTCCATGTTTCTGACGAAATTTTAATAGAATGTGAGAGGGATATTATGATGAATATACAAATTTTTATTTTCCAAAAAATAAAAAATGAGGGAAAAATAGGGGTGGGAGTAGCCAAGTTGGCTACTCCCTGGGGGCAGCCCCATTTTTACACACACACACACACACACACACACACACACACACACATATATATATATATATATGATAAAATGGGGCTGCCCCCAGGGAGTAGCCAACTTGGCTCTCCCACCCCTGTTTTTCCCTCATTTTTTTATTTTTTGGAAAATAAAAATTTGTATATTCATCCTTATATCCTTCTCACATTCTATTAAAATTTCGTCAGAAACAGAGACTCCTAAGCCCTCCATCCAGACGTCATTTTTTAACGGTCGCAGGATTTTTTAAATCGACCATGTTTGGATGGAGGACGTAGGAGTCTCTGTTTCTGACGAAATTTAATAGAATGTGAGAGGGATATATGATGAATATACAAATTTTATTTTCCAAAAAAATAAAAAAATGAGGAAAAATAGGGGTGGGAGTAGCCAAGTTGGCTACTCCCTGGGGGCAGCCCCATGTAAATGGGGCTGCCCCCAGGGAGTAGCCAACTTGGCTACTCCCACCCCTATTTTTCCCTCATTTTTTTTATTTTTTTGGAAAATAAAAATTTAGTATATTCATCATTATATCCCTCTCACATTCTATTAAAAATTTCGTCAGAAACAGAGACTCCTACGGCCTCCATCCATACAATCAAAAAAATAAAAAAACGTGAAAAATTGACCCGGGTAGGTAGTTACCTACACCCCCGGGTGTAGGATCCCTTTTCTCATATATATATAGATATATATATATAATGAAATAATCTTTTAAAATGTCAAATATATATATAATGAAATAATCTTTTAAAATGTCAAATCTTTTAATAGATTAACATAATTGTTTGTTTAAGTAAAACTCTATTAAAGTTAGACACATTTTCTAGTACTATATATAAATACATTATTGTAATCATTTAGGTATAGTTGCTTCTAGAAAACTATTCTAGACAACAAGGGCATAACTGATACTCTAAAAAAGAGGGGGACATGACAAATATTGCAAAGTTAAGGGCGCAAGTGATAAAATCTCTATTATTTAATTATTTACACTTTTATTTTTTGAAAATTTACCAAACCATGATAATTAGATCAATCCGTGTCAAGTGTCAACCAAATTTGGATTGGGACTCTATTTTTTATTTTCTTTTTTAGGATTAATTACATGAAACCATTGAATCGAACTGATCAGAGCCGGTTCTCGATCCAACCGGTCCGATTTTTTAAGGAATTTTTACCCGATAGACCATATAAACTTTTAAATTACCTCTATGACTTTTGAAACAACCAAATTTCCCTATCGTCCATGTAAACTTACTAAACCTTACCCTACATATCCTATGGTTAACCTCCATCCATTTACTTGTTAAATTTAACCGGATTTTGTTATGCATTTTTACAATGTACCCATTTTATTTATCAAATTTACATTGAGTGCCACTCCCCCTCACCCTCCTCCTCATCTCCCTTTCCCCATCCCGCACCCACCCACCTCCTCAACATCCGTTGCCCTCACCCTCCTCCTTATCTCCCTTTCCCCACCCATCTCCTCAACATATGCCGCCCTCACCCTCCTCCTCCAAGTCTGCCGCCCTCGCCTCCTCCCCGACCTCCATCGCCTCCTCCAGGTCTGACGCCCCCGCCCATCCCCTACCTCGCCTTTGCCCATAACCCCGCTCCCCTCCTCCCCCACTCCACCCGCAGCAAAGGGTCCACGCCCCCTCCCCCTCCACACCTCACCCTGGCTTCCCTTCTCCCCCACCTCCATCGCAACAGGGGCCTTCACACTCTCTCCCCAAATCCCGACCTCCTCCTCTTCCTCGTTGCCTCCCCCTCTAACTCTCCCTCCTCTGTTTTGCCTGTGTCGCCTCCCCAAGCCCGAACCTCTCCCCCCGCCCCTCTTCCTCCCCCTCGACACCTCCCCCTCTCCCTCTCCCTCATATGTTTCTCTCGTGCCACCTCCCCAAACCCCAACACTAGAGAGAGAGGAGTGCAAATGAAGGTTTTGCATACTACGATGGATGTAATCTGTTGACGTGATGAAGTTGTAGGTGATCTATTGATGCTTCGTTGGCAATCAAGCTCCAAATCTTCGTTGATACTGCAAGCGATCACGTCGGGCCACCTCGTATCAAAATCCTTGGATTTACTCACTCCTATCATAGCGAAATGGATGACGAAGGTCACTGGAGAAGAATAGGGAAATGGCAGATGATCTGAGAGCAAGGGCAATGGCATGACGGTGATTGAAAGAATTGGCGATGGAGCGACAAGGCGTAGATGAGAGAGGGGAAGAAAAGGGACGTTTGTAGTCTGAGAAAGAATCACAATTAATTTTCACCTCTAGTTAGATTAACCCACATTATTAATTCAAGTAAAAGTACAACTAACAGCAAAATCTATAGGATAAGACAGAGCAAATTTACAGGATCAAGAAGAGAATTAAGTTGTTTCAAAGATCGTAGAGATAATTTCAAAAATTTATAAAGTCTGCTGGATAAAAATCATCTTAATTGAACCTGCTCAAGATGAATGTTAAACAGCACTTCAGATTGTGAACTCTATTAAACCAATATTGTTTTCTACGTCTCTAGATAGTCGAAAGGTTTGGAGGTATGATGGCAATAATTCACAGGACCGTCCAACTCAAACAGATGGTGAATTCTACAACTTCTGATCGAAACGTGCGTTTAATTAAACGTAAACACAACTAATCATGGAAATCTTTATAGCGCATATATTTTAAGCACATCTTCATGCAGCAATTTGTTTTGCCTACAAACGAAAGGGGTGGGTATTTAGCCTCTGTTTTGGAGACGGTCTCTACAATTTAGCATGTGTGCGTTAGGATCCTATTTTAAACACGCCTTTAAAGATAAATTGCTCGATCAACCTCACAATGTGTTTGAAGACCAATCTCATGTTAAGATACACAGGCTGAGGATCAGGAAAAAAGACATCGCAAAAGACAATCTTTGGGCACCATTTTGGACACTACAAGTTCTTGATAACAGAGACTTGCAAATTATAATCATTTCTGAACAACTGTGATAGAATTTGTTGATAATTGTTTTTAATTAAAGGAGGGAAATTATAAAATTCAGACTGTATGTTGGCTAAATGGTAGCTTAGATGCAACATAATTTAGCTAAATCTAAAGGAAAATGGGTCCACTAAAAAAGTAGACAAGGTTCAGTAAGCAACAGACTACGGCAAGCATAGCATAAATAATATCATAAGTACAATAATATAAAATGACAAAAATTGTGAAATACAACAAGAGACCTTCCCCGTGCGACAAAATGCATCTTGAATGATATCATTCTCTTCTCTGAAACATAGGGGAGTTAAACATGTATGCTGGTTGCCGGATCAATCAGTCTAGGATCAAACTAAGCTTTGACCCCTCAGCAGCAGTTCAGACCAATTCAGAATTTGTCAGGTTCCTTTAAGCATGGTAGCTTGGAACGAGATTTTTTTAAACAGATAAATGATCTTCAAACCTTCTGGAATTCATCTTGAGTTGCATATCTCACAGGTAATCAGGGAATAAGATTCCACTACCCATCAGACTAGAACAAAATCGGCATTTCAAAATCCAGCACCTCAAGATGAGCATGCTCAACAACAAGCACCATATCTGATTAGCTAAAGCCTGAGCAAAAACATGATATCTTCAAAAAAAAGAGGAAAAACCATAAATCATAAATTACAAAACAATTTTTTGCCTTTGATTCATAACTAAAAGCTTCGAATCATATTTGAATTACTGACAATTGATCCACCAACCATCTTTTTGCAAATTGTACCACTTGTAAGAATGAAGCTGGTTTGTCTGCTAAAGTGTTGATTAACCTTATGTCCATAATTCACTTTAGTATTTGTTTTCAACATAGATAAATGAGCATTCACCAAAAAATGGCTTTTTTAAGTTAACTTACAAGATGTATGAGAAATTAAAATCCTGGAAGATTTGATAGGTTGAAGCAACAGTAGTGACTACATCGACAAAGAAATATTTCAAACAGTACATCATGGAATACCACTTCACATCCAGAATAGTTGAGATTTACATAATAAACAAAGACCAAAAATAACAAATTATATAATATGGAATGAAAAAATGAATTTTGTTCCAGTCAGAACAGTACCACTCCCTTAGAATGACAATATATCAATGCGAAAACCCTTATTTCATCTTCACTTGATATCTCCACGAACCCTCGTAACCACTCTTTTATTATTCCTCCTTATTCTCCGTTATTGTCAACCTTCCGTACAAAAACAGTGTCCTATTCTACCTTATCTCACCCTCTTATTGCCCTACTGAAGGGTCCATTAAAATGGGTAGTACGTCATTCATAATCTATCCGGTAATTTGGTATATTTTCTATTATCCAAATTTCAAAGAAAACCGAAAGATGCAAGGAAGATAGAGTATGAGCAGATAATTATAACGCTGAATGTGAAGAAAATGAAAATAGATGCACAGGATTGGACGGGGTACTCCATTTCTATTCAAAAGAGTAGCATGCTTAAGAAGACATAAAAAGGTGCGATGAAATTTAAGTCATGAACATTTCTAGCCAAGTTATTTGCGTGGGTGAGTGATTAGAAATTTAATTTAAAAGAGAGTTTTGAGAATAAGACACCTAATAATGATTGTTAATATTTGCAACTAAGTATATAGTAAAAAGAATATGACCATAAGTGGCAAACTAAAAAAACCAATAACAGGTGGTGTCTAACTTGATCCGTTTTTATCCTCGTAAGGGGTTTCACTTCACTAGTTTAAGATAAAAGTGTGCTTCAATCAAACAGGCAGCAAAGTTTAGATTCAAGAACGTGAACCACAAAAATTAATTCACAGCCAGAAACAATAACCACCAGCAATGGCACCTCCTACTGATTATATATACGATAAATAAGTATAAAAAATATATATGACTTAAAAGCAAAAAAGTAATGTGATTTCCGGAGAAACTCAGAAGTTCGAGACATAAAACGGAAAAAAAAAAGTGATTTGAATTTTGGGGAGAGCCCGCGCGAACATCATCGCCATTCCTACTGATTTCCGGAGAAATTAGGAACAAGAGGCTTCGCCCGCGGGCCGTCTTCATCGCAGACGAGAGAAGTGGTTGTGAGGAGACGGCGGAGGGCTGAGAGCGCTACCAGTGTCCCGGCGGGCGCCGAGGGCAGCGCAGCTCGGACGCCTCCGTCGCTCGACTACCCTCCTCTCCTTGCTCGGATAAGATCAAGTAGTTGTGGGCGGAGTTAGGGTTCCGGTATGCTTTTATAGGGGCCGGATCTTCTCGAGCAGGGTAAGTTATGGTCCATTATGTCCGTTAAGCACAAACCCGTCACCGTCATTGGATCGTAAATTGCGACTAGAGTAAGCTATTTTTTAGGGTGAACACATACACACAAACATACATAAATATAGGGGTGTAAAAGAGTCGAACATGAGCGAACCAATCCAAGCTCGGTTCGGCTCATTTAGCAAACTTTCAAGTTCGGGTTCGGTTCGGCTCGATAAAATAAAAAGTGTAATCATGAGAGAGAGGAGGGAGGGGGCGCCATCAATCAATGGAAAGAGAAGGAGAGGTATTAGGTCAAATAATTGTCACATTCTATATTTAGAATGTGACAAAAATGACCAAAATAGGTTTTCAATTATTAAATTAATTTAATTAATGCCTCATTAGATCCAACCGTACGATAAAAAAATAAAAGGACGAGACTGAGGGCTCACTATAATATTAGTGAGACCATGACTCATTTGAAGTTTCTCCTATATATATGTATGTATGTATGTATGTATGTATGTATGTATGTATGTATGTATGTAGAGTAGAATGGATCTTCTGGTTACGGCAAGTGCTAATAAGAAAATTGAACTCGAGTGAATCTATCGGTTCCTTTAGCAATTTTAAAGGTTCGGGTTCAGTTTGATAGAATGAAAATGTTGTTCGGGTTCGGTTTGGCTCGAGTGATTTACGAAAGTTTGGTTCGATTCGTTTAAAGTTTGATTAGCAGTAAAACTCCTTAAAAGCCAAGTATTTTGGGATTCGGAATAATCACAACCCTTCGTTATGTCTTAATCAAGGGTTGTGAGCTTTGTATATTGATGAATATGTGATTCATGACTATAATTAGTTGAAAATATATCTTCGTCCCGAGTAATTAAGTGCATTCATGTCGTTATAGCTCATAATTAACATTCATATACTTATAAATAATTTGCATAATTTTTTTATGAAATGAAATAGTATTATAGATTTTCCATTACTAATGAAAGTTACATAGAAATTGATGGGGAACGGGCAACAAGCTGCACCGCCAATCCCTTTTGAATGATAAATCCAATTCTTCGAAATACAACATTCATAGACTTAGGGACCGTAACATACATATTCACTTTTGCATAAATTAGCATTTAATATTACATACATATTCACTTGTATATATTCATCTAATTTCACCTATTTTTTTACTTAATTCACTCTAACTCCAATTGACATAAAACCAACTCCATTGTCTACATGTCACTAATTTTAGTAAAAAAAATCTAAAAAAAATATGAACTTGTATATATGAGAAATATATCCAAACTCTAATTCTAAGATTGAAAGCAATAAAAGCCGATACCTTTCACATAGAACGTCCAATTTCACTCTACTCATTTTTGAATTATACACACAGTTATCTATAAATAAAGAGAATTTCAAAATAATCAAAGTTCATATGTGAAACTTGGATTTTGGGACCAAATTGTATATTGTGCATATTTTACTGATTTTTTATTTGTTATTTTAAGTATATCTTTTACTCTTTTTTATGTATTTCTTTTTCATTTCGTTATTTAATATTATTTTATAAATAATTACATAAAAATAAAAAAATTAGAAAAATAAAGAAAAAGAGAAATTTTGACTTGAGCACATTGACCTATTCATATGTAACTATTCCACGTCCATATTTTATTCTGGCCTATTTTTAACTCATAAAAATCTAAAAAAAACTTTGTGTTTGTTTCATTATTTTGCATCGTGTTTCGTTTTTGCATACATTTGTTTCATCTACAAAAAACACAAATAAAAATTACAAAAGGCAAAAATAACCTTGGCCACATGAATGATGATTAGCACATGATCTACCATCTAATAAGTTGGAGCGGTAATCATTGCATGACTAAGCACTAAATCAATCAACAAGTAACCCAGAATATAATGAATAAATCAATAAATGAGAAATGTGAGTCAAAATTTATTATAACTCTACAATGTATGTGTATAGGTGTAAGTACGTGTAGAGGTCAAACTTAGGGAGTAAATGGTAAAGAGCTATAATTATTAATTAATTATTTTATAATCTATTATTATTATATATTTTTATTTTCTACTTTTTCCTTTTATTTTATGGATTTTTAATTATATTAAATTTTTATGTATTTTTAATTGTTATATATATTTTTTTAAATTCTTAAAATTTTAATTCCCTTGTTAATTTTGTGAATTTTAATTTATTTTTTTTGAAATAGGATATATATAATAGAGATATTATAAATAATATAAGTAACATATAAGATATATAGTATGTATAGGATATTATATTTTTAAATATATAAAAATATACTAAACAAGTAGGAAATAAAATATTTTTGTGATTTTTATATTTGTTTTGTTTTTGATAATTTTGTGTTATTTTTACCAATTTTATGTATTTAAAGTAAGAAATACAGTAAAATATTGCATAAAATAAATAGCAATAGATTATTTTAGGGCTAGTAAATATAAGTAAGTTCAAAATTAACTAAACATATTTTTTAATATATAGTATATTTAATAAATAAAAACTTTTATTTTTATTTAGTTTTTGCTTATTTTTATAAGGTTTTTAGGATTTTGTAATTTTTAGATTTAATATTTTGTGTTTTAAATGGTTTTGAATATGTGGTAGATAATATATTAATATAGATAATATATTAGTTAGGGAATTTTTAGATGAGTTTTTTTAAAAAATTTATGAGTTTTTATATCCAAACATGATGAAAATGATTTTTTTTGTATTTTTAATAAATATGAATTAATTCAACTACCATGCAAAAAAAATATGGGATTAACCCATTGTACATGACCTTATATTATTTCCTATAACTTTTGAAGTAATAAAAATACTTATAATGCACAAAATAAAAGAAAAATTGAATTTTCGGAAATAAGGACCTATTTGCAATTTAAAATAAGCTAAACTTCATCTCAAAATAGGTCCAAATAATATGTGGGTACATATGTTACTATGCCTCACATGACGCGATACGTGAGGTAGAAGGACTAAAACGTAATAAAGGAAATTGTGATGTCTAAATTTCAATAATCTTTTTTTATGAATCCATGATTCATCACCTTTATTCTTTCATTTTTGCTAAAATCTTTGGTTAAATACATTTAAATATTCACTAATTTTCATTAATTAAAATTCTAATCACATTTATTAATATTATATATTTAGCACTTATTTTATCTGAAATAAAATAATAAAAAGAGATAAAGAAAAATAAAAGAAAGAAGGATGTATATATGGAATATGTGGAGATCGATCCTAACCCTGAGGACAGATCAATATTGACTTGCTTGACAAAATAAATAAGTATGAGGAGATAAGTATCCTAATTTATAAAAATGTAAGAAAATCAAGATCATAAAAATACAACTACACATTTTTTACCTTGTACATATGTTCACTATTTTATTTATCATTCAAATCATCTCTAATAAAAACATTTCATTCACGAAAGTTATTCATAACAACATATAAAAATATCAAAAAATTATTTAATGTGTAAATAAATAGTTATGATGAATATAAAAAGTATAAAAAGACAACTTCCAAGGATCACAACTATTTATAGAAAACTCCAAATTGATCAAACTCACTTTTAAACTTTGTTTTTATAATTAATATTATCTACTAAAAATAACAAAAAATATTAGAATAAAACGTATGAGCTTTGGTGTTTGGACCTATGTGTATACATGTAATATATGTATATACTTCTTCTTAATTTTCTATTTAATTATTCCTAATCCCATTTATCTTAATTCTTTTTCTAAGGTATTTATAAAATCAGTTTAAAAATAAAAATATAACTTAAAATTAATTATCAATAAATGCCAATAAATCCCAAAACTAAATCCGTGAACCTAAACTTCCGAACCTCATAACTTGATCATATAAAATCAAAATTGAGTGTATTCACTTTTAAAATTCATTTTATAAATTTATCTATCAAATAAAAGTGATTTCGTTAAATAAGAGTTAATAGGCAAAAACTAGGTTTTGGAACCCTATTGATATAAATTGCACAATGTATCTTAATCTTATTCTATTTAATTTTGTTACTTCTTTTATTCTTATATTGAATTAATATTTTTTTAATGTTATATTATTAATATATAATAAAAATAAAATTTACTAAAAATTAAAATTATTTATTTATTCATATATCTATGCTATTTTTATATGTATTTATTTAATTGATTAAAATAAAATATTTTTTAATTTATAATTAATAAAATTTTAAATTATTAATTGAATTTATTTATTTATTTAATTTATTACTTATTTAATTTATTTTTTCTCTTTTCTCTCTCCTCCTCTCTTCTCCCCGCATCTTCTTCTTCCTCCGTCGTTCCCCCTCTTCTCTTTTCTTCCTCCTGCCAACCGCCCAACGATCGGTTGTTGGGTTGTTTGCCCAACTGTCTTTCCCCGTTATCCTCCTTCGTCGGTGATTCCATCCCCTTCCTTGCTTTCCACACAACTCGCCTATATAAGCATCTCACCCCCTCTATCTTCCTGTCGATCCACCATTTTTTTCCACTTATCTGGTGAGCTCTGAGCCCACTTCTTTTCTCTATTCCTCCTCTCAATCATTCCTCCTTCCTCTTGATCTCTCTCCCTTTTGTTTCAAACTAAAACCAAATGTGATCTACTTCATTCCGATCAACACCTCATCTTCATAATATATACGCATTATGTTCTACCTCAAGCAATCTATCCCCTCCAGCCACACAAGGTGATCAGAGTTTGAAGCTTAATCCATCACGTCAGAGCTTCCCCTCTCATATATCTTCCACCTGTCTCGATTCGAGCTTCAACCTCGAGCCAATGTTTCATCTCCAGAACAGGTACCTAGAGGAGCATCGGATTCAAAGGCAGACTCCTTCATTGAGATCTTCTTGAAGGATATGGGAAGATCCTTAAGCTCACCACGAAAGCGTGATGATCGTATCACATGTAATCGGGAGCGACTAGTCAAACTAGTTGCTCGGGGCAACATAATTTAAAATTTTTAATTCGATGAAATCACATGATCCAAGAACACTTCTGGGATCATTTCATCTAAACCAAAAATAACTATTAGGTTTACCTCTTAAAGCGTGGTTGCGATCGAGTCTCTAAATGAAGAGACCTCATGTCTCAAGTCCGATCCGACGGAGGAGATACTTACGAGTGCGTTGATGAAATACATGCTCTTTGTAATCCATGTTGATGATCCAAGTGGTGAATCTCTTGATCTCGTCATACGAGATCAGACGTATTCTTCATGAGCAAGGCGCACTGAAGCAGACGGAGATCCACGAGCAAACAATCTGGAAGCATAACGACGATGTTGCGGCGATGGCGACTCTCTCTAAGGCTCCATGGTGGACGACCCCAATGAGAGGGAGAGAGAGATAAACTTGGAGTGTAGAGAGAGGGAGAGAGAGAGTATATTTTTAATTGTATAAAGAAGAGCTATGGTTGCCTCTTCTTATATAATATTTTGAGAGTCCATGGATCCCATCCATGGAAAACACAAATCAATGGATGGGATTGATTTGTGTTTCTTTCAATGGTCATGATCTTGTTGTAAAAACACAATAATTAATTTAATTTAATTTAATATATTGAATAATCAATATAAATTAATTTCAAATTAAATCAATTAACCTTAAAGATAATTGAGAAGAAAATTAGCCTCATCCCAAAAAAGAGGGGGATGGCCACCCATTCCTTTTAAGACTTGGTGGACGTCCACCACTTTTGAATGGATGGATGAAATCTTTTTCCAATTTATGATAATACATTATCTCATGAAAATCTTCGATATTATCTTCAAAAAAATAATTCTCATTTATCTTGTTTACATTGTAATCATGTCATTGGAAATTTGCGAATCACATTCATAACCCAAAATAAAAATGTAAATTATATTTTCAATTAATTATCTAATGTGAATCCACTTCACATAAATAATTAATCAGTAAATATAAATTACAATAGGCTCTCTCATATATATTATAAATCACATTTTACAATATATATGGTTAATATGGATAATGCTATCCACATTATTCATATCCATGATAATTAAATCATATTCAATCATATTGGATCTCTACTCTCATATGCCCAAATAACAAAGTCTGCTCGAACCTGAGATTGCAGCCGCTTGAACAGACCCAGACTATCTTATTTGTTAAAGACCGACCCAGCTGAGACTTTCATACAAAGCAAGCACATAACCAACGAAGAGAGGTGACGAGCGGAGGCCCTACTCTATTATAAGCTCGGACAAACATCTTTCTCCTTGAACCCCTTTCCCCGACCTCTCGATCCTCCCATAACATAAGCAGAAAGAGCCTAGGGCCTGTTTGGTTGCTGGGTTGGACTGGGTTGGGTTGGGCTGGGTTGGGATGGGTGAATAGTAATCTGTGAGGAGGAAGAGCCCTTGTGAATAGTAACCAGGGCTGGGCCAACCCTGCCCAACCCTGCAACCAAACAGGCCCTAAGGGGCCAATCTGAGCTTTCTGCGGTCTAGCCAATTAATCAGAGCTAGCAGCTTTCCGTGGAGCGAGCGGAATGGCTATATAAATCTTTGTCGATTCGTAGCAGGGGACCTCAGGGCGTATGGATCTGACTTCTTTAGGAAGCTTGGAGCATTTTTGTTTAGAAGCTTAGACTCAGCCTTTTAATGACGTCTCCCTAGCCTTGCGAGTCGAAAGGGCTTTTGACTAGAGGGGCAGACTAGAAGCTGTTAAGCGGAGACGAGGGAAAGAGCGAGAAAATTAGTCACAGGGTTTTTTCGTATAAGTATATGAATGAAAGGAAAGTATGTACTAGGACAATCAGGGAGAGGAGAGGGAAATCTGACCTATACATTCACATCATTCCCATATTTGATAATTAAACCATATTTAATTATCTCAGATAATCTCCTAATAATATGAATCAAGTTCATATTATTCATGATAATTAATCATCTTGGATCTCTATTCTCATGTGCCCAAATAATATGAATCACACTCACATCATTCACATCTTTTATAATTAAATCACATTTAATTATCTCAGATAATCTCCTTATAATATGAATCAAATTCATATTATTCATTATAATTAAATCACATTTAGTTATCAATTTTTTCAATGCTCGGATAGATATATCAACAATGAAATTATTCTTGAACTCTTTCAAGAATAATACGCTTTCTCCACAGATACTTGGAGATAAGGATAAGATGATTGTATTGTTCTACGTATAGTGACTTGGATATTGAGATCACATCTCAAATCCAGAACTTGTAAACTGCTCATAGATGCTTGAATAAATCAAGATCGCAAACCTAATATTTTCATTGCATATGAATCATATTCAGATCAATGTCCAACATTTGGACCAAGATCAAATCACTTCTTTACTGAGAGGAGTCACTAAAATCCAGACCCGTTTCATCACTCCATAAGAATGGAAGCATCGTGGTTATACAATCATTTATGATCACATCACCATCAGGTATTCCTAATACCTGTACATCCTGCATACTAGAAGACTCAGATTAAACCCAAAGTTTTAGATCTTTTTTAGACCGTCTCCTTCATGATTTTATCATTAAGTTTCTCATTCGATCATTGAGAGTCGGTATCGATCATATACTTTCCAAAAGCATATATCATACCTCGATGTTGATCATATACTTTCCAAAAGCATATATCAAACCTACAAATTCAGTCAAGCTTCCAAAGAGAGATGACTGTGTACGGAACTTGATCCTTCCCAATATCTCATGAGTGAGCTCATGTCTTCCGGTTCAGTAAATGAACATTTGTGATAGATGAATTTCATATTCAACATGCTAAGATTGGCCAATTAGGATCTGTTCCCCAAAATCCATATGCATTTAATAATTAATACAATATCATTAGCATTCATACATGTGTTAAAATATTCGCATTTCATCATGCATAATTGTATAAAATAAGGAATCAAGAATCCAAGTGTAAATTGACCTAATACTGCTAACTTCCCTTATTTTTAATTAATTCATCCTAACTATGATTGACCTAAAAATACATCTATTATGTAGATATTACTAACAAGAATAATTAAAAATACAAATAATGGCTAACTCAAATAAGTTACAAATAAACCTAATTCCTAATTTCACATTAGACAGATTAAAACACACATATCTTCCTCATACAGTGTCCGATTTTGATCTACTTACTTTTAAAATACTGTATTTTTAAATACCTTCAAAACAAGATCAATTGCATAAAATTCACGGCTCATATGTGAGAGTTAGGTTTTGAGCCTCATTTGTGCCTTTTTTACCTGAATTTTTATGTACATAATTAACTCTTTTAATTTTATTCATTTTTCATTTGTATTCTTTGATGAAAGTTTTATCAAGTGGAATAAAAATCCAAATCTATATCAGGACTAAAATAAAAAAACTAACTGAGTATGAGTGACCTTTGAGAGTTTGTACAAAAATTGCTTATTTCTCTCTCCTATTTTATTTCTGTATTTTCTTATTTACTAAAAATATAAAAAAATATTTTAGTGTGTAGCTAAGTGTGTTGTATTTTATTGTATTTTTTTAGATTTTTATCCTCTTTTAAAACCACTAAAAAATTATGAAACTCCAAAAAGTCGGTTTTCTATACACATGGAGACTTCCAAAAACACCACTCTATACACATGCAGATCTCATCGAGACAAATAACTTTCGTGAAGGAAATTTTTTGATTTGAGATCTTCTTTTATTTCTTTTATACTTTTCTTCTTCTTTTAATTTTGATATTTTTGGGTGACACATGGCAGCCCCTAGGCATGTCGCATGCCACGTTGCACCCCTCTTTCTTTTTCCTCTCTCACTCTCTCTCAGTCACATGGAGAGCATGTGATCATCACCCCACTCTGATCACGTGCTCTGCACGTGACCTCCGCCCCCTCATCTTCTACTAACTAGGGTTTTGCCTAGGTCTTGTCAATCCACAAGGTAGACAGGCAGTCGTCGAAGCGACCTCAGACAAAAACCCTAATTAATCAACAATTAACCTACACCAAAATCCAAGAAATTAATATAAAAACGTGGAGTTAAAATTTATTATAATCTACAAAAAATGTGTATAGGTGTAAGTGTTTGCAGAGGTCGAACACATGGAGCAAACAGTAGAAGGAGGGCAGAAATGATGCACTCAAAAATTTGTCTTTTATCTCTTGTCCATTTTATTATTTTTGTGGATTTTTTATTTTTATATTTTTAATTTTAATTTTATTTTATATTTTTGTATTTGATTTTAAATTTTATGTTTTATGTTTTTTTGCTTTTATATTTGCTTTTTTTAAATATATATAAGGCTATATATATATACATATAGAGTAATATATTTATAAACATAAATAAATATACATAAAATACAGAATAATATTTTTGGGTTTTATATTTTTTTAATATTTTTCTATTTTTTTCTGGAATTTTGCTATTTTTTATGTATTTTTAAAGTAAAAAATGTCCCAAATAAGGGATTAAATTAGTAGGTCAAAATTGAATTGGATTATAAAAATAATAAATAGGTCCCAAAATTATCCAAATCAATTTTAATATGTAAATAATTGTAAAGAAAATTATAAAATAGAAAATTATATTTTTGGATTTTTAAATGATTTTTTAGATTTTATAAAAGATTTTGTGTTTTTTCGATTCATAAGCTTTTCTTTTTCCATTTTTAGTAATTTTTGAAGTGTAGTTAAAATAGGATAACATATACTATATATAAATTTTTTGAAATTTTTAGACATGTTTTTATATTTTTTGGTATTTTCTAAGCTAAATAATAATAAAATAGGCTCTTTTTTATTTTTAATAAAGGGATAAAATATGAAAAAGGTGAATAAAAATCACAACATAGAAGTACATGGCATGAAGTATTTATCCCCATTTTGCGTATTTTTAGGAGCACATTAACTATATTTAATAAATAGATAAAAAAGCATAAAATTATATGTCGTGGTAGGAGCATTTTGCAATAAAAATAAACTTCAGGAGCTCTAGTGCAATTATGCCTAAATAAAACAACATTTATTTAATATTTATAAACTATTTTATAAATACAAAAATACTAGGGGTTAACATGCAATTTTGTAGGGTTTATAATAAATTTTTATCCACATCAATTTGATTATTTTTTTCTTAATTGTGGGTTGATTGTTTAACTTATCATCAACTTTCGTGAGCGGCTACCGTAGTGATAGTCAGGTGCATCTTGTATATACCGCATGATCGCCTCCTTGGTAGTTGACGGTATTTCCAACTGTCAAGACGATGTTGCACCTAATCTTGTGGTCTCAAAGAATTAAGTTTAGTAGACCTAAAGTGCCTCAATTATAGTTTCTATAAGATTCTTGTGATTTAGTAGATTAAGGTCCCATTAAGCTCCAATCTTCAAATTTTATTTAGACTAGTTCAATCGTCATTATCAATCTGAAAAATAAAAATGCTATGTACAATGCAGGAAATTTTTTTGTGAAGTATTTTATGTTTTTAAACTTGTTGTTTTTTAAAAAGTTTTATAATTTTTTATACATCTTAGAAAATATTTTACAATTTTAATGGGTTTTGGATTTTGCAAAGTTTTAAGAATTTTGAAAATCAAAAGAGTTAGTAAAATAATTATGTGTAGATATTTACACATGAGTGCATCAATATTTACAAGAATCAGGTGGTGAATTTACATTAGGAAGTTATACAATATTGTAGATTTGGCCCATGAGACGACCCAGACCTGATTCAAACCTAGGCCTTGAGGTATGGCCTAGTCGGCCTGACCCGAGCCCTAGACAGAGGATTTTAATACCTCGACCTATTTGATTCGATCTATGGCCGACTCAACCCATACCTTGGCCATGTATAATTGTTGATAACTTATACATGTCCATGAGTAACATGAGCACAAAGGGCTTCATTTCAAAATGTACCAATATCATGTGTCCATTCAAATGCTTTCTCAGATGTAAGACTTGTACGCAAAAGCTCAAAACAAGAATATAATTAACAACGAAATGGAATGAAATCTGTTTTTTCATTCTATTATTTGGTTCATATTAGGAATTGAAAGATTTTTTATGAGATAGATTCCTTTCTCATGTATGGCAAGGGAAAAGAATAGAAAGAAAATAACCTTCTTTTTGATATATTTAATTAAGTAGAAAAAATAATCGGTATCCTCCAAGTTATTTTCTTCATATAGTTGATATATTTCATATAAGAAATCAATAGTCAAATTTATGTGGAGACTACTTTGATTTTTTCATATAAATGATATATCCATATCCATATCTGCAAGAATATTTTATTACTGTGCTGTATTCATATCATAAAAAGTTGAAAATGTTATGGGTATCCATATCGAAAAAAATAAAAATACATATCCATGTCCATATACATATACACTAAAATGTAACCCGTATCCATATCCTAGAAAACTAAAAAGATCGTATACATATACAGAGGGTTGATCCTCTGAGATAAGCTTTTGTGAGATGGTGAGATGGGTAACCTCAATCATTCATTTTACCAACATTCATGCCATGAAACCTAGGAGGATTTAGATCACCATATATCACCATGGTGTCATTCAAAATTCAACTCAATTTGAGACTTCTATCCCCTTCATCAAGACTATCAAATTTAACGGTCTCAGAATTGCTAAAATTCACCCACTCCAGATGGACATGTTAGGGTTTTTTTTTTCACGAAATTTGAAACACACGTTCCACTCATTATTTTAAGTAACCCCCCCCATGTTTCATGATGTAAATGATGGTAAAATGAGCGGTTGAGATTACCCATCTTGCCATCTCACAAAAAGGCCATCTTCCAGAATCGATCCTCTACGTATACATATTATATTTGCAAAAAAAATCATTTCCATGTACATATATCCATGTTCGTAAAAAAATAATCATTCATTTCCATATCTGTATCTGTAAAATATTAAAAACCATATATATATATATCCGAATATGTATCCTTAGAATATAATAAGTATCTGTATTTTATAAAAATGAAAAATTACATCTTTATCTATATCTATATTAGAAAAAATCCCATATCCCTATCCATATCCGTATCCGCAAAAAAATACGTATCCATGTTCGTATCTGTATTCACATCCACATAAAAAAATCATATTTAATATATTCATCCATATAATAGATATATTTAATAAATTATTCCTATTCTCTAGAATATTTTGTAATCATATTGTATCGGTATCATAAAAAATTGAATTTTATCTATATCCGTATTCGTAAAAAAATCCCATATCCATGTCAGTATCTATATATGCATATATTGGTAACTTATCCGACCTTTTGCATCCATATATTTGCATCCATATCGGTATCCATATATCCACGTACAAAAAGAACAATATCATTTTGGTATAAAAAAATCGAAAAAGAAAAATACATATCCATGTCGCTAATCATATATTTATAACAATGATATATTAATTAAAAATATTGAAGAAGAATATATTCATTAGAATTTGTAAGGAATGGAATCTCAATTCCTAGGATGTACCTACAAGTGTCTATTCCTTAGTACGAGAATCCAATTTCTATTGTAATCGTTATTCCTACCTTAATATGGTCTAAAAACACAGGATTGGAATCTGACAAAGGAATGGTGACTCCATTCCTCCACTATTCCAGCATAACAAACACGACCTAAGGAGTTTGAGTATACATGTTATCACAAAGTGTCTTTCATGTGATTTCCTTGGGCGTCAAATGGTGTAGATTGAAAGGTGTGATCAAATCCTGTGGTCCAGCTGCGTGCACATGGCAAAGCTTCTTGGCGTTGGATGGTATTTGATCTAACGGTCATGCGCCTGCGGTAAAGAAGTGTCCACGTGGCAGAACTTCATGCTTATGATTGACCCGAATCCAATGGTTATAAATCGGTTGGATTGGACGTCTTATATCAATTTTTTCAGTAATGACGACAGTATATGTAGACCTGGAGAATATGAATGTTCTTACACAAATCATGATACGCTTGAGGTGGCACGTCGATATCCGGTAGATCTCGATCTCCAGTTGATCCTTCAATGGGTGATGTCTGCTTGCAATGAAGCTTGTTCGATCGTGTTCCAGGCTGTTGTTTGATTGATGATGCTTCGGGTGAGGATCAAGCTTCATATGTTGATCTGATCTGAGCTCTCCTTGCAGCAAGGTTTGCATTTTAGGGTACTACAGTGCTTCCTATATATCTACATATGGTTCCACATCATGCAGATCCCGGTGGTGTCCGATGCTCAATTCCAGATGATCATTAATTGCAGTTTCCTCGGATCTACTCAACTTGTATTAATGACTCTTGTGATGCTTAGCTTTGTTCCACACGAGTAGTGATGACATACAACAAATTCACATATAAAGGTGAATCACTTTCAATATCGTACTCGAAATTTAAAAGATAACAATGTAGTACTTGAATTGTAAAATTTTTCTCAATGTGATATTCTATTATTGAAAATTAAGATTAGAAAGAAAAAAAATCGAACAAAATTCAATAGTTAAGACCATAATGCGATAAATAATAAAGACAAATACCACATTCTTACATTTAAAAGTATGGGTATGATATTTAAATCGGGTGCATATTTCAATGACTTTTTTGTAATTTACTCTAAAAAAATTAGAGCTGAGATGACGTGTTAAAAATGTCTATTAAGTAACATCTTTTACTAATCCATCTTTTAGACAAGGCCTTAAATGTCCGATTCCGTTTTTGTTTCGGTGACTGATCGAAACGATATTTTGGTCGAATTTCGATCATTTCGGTCCGTTTTCGAACTAGGGCTCCAAAATTTCGGCCGATATAGACCATTTCGACTGGATTTCGGTCTCCCATCGAAACCGAAATTCGACTTAGTTTGGGTGAAATTTGATCCCATACTTTTGGGCAAGTAAAATTGAAATTTACCAATCACCTTTATTTTAAATCAAAGCCTATTCAAATTTTTTAATCCACAAGGTTTCTGTTGCTTTCTTCTAAGAAATAAAAAATATAGATGAATTCTTAAAATTGAAAGGGCGAACAAGAATCAATACTCTTTTACGATTTTCCAAAACTATAAACTCAAAAAAGGAAATCTTTTATGCATTATATTGTGGCATAATTTCTTTGAAAAGTTTATATTGTAAAATAGTTTGTTACGTGCTTGCCTACTCAATTTTTAGTCAAGTAGTCATTCTATGTCATTGGACCAAAAAGGCCCAAAAGCTCTCTCTATATCTTCCTCGCCTGGGTCAAAACATAATAAATTTCAGGATACCTTATGTATTAAATATGTAGCTTTCATATTACCCACTCATTTTCCATTTTTCAAGTTTAAGATAGTTTCCATTTGAGGGTTATAGGGATGACTATTTGGGCTGGGCCTTTTTATGATTGAAGGTGATCAGCTTGAAGGTCATTTCATTCAATGGGCTCTGGTCGCTATGTGGCTCAATATGTTTTGTTATAGTCGGCCAAGAGCCTGTCTTGACCCAACTAACATAGGTTTGAGTCGAGCCGGCTCAAGAGAATGTTATACTAATGATGGAATAATGGGGACAAATGGACATCATGAAGTTTATAAGTATATGAAGAAATGATTCAAAGTAACAATTCATAAAAAAAGTATAATGTGTAAGAAGAGACATAAATGCAACACAGAGAAGCTCAAGCATCATCACACGATAAGAAAAGTGAGTTAGCAATGAAAATGAGGGGAAAAGAAATACCTAGCATTTGGAGTAAGGGAAAAAGTAGATATTATGTGAGCATATGTAGTAAAGAATGGTTAGAATATCTAAGAAGTTGAAGTGTATTATATGTGAATGTGCATCGTTATATGGGTCATCTTATCAAACCCACATTTAGGTTGGGTCCATGGGCTCTCGAGTCCGGGATGAGGTCATCCCAAGACCAACCATTTAGTTAATGGATCTAAATTCGTCCCAAATCCGACCCATGGTTAACCTGGCTCGGTTTGGGTTAGATTCGTGGAAACCTGATGCTCTTCCTTGGTTAAATACCCAAATAATTAAACTTTCTTGAAGTATAAATACCTAGTAGAAAAAGAGATTTCTTTTGTTTAAAAAACTTTCTTGAAATATTATTTATTTCTAGAAATATAGAAATTTGAATGCGAGAACAAGATCAAAAGTTTAGAGCTGAGATGGTTTAAATAAAAATGTCACGAGACGACTTATTTGACAACTTGAATTGATCTTTACTAGTCATCGTATTAAAAGGCTATCTAATAAGATGATAAAAACAATAGGCAACTTTTTAATTCTTGAGGTTAAAATGGCAAATGAAAAACAACATTCTTTAATAACCATCCAAAAGTAAAAGCTCCTATTACGTAAGTTTTTCTATGCGTTTATTATGTTTTATTGAAATAGCTTGCCAAATGTTTGTCTATCCCAATTTTACTCTTTGTCATTTCACCAAAACCCTCCTCTCTATCTTTCTATATATGTGTGTATGTATGTATGTATATGTATGTGTGTGTATCCTCTTTTTGGTCAAAATGAAATGCTTTTCATTATGCTTGTACATAAATATACATCATATCCTTATAACTTTCTCTCTCTCTCTCTCTCTATTATATTTCCTTTTTGCTCTCTATAAATTGGGGGATTGCTTTGCATTAGAAGTCTATAAAGTATGGGTTGGATTTTAAAATGACTCATAATCTTTAAAATAGTAACCAAATTAGTATGCCAATCCTGTCCAGCTATTTTGGAAATGTCAATTATAATTTATGATTTGGATGCAATAAATAAGAATTATTTGAAACACTACTAGAAGTATATTATCATTTTATTTATTACATTGCCAAAGCTAATAGTCATGTACCCTATCTCTTTCTCTATTTCTATATATATGAAGGTATCAGTGCCCCATCTAAAGTAGAGACATTCATTTCACTGTTGTTTGTTCTTGGGATTGCGATTACAGTAAGGCTCTCTTTTTCATGCTTTCTTTGTATCCTTTCGTGTGAGTACAAATTCTATTTGGATGTCTGGTAAACCATTACATCAATGTTGTTTGTATCATCGTAATTAACCTTATAAGCGTATATTTTCTACTATTAGTTTGTCTTTCACTCTCAATTAAATGATTTCAATGTCTGCATTGCCCACAAGCACTGCAAAGTGCAAATCATGAACAAATTTTAATGGTCGATGTGCGCATTAGTTGTAGATTGTTTCACACATAATTGCAAGTTGGAGTCTTAGGTTCTTAGATTTAATATTATTATGCTATGAAATGGTGGGTATGGACTGTACCTTGGAACATGATTCTCATACATCCTTTTTTTATTTTTTAATCATGGTATGTTTTGATGTTCACATATTTTAAAATAATTGACAATGCAGATCCGAGGATACGATGGAGAGAAACAAGGGACGATTTTCAAGCATTATATTTCTACTTGCTATTGTGCTTTGTGTTGATTTGTCAAATGGGCATAACCTCAAAGAAGTACATGATAAACGACCAGAATTTCAAATGAAGGAAAAACCAGTGAAGACTGTTAAGGTAGTATTTAGGATATGTATCATTTGTAACATAAGAGGTTTTTATTTTGGCCTTTTGATCCGTGGTAATGAGTTTTCTACCCCATTTATGCCTTCCACCAAAGTGAATTAAGTTCCATCTACTTATAAATTAATTATTTTCTTGCCATGAATTTCTAGTCTTATATTTCAATTCTTGTTGATAATTAGTTTTTGGGAAGAATTTATGTAGTATTTCAAAGAATTTTTCTTCATATGATTTTTATATGATATTTCTAAAGATACATCTCTATAGTTCTTTTATCTCGCAACAATAAAATGGGTTATATCAAGAATATGATCGGTAGGAAAATTATCATTTATGCTCTGAGATTCAAAACAATATATATATATATATATATATATATATATATATATATATGTTTTGCTAAAGATAATTTACAATCCAATAATCATATGCTTGTTTTTCTCTTAGTATATATACAATACCTTATTCCATTCCACTTATCTCAGACAACTATGGTAGAAATCCAACTTGACTTAAAAAGATTTTATAAGATGATAGTCAAATCTCTAGTAGATAATTTTTAAATTAGCTATAGACTTCTATAAGATTAGGTTAAAAATAAGTAAATAAAGTAAAGAATATCCCTCTTGAAAGATTCTTTTTTTTTAATGTTTTGAGATAAATATAAGAAGTGAATCTTATGGAATAGAAAGTTTTCTAATTCCAACTTATTTCTATGACAGATAGGATCAGGAGATGTTTATGATTGCATTGATGTAAATAAGCAACCTTCCTTGAATCATCCTCTACTGAAGGGGCACACGATCCAGGTACAACAATGGCTTTATTCATATTCGGTCGACTTTTACCACCTCCTATATTTTCTATATTATTGAACAATAAATTTTAGAGCAAGTGAACATCTTGAAAAGTGATCTTAATTTATCAAGGCAAGCCATTTGTTTTCAGTGGAAAATTAGAGCATTTGCATTGCAGTCACCAAATAGATATGTTAATATGGTGAAAGTATCCTATTGAAGTTATTATTTTGGAAAACATAAAGAGGATGCATGTATAATTATGCATTGAGATGTATATCTATGTTCAAGTGTGGCTCTCCATATTGGGAGCTTATGAAATTTTTGGGACAAGAGATCGATTTCTCTTATTAGTAGCAAACACAAGTATCATAAATCAACTATATCAAAGTTAATTTATTAAGTCAATTATAGAGATTCCATCAAGAGGAATTGAATGCACGAGATGAGCGATGATGAGATCATAAGAACTTTTGATGTAGGCTAAATAATAAAATTCGTTTATCATCTTTGATATTTATTAGAATATAAGGAAAAATGAATATTGTGGAAAGTCTTCATAAGATCAAAATATCGGTAGAGTTTTAATCACTACAATCACAAGAAAGTGGAAAGCAATTGCTCTTGTGGAGAAAGAATGAATGACATATCTTAGTCAAGGGATGTAGAGTTTCTTATAAATCAAGAAACCCTAGAGAACAAAAAAAGGAAATTACATAAAGGATCACGAAGGGTTACACATCATTCTGCTACCCAATTCTGCTACCTCATTCTATAACCCTGAAGGGTTACATGTGGAGATTCTTTCTGTTTCCCCATTCTGTTGAGAGGTATACAGACGTGATGTTTGATGAAGGGTCCCATGAGAGGCAAAAAAATACTCCGAGTCACGTTGGATAAACACAAGAGCATTGTCAATATGCATACTTCAAACACAAAAGACGTGCTAATAAACTGGAAGGACTTGGCAATTTTGTTGATATCTGATTGTTCCATAAGTAAATAGGCTTAAGAAGATCTAATATCGTCACCCACAAAGACAACAAAATATCCGTGACTAATGAGAAAGGAACCCCAAACATCACAATGGACTAAGGAGAAAGTTACATATCAACTTGGCTCAGTCCTAGGTGGAAAGAATGACTAATGATGTTTTCTGAACTGGCAGACTTCGCACTTAAATGGTTTTAGTGAGAAAAATTCAAGAAACATCAAGAAAAGAGATTTAGTAGAGGGGTGACCTAGCCTCAAGTGCCATAGGAACGGGTCAGAGATGACATCAACAAAGGCAAACTCAATAGGAATATTAAGATAGTAAATATCACTTTTCCCTTGTCCCCAACCAAAAAGCTGCATAATTTGGATGTTTTAAAAATAGCAATAGAACTCATCAAAAATAACTTGACAATTCAATTCAACACATAGCTTATGAACCAATAATGGCTCAAAGGAAAATTCATGCACGGTAAAATCAACTTGACAATTCAATTCAACACATAGTTTATAAATATGTAATAGAACAAAGAGGTTTATTTTATTTCGATTGGAGCAAATCAGTTACTAAATAGACCTTTAGTTTTTGAAGGAAGTAAGTTGTTTACTATAGTTATTTCATGCATGATTGAATCAAGCTTCAATGAATTAGACCAAGGATTGACTTCGGACAAATTACATAGCAAGTTTAAAGAGCAAAATGAGGGACATAGAGTCCCTTTGCACATTTATCCAAGACCACCATATCACGTGATGTATCACACCCTCTTCTAATTACCTTGAAGAAGGGGAGACCATGTATACCTAATTGTCAACATCCAAACACATTGTCAGCTCTTCCCCCATCTGATAAGAAGGCCTTAACCAAAATCATTGCTATTTAGCATTACATGCTAACCTTTAGAACATTTTCCCTAGCAATCATATCGGCTGCTTTTAAAATTATACCATAAGTCTAAATCTATCCTTTTATATTCAAACAGAAAATAATGTTTAGGTCCCTTGAGATTCAAAATTATAGATTATCTGTTAGTCCAAGCTTTAAATAAGGGGTAAATCGTTATTGATTTCGTTGTCGATATTACACATGATAATGAGAACTCTAAATTTGTAGCATGGATCCTACATATTGTTAGATCTAACTTTAAATGGAGAAAAAATATGACTAATTCTCACATATCCCTAAAGGGAAACAAGGAAAAATACACACTATATATTTTGTTGCGAAAAGAATCTCAGGTGGTTGAGGGTCTGAGCGGGTTGTCGGAGCAAGAAGAATGAAGGTGGATCATTGGTCGGAGTCGAGCACAGAGGGTGGTAGAAGTGTGTTGTTAGAAATGGAGTTGGGTTCAGTTGAAAGAGGAAGAGGACGGGGATGTTGACCCGTTTCGGCGGACATCCCCGAATTGCAGATCAAACGAGCTTTAATCCTACTACATGACAAATACAGATAAAAACAAAATCTTAATGAATAAATAATGATAACTATAAAATAAAGAGACTTTTACCCCCACGAACCTTAGAATATTTATAAATTACCTTCTCGATAGTTTAAACATTGTTATTACCCCCTCAACATCATAAACTTGTTAATTCTTACCTTATAAACGATGTCGTTAACTCCCATCCATTTTGCGTTAATACTAACATGATTCCTTTAGTTTTTTACCATACTACTCATTTTGTTTATAAAAATTACAAACAATACCCCTTCCTTTCTCCTCCCTTACCCTACTCCTCTTCTCCCCTTCCCCATCTACCACCGACCTCCTTCCTCTGCTCCACCCACCTCTCGAACCTTCGAACCTCCTCGATCAATGCTCCCTCCTGAACCTCCGCCCTCCCTCTCTGACCTCCTCCCATCCCCAACCACTTCCCTGACCTCCAACCCCTCCCCGACCACCCCCTCTCGAATCTATGCTCTCCATCTGTTCCACCCACCTCTCTGACCTCTGCCCCTCCCCACCCATCATCCCTCTGCTCCACCCATCTCCCTGACCCTCATTCCCTCCTAGAAATCTATTGCCTCTTGGACCTCTTGCCTCCCTCAATCCCTACCTCTTTCATCTGCATGGCTTCAACATCTCCACCGTCCATTCCTTCATGTGGTCTAGATCACAATGGGCATATGCTCTAAACAGAAGATTCTACGTGAGAGAGTCGTATCACCTCTATGGAGGGTGAGGTCCGAGCACGAGGAGGACCTTCAATATCGATTTGCAGTCAATCCCTTTCTAGCGTGCGGATGAAGCACCAAGGAGGTGCAACCCTCTAGATTCCTTGGGGCAGATATGCAACAACATGACCCGCATGCTCAGCCTTTAGCCACATGCAGATGACATTGGAGGGAAGTAGGGAATATGAGAAGGCACAAGAGATAAAAGGAGAGAAATGGAAGAAAACCCGTCAATGATTTTGGTATAATTTGATTAACTCGACTTAACCCAAACTAGTTTACTCAAGATGGGTGAGGAGTCCGATTTCGCGTGTGTTAAAGAGATGTTATTATTTGTCGTTCGCATAAAAATGATGATTTGCCATTTCATTATAGGCGGCAATCGGAATTTGTCAAGAAAATAGCCGTACAAAATATTCGTCAATTTTAATCAAAAGCAATTTTATGTTTATTTTACTTGGGAAAGTCCCAAGGTCGAGCACAAGGAGGCAAAGGAACAACCTAGAATTATGTCTATCAAAATTCGTGCGTGGTTTTCGAGGCGGTCTTTTTTTTGCAATTTTTAATGCAATAAAGGATGCAAAATGCAATTTTGGCCTATTTTAGGGACTAAATGTAAAATTCTATCAAACGATGTTCGAAAAATATGAAACTTGGCCACGATGCAAAATATGATGAAATGAATGCACTATATTATTTTTGAATTTTTGGATGCAATATGAATTTTTTATGAATTTTTAAATGCAAACAAAATGAATTCCAATATTTAATTATACTAAATATTAAACCTAATTATTTTCAAGGAATAAAATTATCTAAGATCTATTACTAGGTGATTGATATCAAAAAAATCCTAAACCTTGAAAATGTGAGATTTAATACCTATTAAAAATCAAACACTGAAATATGCAAAATGATTTTTACAGGGCAAACTATGCATGCAAATGCAAATCTTTTTGGGCACAATGTCAAGCAGAATTAACTCTACAATAGGTGATTTTTCGGGAATTTTTAGAGCAATGATTAATCAAATACAAATTTCAGAGCACAAACTGGGAAAAATATGCAATTTTTCGCAAAATAATTAATTATTATTAACTCTACAATAGGTGATTTTTCGGGAATTTTTAGAGCAATGATCAAATACAAATTTCAGAGCACAAACTGGGAAAAATATGCAATTTTTTGCAAAATAATTAACTACTAATTAACCATCAATCAGAAAAATGTCCACAATGTGTCAAAACGTAGAGAATCAAATGACAAACATTATGCTATTTTTGAATGATAAAAATAATGTCATGTAGCTATTCAAAACTAAGGGGAAAGACAAAGGTATAACTGCAAATACAATAAATATTGTAAATATAAAAGATTGCAGTAGCGGGACCTAGGTGCAGTTACTAGTTGTTTGTGGGGGTCGGTTGCAATTTCGCCAGCGAGGCATGTGTGTGGCATGTGTCCTCTGTCTGTGGGGGCGCGTTGTGAATATGAGAACTTCGAGGTATGCCTTGTAATTTTCACGCAGCGTACATACATATCACGTGCGGTGGCAGGGTTGGGTAGGAGGTTTGGCTCGAGCCTCCACGTGTCTATATATCGTGCCTCGGTCTTGCTCTGAGGCTTAGGTCTGGAGTCGAGGCTGATGAATCGATCTACACCGTTGATGACAGTTGATCCGACGATGGAGGCCTTGGCGTGTCTGGACGGTCAGATATTGCATCCCTTTCTTGATCGGATGGCGGATATGGGTCGACACACGGCCGGCGGTCAGTGGTGGAGTAGCAGAGCTCCGGCGAGGCGTAGGTTGTCGGAAAAGGGGCAAATCGGCTGGTAGATGAAGGCCGACTGTACTGGAGTTGTCAGTGAAGCTCTAGTGCTCGGAGAAGCCTACGTGAGTCGCTGAAGAAGACCGGGGAGCGGGGACGGTGGTTGGATGTTATCGATGTTGGAGAAGTACGGCGGAGTTGGAGGCGGCGAAGTCGAGTAGTGGTCGTTGGAGGCGAAGCAGATGGAGGTGGTCGCCGTAGAGAGGTGTCGATCGAGAGAGGATAATGGGAGGAGCGAAGGAGCGAAATGATAAAGGATGAGGTTGGGGTAAGATGGTGATGCACAGTAGCGGAGGATATACCTGGAGAAGAGGCTCAACGGCGACGCGCCAGAGCGGAGCAACAACCTGGTGGGTAGCTGCGATGAGGTCGTGGAGACCCCAGATCACGCCGACGAGAGGGAGTTCGACGGTTGTCACGCCCGAGGAAGGGATCTCGGTCTGTAAACGGAAGATTTCTCTGATCGGGGGCGGTGGAGTGGCTTAAATAGGGGTGTCGTCGGGGATGGAGAAGGAAGGTCTTGGGATGAGGGGTGCGAGATCGAAAGACGAGATTTGTTTGATTTGGCGATCTGGGAGGTTTGGAAGGTCGGTGGTGGTGATTGATATGGCTGCGAGATTTGCGGAGATGGGGTGATTTGGCGGCAGAGAAATCAACGGAGACGAGCGGAGGCTGATTGGGAAAGAGGGGAGGTAGACGATGTACAGCGGCCGTCCGATCGGCCGAGATCGGACGACCGTGATTAAGCCACGTGGTGGCGGGAGGTGTAAGGGGAGGGCACGTGCGTGGCACGTGCATAGGAGGCACGTGCGATGCACATGAGGAATCATTTTAATTTTAATTGTTTTATAAAAACAAGTAAATAAAAAGGCCAAAAAGGCTAACACGTGGTGGCACCAGGTGCTGCCATGTGTCAGCACCAGAAAATTCCAAAAAATCCTTTATAAAATACAAAATAAATAACAAATGACATCGAATCAAAAAAATTTTTTCATGAAAATTGTTTGTCTCGATGAGATCTACCATTTTCACGAAGACATCAAAACGAAAATCGATCAATTGCATAAGGTGATATTTTGGGTATCCCATGTACATAGAATACCCTGATTCTTAGGTTTTGCATTTTTTTTGTCATTTTTAAAACCAGATAAAAATCGAGAAAAAATATGGTAAAATGAAAGATAAGTAATTACACATTAATCTAATTTTTTGTATTTTTATTAATTAAGAAAAAAATAAGAAAATAAATAAAATATGAAAAAGATCGATTTTGTACAGTTGGTTAGTGAAGACTCGGACCCAATTTGTTTCTTTGATTATTAGCTCAATTTGGATTTGGATTTTTGTGCATTTAAAAGAAGACAAATGAAAAAGAAATGAACTAAAATAGGTTAATTATTTACATAAAATACTAGGTAAAAAACCGCTAAAATACGAAATGTACAAAAGAGGCCCAAAACCCAATTTTCACATATGAGCTCCGAATGACTTGAACTTGGTTTTGTTTTGAAGGTAATTGAGCGTACATTAGTTCGAAAGTGAGTAGGATTAAAACGGACACTGGATGAGGAAGATATGAGGGTTTTAGTCCGGAAATCCTAGAACTAGGGTTTGGGTTTTTGGTCCACTTATTTGGGTTAGTGATTTTTTTTTGTATTTTCATTTATTTTGTGAGTGATATGTACAAATCGGAACTGTTTTTGGGTCATTCGAAGTTAGCATGAATGAGTTAAAAATCTGGGAAGTTAGGCTATTTACATGTCTCTTTTGGCTTGTATTTTTGGCTTCTTATTTTGTGCAGAAATGTGTGCTAAAATGCAATTCTTATGAAAACATGCATGAATGCTAATTATGCAGAATAGATGCAGAAATGCTGTTTATTTTGAGGGATTTGAGCTTAATAAATGATATTTAGAGTGATGAATCTGAGATTCATCAATGGGCCAAATCAATGGTAATGATTGTGGAGTAAGATGAGCAAAAGTCAAGGGGGTAATAAAGATGCATAGAAGGTTGAGAAAATTTAAAAAGATTCTAGGGTTCATGGGGTAAAAATACCTAAAATAAACTAAAAAATAATAAAATTAGAAAGTTAACAAATTAATAATGTTTTATGGTGAATTTTAATAAATTTAAAATTTTAATTTATATGGTTAAATTAATTAAGTAGTATAAAATACATCTTTACAAGGTATACATATTTTAAAATTTCTATTTTTACTAGTAATTTATATTTTTTATTTTATTAACTTAAATATTATTAAAATATTATAAATAAATATTTATTTCAATTTTATAAGTTTATTTGTATATACCAATGAATACAAATATAATATATAATATGTACATTCTACCTATATAGTTACTTTTGTTGATTTTTATCTTTTGTACATTTATTTTAAAAGAATATTATAAAATAATCAGAAAACATTAAATATATAAATATGTACTAAAATACATTGAGTAAAATAAATAAGGGATAACATACAATTGTACATGTACTATGGTAACAAAAATGCTGACTTACACATCTTAACTTTGATTTTAATGAAACTTCTTCCATTTGAAATATAATTTTTGGATTAGTACAATGAAAGCGAGCTTGGTTAATTTTGAATTCATACGGAGCTTTGATTACTAGTTTTACAACTTTTTCCGTTTCTTTTCTCATGTTATATATGGAAGATTTATTTTTATAAATAATTTTATTATTTTGTATATATTATTATATACATGTTTCAAGAAGAATTTTTTTTTGCTTTGATTTAACTTGATAAAAACAAAATAATACAAGATGTATACATAGTGAATATCTCACATATCCATAGTGATTTTCTTAATTTTCTGAGATTTTTACAAGTTATTGGCCCAATTCTCCCTACTTTATTCCGTGTCGACGTCGTCAAGGCTTGACCTGATTTCGAGATTTCATCTCAGTTTATATGTATGGTACATATATATAGAATTCTTCTTTTTTATCTTTTTATTTGTTATTCTTTTATTTTGGTGTAAATAAGTTGAGGTTAGTGTGTTAATGTTAAATAGTTTTTATTTACATCTATTTTACATGGGATTTTAAGCTAAAATGAAATAATCAATATAATGAATCAATTTATTCATCGGTTGCATTATAAGTAAAATGAGATTTTGAGTCCTATGGAACTTCCATGGTCATTCCATAAAAGGAATCAAAACCCAATGATAAATCTCAAAAGATCTCTTTGCATGAAGTTAGAGGACACTCTCAAATTGGTTTACTTGTCAACACAATAGATTAAGGGTAAAGCCCTTCATTTTGAAGAGTTGAACATTCGAGCAATGGTAGAACCTCAACCCTATAGATACCATCAAATATAATGGATTGATTTGCTTACCGATTATATGTAATGAGGCAACATCCTTAGGAAATTCTTTAATTTGTTATCTGTCTACGACCAAGTAGTTAATCATATGTTGATGATATGAGTACTCTTCAAAAAGAGTGTAATGACACCAACGAGAAAGTGGCTCTCTTAGCCAAAGAATCATTTACATATGTCAAGTACACACACAAAAGGACTTTGTGGCAATCATAAATGCCATCAAGCACAAGTTTATAGGCTGTAACATATGAGTACTATTACCCCAAGATGGTTGAACACTGAATGACTTTGTCAAGAAATGCAACTATTGGCCTATATACCTTGGCATCCTCTTTCGGAACTTATACATATGATAGACCATAAATCCTTTGCAAATGTGGAACATATTAATTATCAAGGAATTGTCCTTAGCCTCTATAGTAGAAATTTTCTCCATTATGGCTATCAACTACTTCTCCAAATGGTTATGATCAAAGGCAACGAGTAAAAGATCAGTCTTATAAAAATCATCACCATCATAATGAACAACACCATGAATAAGCCTCTTTAACAGAGACAAAAGGTAGATCTTGTCGAGGTGATTTAATAATTTAAGTTTAAATTCACAAAGGGTTAGGAAAGGAACTCTCTCTTACACAATCTTACTTAAAATACTTTCAACTTTAAAAAAAGGATTAGCAGTGCAACTTGTTGCATGTCTCCTATTTCGATGTTATGAGTCCTATTGTTTACAAAATTGTAACAAAATCTCTCCGCATATGTTTACTTGTTGTTATTATTTTATTTTGGATGCATATTAACTCATTCTGGTTCTATCATTAATTGTGAAGGTTAAGCGAAACACATTAGATGTAATATAGTAAAGTAGTCACATTTATCACTTCATCCCTGAATGAATTTTCGGTGATTAACTTAAATATTAATGGAAGGATGTGTGTATATAAATACAACAATCTAGACGAAAATATATTCATAACCAAATATTCACTTAATACAAAAGCTTGTTACTAAAAATATGTATACAATCATTTCTTAGTATATGGTTCATTAAATATGATAATACGCTTCTCCCAATAATATTTTGATCAACTTGATATGCATATTAGGTATTGATGTTGTCAAATATATACCAATTTTGAAACAACTTGAAAGGTTTGGAAACGATGAATAATGTTCACAATTTTGTTTATTTATTGTCAACATGAACTTTATGTAAAGATTTGAATTGGATTGACATTTCACATATATGTGTTTATATCCAAATGGAACCTACTTTTCTTCCACGTGTCTCTTTCGAAGAGAGGTCACTAAACATGTCTGAACATGCTTCCATTACTACTGTAAGATGCCCTCAAGGAACTGTACCAATTCGTCGAGGGCATACAAAAGGTGTTAAAGTTACTCATCAATTTCAAAGAATTAACTTTCGTGATTTGGGAAATTCCAAAAGTAACGAAGAGAAGTTTTCACAATATGTAAGTCTTCTTATTTATCTCAAATATATATAGTTTTTCAATTACATATCAATGAATACTTTTTACTGCAACAGATTTCCTTATTTATCTTCTTTTGTTGGAATATTTAATTCGCAAAATAAAAAACTTTTTTTTGAAGGTAATGTTATCTAGTATATTTAAATATTTCATTTTCAACTTTAGATCGTTATATACACCATGATTCACCTTTTGAGGTTATAAATTAGTCTTTCTATATACTAGTATCCCACGACAATAGTTTACACTTTTTTAATCAAAATTCTTAATCTTTTTACCGAATTCTATGCATTTATACTTCAAGTTGATTGAAATTGTAAAGCATATCAACATTTATTACACAAGCAACATGTTTGCATATTTGTGTGACATTTAGTTGATCTCCTTATAGATCTTCCTTTATTCAAGATGCTTCAACAAATACCTTCTCCCTATCGTGACAAATATATGTCCTAGTCTCTTATAACTAGTTATGCACAAAGTTTTGCATTATATATATGTATATATGTATATATATATCATTAAGGATGAAAGTCTCAGTTGATTTCATTAATGAACTTCCTCTACAACTACTAGCTCCTCAAAATTCACTTAAAATATTCATATGAAATGCTCTTAGAATAAAGTTAGGAGTTGGAGCTAGAGTTGTCATTCAAATCCTAAGGTGAATGAGATCCCTTTTTGAGACTTGTTGACTAGGTAGCGAGAAATCCTTCTAGAGAGTGGGCTTCATTCACCAAAGATGTGGGAGAGGTCGAACAATGGGCCCGACAAAATCGTTGGCTGACCATATGGACTAAGATGTTAGATGTCTTAACAAAAATGAATCATTTATTGAAGAGAAATATAAACTCATTCTTAAATATGTTTATTCCCAATTGATGCTGATATAATCCTATAGAAATGTTCTACAGTATTATTTCACTGGCATGCTATCTATCTTTTGTGTTCTCAGGCAGCACTTCGAAAAACAGTAGATGGACGATATTTTGGTGCCAAAGTATCGCTCAGTATCCATGCTCTAGAAGGATTAAGTCCTTCTCAAGAATCAGGTGCTATTATGCTTCTTGAGGACCATCATCCACTACCATATACAGATCAAATCTTTGTCGAATGGTTTGTAAGTATATCCTCTTGAACATATATAGATAAGAAATTCACATAAGAAATCTATATCAAAGTGATGAGATACTTCAAAGGTATGATACTTGTATATATTCATATAGATAGATATGTGTTGGTGCTTACACATGTGTGTGTATGCACATGTACGCGTATATGTATGTTTATACCACAACAAAATTTATTAATACCAATGATAATTTAATACTTACGTGTACATTGCATTGTTAAATTTATAACAATGGATATTATTTATCACTTCACTCATTTAATTCACACTAAATATGTATCCGTTACTATATTGCTAGAAATGAATAATATAGTTATCATTATCCATTGATTTTTTCTTCTATATTATGTCAAAGTAGCAATAATTATTACACACTTAAAGGAAAAAGTCAATGAATAATCATCATTATATTACCTTTAACTTATCACTCGATGTTAAATTAGTTTTTAATTCTAAGAACAAAGTATATGTGATGAATAATATTCCTTATTAAAAAATTAACAATGGAAGATACGACAACGCATATTTAAATTATTCGCAATTATTGGCCCTTTTGTTGTAATATGTGTATAACATATTTTCAAACTTAAGTTCTTGCTTCATGCAATTTTTTCTTCCTGGAACTTAAATGGCATGCTTCATTTTGCAGATTTCTAAGATAATGTATCCTGACTACCAACCGCGGTTCACTATCTATAGAGGGAGTGTAAGATTTTTTCATTCTCTTGATCAAAGTATCATATGAACAACATAATAGGTGATTTACTTCCACGCGCTTAGGGTATACTAATGTTGTGAACATGCATGAAACATGAAAAACAAACTTACACTAAGAAAAAAATATCTATTTTACGACAACGCAATTTTGTTCCACACAAGCTAGGCAATTCTTGTAGTAATTAATACTTATTCTTTGAAGTAAGTTGAAATAGTTAACATGGCCTAACATACGAGGTAAGATGAAAGTTGTAGTCAATCCATAAAGAAAGAAATATTATAATAATAAAAATATTGTTTTAACGAAGAGTTACATGCGATTTTGAAATTACGGAAAATAAAGTTTCACTTGTAACGCTTTAACAATTGCACAAAATCAATTGCTACAAGTATTAAGGTCATAAAGAACTATGATAATGAATCTCAATCTACATTTTTAACATATTCATAAGTCTACTATAAGTCTGTAATAAATATTTGAGTCTATAATGATATTTATTTTAAATCCGTCACTAAATCTTTCATTGTTAAATGTATAGTGGCAAATAGTACTTGCTGCTATATTTTTTATACAAGAAATTAATGATAAAAGTTGTACAATTGATGTATCATTAGCAGCACTCAATGTAACAATGCTTATTTATTGTTATTTTTCAAATTTTGAGGTCTCATTGCTAAATTTTGATGTAAAAATGATGGTGATTAGCTCAAATTTCAAACTAAATAATTAGCAATTGTTTACTCGGATTTGAAAAATAGCAACCGACAAGCGGTTTTATTTAGATCATTGCTAATGCTATAGCAACGGATATGACTTTCATCATTAGTTTCTAATAAATAAAACCCTTTAGCAATGGATAATATTTGTTGCTATATATTTGACAATGAGCAATTTAGTGACAGGTTCAAAATAAATATCACTATAGATCTGATGGAAATCGATGTTGATAGCTTAGGTGGAAATCAAGATTTAGATAAAAGCAAAGGACGGAAAAGGCAACAAAGATTAATAAGAAATAAGCGAAGTTTATGTCTTATTCTTATTCCATTAGTTTGAGCGATTTGGAAGGATTGTTTACAGAACTCAAGATAAATAACTTATGATTTAATTTGAAGCTATCATATCGGTGTGAGATTGCTTTTTTTTTTAAATGAAATCATGTAATTCCAAGATAAGATGCACTTTATTCCTCATCTAAACATGGAAAAAGAAAGATTGTCTGTAATTTTTTAAAATGTGATTCTCCGATCTTCACTGAATTGATCGTGAGAATTACTTTATATTTTATAGGCAGGTGATGCTTCGCAATGTGTCAACCTTGACTGTCCAGGTTTTGTACAACTAAGTCGAGATATTCCAATTGGAGCTCCATTCGCAAATGTCTCTAAATTTCAGGGAACCCAGTACCACATCACTGTTCTTATGTATAATGTAAGTATACTTTTACTATTCTCTTTGTTGAAATATGTTACTATCAATTCCAACACCGCATTGTTTTTTTCGGATTTAGGATCCGTGTCTTATATGGAGAGAAGCTTCAAGTACTGGGATATTGGCCTCACTCTTTATTCAATACTATAGCTTTTTATGCTCCCATTATGTCTGCTTTAGGCACTGGTAATAGCAAACAAGGTGAAAACGGTCCTCCGTTGGGTTCCGGTCACTATCCCAAAGAAGGATTCGGGCGTGCAGCTTACATCAAGAATATCGAGATCGTGGACACGACCAAGAGTAACACGACCCTCACTTTTTTGAAGGCAACCCCTTGGTTTAGAATGACCGCACCGAGGGAATCATGTTATGATGTGGGGGATCAAATTGATAGCGACAAATGGGGATTGTATTTCTACTATGGAGGTCCTGGAGGATGCAAGTGTGAATATCGTTGTTCAATGGGTTAAGATATTGAATAATTAGTTTGATGACTTCTATGCATGTTATCTTGCATGCATAAAATGAATAAATATATAGTGAAGTATTTAAACAATTGTGTATGGTGAGTTTAGTGTGTTTATGTAAGTGTCTTTAAATAATGTTGGCAAGCTACCTAAAATTCTACTATAATGGCTTAGAACACAAGCTTCATCGATAATCAAAATGCAAGTACAATTATGTAGGGTGGAGCATTGGGCCAGGGCAGCCCGGACCCGACCTTGACACGACCCGCAAAAGTCTAAGTTTGGCCCGAACCTGACATATAGGATGATCATGGTCCCTCATATTTCAAAAGTATCATGCTCAGACCGAACCCGAACCTGAAGTACAAATGAGTCTGGACCGATCCCTCATATTTCAAAATATCACGCTCATGCCATATGTTACCATCTTTTAATAGTTTATAGTCTAATAAACTTTTTAAATATGATATTACTAAATTAAATTCCACCAAAATTCGATCACGTGGAAAAGGATCCTGCAAAATATTTCTAGATTTCAACAATCCACATACAACAATCCACACATAAATCATATTAGAACCAAATTAAGGGACATAAATTTATAGTCACACTATATCCAATATTTACTTCATCTATAAATAGTAATATTATATCATAACAATACATATAATATTCATGTATTATGGATGAATTATATCATAATAATAAATTGGAATCAAAGTGCAACTTCATGAAACCAAAATGGGTGCGGGCTGAGCCTGGCTGGATCCCAAGCTCAGCCCGAACTCGAGCCTGATACGCGGGCCTTCGGTTGGGTCCCGGGTACTCGATTTCTAAAAAAGAGCCTCGACCTGGCCCAAGGCCCATGAAAAATTGATGGTCTCAGGTCGAGCTTTCTCGGGTTGGGCCGCGTTGAGCCCATTGCTCCACCCTACTCTTATACACTATAAATATATAAAGGCACTGAAATGTTAGTAAGAAAATAATGAATAGTTAGTCATATCTTATTTGTTACTGTATGAGTTATTGCTAAATATTTCATAATTATTAATGAATTTAGAATTTTTATGACTTGTACCCGGTGAATCCATGATTCATCTTCTTTATTCTTTCATTTTGTCTGAAATCCTTGATAAATACATGTAAATATCAACTAATTCTAACAAATTAATATTTTAATCTCATTTTTTTAATATTAAAAGCTAAAAAATTATTTTCTCTAAAATAAAATAATAAAGAGAAAAAAGAAAGAAGGATGTAAATATGTCGAAACTTATCCTTTTTCCAAGACTAGACCAATATTGACTTGGTCAACAAAATAAATAAGCAGGAGGAGATAATGATCTTAATATATAAAAATATCAAAAATAAAAATAAAAATAATTAATATACATTTACACATTTTTCACCTTATACCTATATTCACATATTTTATTTACCATTCAGATAAACTCAAATATAAATATTTCCTTCTTTAAAGTTGTCAATTATAAATATAAATATTATATTCTTTAAAGTTGTTTATAATATATATATATATATATATATATATATATTAAATTCTAAAAATATGAGAAAATTATTTAATATATAAATAAATTATTACGATGAACTGAAAAAGGTTGTAAAAGATGACTTTCGAGGTCCATATCAATTTATGGAAAATCTAACTTGACCAAACTCATTTTTAAACTTCGTTTTATAACTAATACTATTTATTAAAAAACCAAAAACCGTATAATAAATTGGCATTTCGAACCCTTTGTATATATGTATTATATGTATATAAATTTTTAATAAAATTATTCTTAGATCCTATAAACTAATTTATTTATTTATAAAATGTTTATAAAAATCAGTAGAAAAATAAAAAATGTAACATAAAGATAATGGTTAATAAATACCAATAAATCTCAAAACTAAAAAGCCGTAAAATCAAACTTCCAAACCTCATATCTAGACCATATGAACTCTGAAATATGTGTTACCACTTTAAAGTTCATTTTATAAAATTATATAATAAATAAAAGTGATGTCACTAATAACAGATATAATATGCAAAAGTAGGTTTTGGGACCCTATTAGCTTAATTGTACAATGAATCTTAATTTTATTCTATTTATTTTTTAGTATTTCTAGAATTTTGTACTTTATTAATATTTTATTAATGTTATATTATTAATATAAAATACAAATAATTTTTTTTAAAATTAAAACAACTTAAAATTATTAATCGTACTTATTACATAATTATAATATACATATATTTTCTGTATATCTATTTATTGAACTAATTATATAATAATATTTATATAATTAAAAATTAATCATTAAATTATTTATTTTATTATTTATCATTTATATTTATTGTTTATTTCATTACATATTATATAATTAAATTAAAATTTGTTTATTTAAGGAGATTTGACCAGTTAAACCCGGTGAACCCCCTTTTCCCTAATTTTTCTTCTCCGTTCTGCCTTCCTCTTTCCACGTGCCTCCTTCCAACCACGTCTTCCTCATCCTCTCCCTTTCTCAGACATTGCACTTCTTCTCTTCTCTTTCTTCTCCCCCTAATGACTTAGTGTTTGTTGAAGAGTTTTTTGCGAGGGTATGATGTTCTACACAAAGCGAGAACACTGTTACTGTGGCGACCACGTACTAAAGCTTGATCAAATTGCAATTAATCCAAAATATAGATAAAGCAATGAAAGATAAAAATGTGTAGTTAAAATTTTTTATGACTCTACAAAATTATGTGCATAGGTGCAAGTATATGTAGAGTGTCGAACACATGGAGCAAAAAGGATAGATTGGGAATTGAATTCCAAAATTGCCTTTCTACTTGTCTTTTTATTTTACTTTGTGTGGGTTTTTAAATTTTATATTTTTCTTGATTTTTGTTTTTATATTTTTTTGTTTACGTTTTAAATTTATGATTTATGATTTTCTTTTTAATATATATATATATAGATAATATATATAACACTATATAACTACTATATATAATATGATATATAAGATATGAATATAATAAATAAATACATAAATAAAAAATATCCTAAGTACAATATTTTTTATTTTTATGGCATTTTAAAATATATAGGGTATTTTTAATAGTAATAGTTGTAATAATAATATATGTAAATATAGCTATATATAATATAGGCTAGTATATATAGCTATAAATACTCAATATGGGAAGAATAAATTAATTCTATTTTTTTTATATTTTTTTATGTTTGTGATTTTTTTATTAATTTCTTCTAATTCTTGTATTTTAGTTAAATGCAAATCGCAAAACAGTTAATAATAATATAATATTGATTTGTTTCAGAATTCAAAAATAGTTAAATAGCACAAAATTTTCCAAAATTAATTTTAATATATAATATATATTATACATTAGATACATGAATAAAAAATGGATTTTTTCTAATAAATTTTTTATAATTTTTATAAGATTTTTTGGGTTTTAAATTTAAATTTTCTTTTGAAAATTTTAGTGACTTTTGATTTATAGGTCAAAAATATAATAATGAAGCTACTCTATTTTTTAAGAAATTTTCAAAGCTTTTTTATAATTTTAATTCAAACATGTAATAAATGCCATTATTTTGGATTTTAAATATAGGAAAATATTTTTAAATAACCTTGCAAAAAACATATGTGATTTAATATGTTGAAGCATTTAAAATAAATTTCACACAAAGTATTGATGCAAAATGATATTTTTAATAATGGAAAAAAAGAAATAAAAATAATTACATTATTGGAGACCTAAATACAATTTTCAAAAAATAAAAATGCAATACATAACCCCCTTGTGCTTATATAAGGCATACATGAAAAAGTCCCAGAATATATTCAATTAAAAATGCTGATAGGGGTATTTTTGCTGGTAATAAAAAGCAACAGGTCCTTAATGTGAAACATAAAAAAAATTACACATTAAAATTTAATTTTATAGGACTAAAATGAAATATCAAAAACCCAAGGCCCCCCAAAATGCATTCTCCCACATGCACATAGGACCGTGAGGTGACGTAGAAAGGGACCTAACTGCAAATAATAGAAATATTCCATCACCTTTATTCTTTCATTTTGTCCTTAAACCCCGGCTAAATGCATGTAAATAACATTATTTGCATAAATTAAAATTTATTACTTATTGTACAAATATTGTATAAAATATTATATTTAAATCTAAAATAAAAGAATAAAGAAAATACAAGAAAAAGAAATGAAATACCAAAGGTATTGGATGACCCTATACCTCAAGACCTTGGCATCATGATGACTGGGTCAATACGGAATAAAGTAGGGGGAGATAAGGGCCAAAAATACAATATAACCCTAATTTATAAATCCCCGGTATTAGGATTTGTAAATTAAATCAAGAAACTTTGTACATGAAAGTTGTACATAAAAATACATAAAAAAATATAAAATTTATTTCATATATAAATAATACAATGTACATTATACACTCAAAATAAAAATACAAAGTCCAAACTTCCCAGATCTGTATCCTTTCCATGTGAACTCAAAAGTCATAAAAATCGCTTTAATTGTATATAGCTTTTAGTATGCTATTTAATGAATGTGTTTTCATTCAATTTGGAGTTAAGATGCAAAAGTTAGGTTTTGGACCCCTACTGTACATTATACCTGAATAAAATATTCATTTTATTTCTTATTGATATTCTTTAATATTCTATATTTTTTTAATTTTATAAATGTTATTTATATCAAATATACACAATTAGAATAAAATAAAACCATAAAAAATACATTAAAAAATTAGTATACATAAATATATAGATGAACTGTACACATATATACATATATAATAAGTAGCTTTAATTAATTAAGTGTACATATTATATCATAAAAATAAAATAAAAATATATTTATATATATTTAGTTATATTAAATATATATAAATTACGTAGATAAAAATAAAATTTAAAATAATACTTTATTGGTGATTATAACTATATTTGCACTTGTAAAAAGTAATTCTCAATAAATTAACTTGGGAAAAGTAAAAATCAATATAAAATACTATACAAAATAATAAGAATTTCTTATGCTTTGACCAAAAATAAATAAAATAATTTATTAATCTAATTTGAATTAATCAAGATTTATTTATTCATATGTCTTCTTCCTAGCTGACGTGGACTAATGAGTGAGTTCGAGTTTACCTTGGTCAACTGCTCACCCCTCTCTTGGTCTACAGTTGACCAGATTTTCATTGATTTTCCCCATCACCTCTTGCACCAAAATTGTTCGATGCCTTCTTGACTTTTTCTCCTCTACTATTGTTCTTTCACGTCGCAACCATGCATCGATTGGAGGATCATTGGATTGAGTTGTCACCTCAATTCAAAGTCACCCAGTGTATAGTGTCGTATCCACATGCTCCTCCTTTTGATCACTCTTCAACCCTCAAAACCCTTAGCCTAGTCATTCGTGAAACTCCTAGTGACAGTGGGAGCTTTGCCAAAGGTCTAGCGAGAAGGAGAGGGGTGAATAGATGTTGATCTAGGAGTCATCGGACCTCTGCCACGTCACTTCAGCTCCCAGAGTCCCATGTTAGGTGAGCCTGTACTTCTTTCATTTTTTGATTTCCACGTGTTATGATTAGAGTAACTTAGCTTCGATTTTCGGTTGATTTTGCATCTTGTCTTATTAAAATAAAAAATCATAGTTTGCTGGAGCTGAGTTTCTGTGAATCTCTTTATTGTATCCAACCGCGCTTTGACCTGTCAACAACCTTCATATCGCCCCCCATCGTTGTTTCAATGCTCCACGCACTTCCAGTCATCTCAATATTTCTTAGATCGATCAATATGGACTCTTGCTTTACTGTATCGTTGGAGGCTGCCACCATACCCCATCTCGCTCCATTTCCCTAAAATAAATCCACCGTACCTTTCGCCTTCGTGTATCTGTGATCACCGTGCAGGTTTGAGAGGTTGATGGCCTCATTAGAGGTGATTTTGATTCTGGATGAAGCTTCCAAGGACCAAAACCTTCTCCGACCCTCCAGAGCTCTACCGATAAGCTCCAGAACTTCCTGAGACCACCGATAGACGTGGAATGCTTCCAAAAAACTTTTGATCCACTAGTGAGACTCCCAAGTGCTCGGAGTTGACCAAGAGGGCTGATCGAAGCTCGTAGGATGCAATCTTATTCTTAGTTCTTTCAGGCCATCTTCAAGCCCTCCGATCGAGACCCGTTCATCGTGAGCATCAGTAATTGTCTGATGTACGACCCCTTAACCATCAAATGAGAGGCCCATATCTAATCTCGACACTCTAGAGCAAACCTAATCGTCTCTCCTCTAGATGACACGTGTCAAGTGAAGAGAATAGAGCTGTTTGATAGCAATGAAAAACAACAAGTCGGGTTGCCTAGAAAGATAGACAAGCATCGTTTTGGTGATTAGTTGAAACTTGTAGAAAACATAATTTTATTTATTTATTTTTATTATTTATACTCCTAAACTCAAGTATATAGCAATAGGTAGTGGAGTGTCGAACTCAGGGAGGCAAACTATGGAAACTAAGGTAAAAAGTAGAATGGCTAAAGCAAATGGATTTTTTGTTTTTTATCTATTTTTAGGGATTTTTTGGATTTTTATTTGATTTTTTGAATTTTATATTATTTAATTTTATATTTTATATTTATTTTCTATTTTTTATGTTTTTAATTTTATTTCCTCTTTTTATGACTTTCAAAAGTTTTTAAGATTTTATGAGTTTTGAATTATTTTAAAAGCGGAAACTATTTTTTATTGAAAATAAGGATTTATTTTTTATTTTGAATATAGAAAATAGAAAGAAAATATTTTATTTTATTTTATCAAAAAGAAGATGAAAGTACCTGGTGAATCTCCATTTCATCACTTTTATTCTTTCATTTTGGCCTTGAAACCCTTGCTAAATGCATGCATACATTATTAATTTGTCAAAATAAATGTTCAATAAGTAATAAAAAAACTATATAAAATATCATATGTCTATCAAAACTTTTTTCCAAAATAAAATCATAAAAAAAGAAAAGAAAAAGAGCGAAAAAGTGACCCTAGCCCTCGAGACTCAGTCATCATGATTCAGTTGACTAGACTAGAAATAAAGGATGAGAGATAGGGCAGCTGATTGTACAGAAAATACAGATTCAATCATTCTACAAAATAGACAATCATGGCTTTTGGGACCTATTTTTAGTTCTACTTTTTATGATTCAAAGAAATAAACTTTGAACATGAAAGTTGTAGATAATAAAATATAGAAAAATACACAATTAATTTCATACAAAAATAATACACAGAAAAAAGTTACACTTAGAATAAGATTCCAAACCCCCAACTTTCCAGACCCATATATCTCAAATAAAAACTCAAAATATATCGAAGTCACATTTAATTGTATACAACTTTTAGTAAGATATTTAATGAAGGTAGTTTAATATTTTTTGGAGTTACGATGTGAAAGTTAGGTTTTGGACCCTATTGTATAATTGTACTGATTAAAAAATTCATTTTATTGATTATACATTATTTTTATAATTTTATATTTTTATAATTTTCTAACTATTATTTATAATATATATGCATATTAAAACTAAAATAAAAACATAAGGAAAAAACTAAAATAAAATAGGTATATAAAATACATAGGTAAAATACCTATGTCTATACTTATATCAATAATACACATATTTATTTAAGCATATATATTACATCAGAAAAATATAATAAAAATATATGTAAGTATATAAAAATAAATTATAAATTTATAAAAAGAATAAAAGAAAATACTAAAATAAAAAATACAAAATAAAAATTAAATGCTTAAAACATAGTAAATATACCGATATATGCACCTTAAAAATTAACTTGTAAATAAAGACCTCTAAAAATAAGTAAAAATATCCCCAAAATACTACAAAAATTACAAATATTTTTATTTTATAACCTAAAAATAATAAAATCAAATTCTATTTATTATCCATTTTATAAGGCATTTTGCCTCTGAATTTCCTCGTTGGTCCACGTGGACCAACCAAGTGCAACTCTTTGTTGACCTAAGTCAACTATCCGGTCTCCCATCTGATGCCTGACAGAAGTCACGAGACAACCATTTTCTTCCATTTTCCACTCCTCTTCTAGCACTCATTACCCTCGAGTCTTCCACCATCATGCACACACTTCGTCCCTCATCCACGCCCATATAAGAATCCCCACTAATCCTCACCAGATCGCACACAAGATCGCCTCGAAAAATGACAAAATTTTTCCTATAAATAAACAATCTTCACCCCTTTTGACATTTTGATCCCTCTTTGAGCTTCTTAACCCCTCAAATCAACCCTTGGAGTCGTGCCTTGGTGACAACAAGGCGCTATTGGTGATTTGCAGCGAGGAGGAGGTGCAAAGTAGGTGCATCCCACCACCTCCGGCCATCGCCGTCTAGGTCCTGCTCCTGGCCGCCTCAGGCCAGTTGAATCCCATTTACTTGCATTCCTAAGTTGATCTTTACTTGAATTTTACTTTAGCATCTTTAGTTTGTCATTTAATCCAGTGATTAGGATTTGAATCGAAAACGCCCAAATCCTGGAGCTCGAGCTCCAGGACACCGTGATTTACCCCCTGTTCTGACCAACTTTCACCTCCTCATCAAATCCCTTCACATTCTCCATCGATTACATCTGAAACCCCCTTGAATCATTCCCAAATTCAAGGAAATCGAGATCCCTCCGTCACCGTACGCTGGAGCTCCCCCCTCCATTCCATTCCCTATGTATTTTTGGTCAAACTCTAGGTCGAGGAAATAGCCCTCACTCCCAGGGACTTTTTGGCATTCACTTGCAGGTAAAGGAACATGTCTGGAACATTCACGATCACATGGAGCGGTTCCAGGTGCCCTGGTCTCGCCAGAGCATTTTGACCCTTCTCGCCTTCTTGGGACCTTGCAACTGCACACGGAGGAGGCCTAGCTACCAGCTGTGCTCATCAGAGAAGACAACAATCACTAGACGTCTGAGCATCATCGAATCCAAAGTCGTCGTCGGTGGGTTCTTGTAAGTTCTTCTATACCCCTTCAAAGCCAATCGATCAAGAACAACGATCCAGATCTAATCTGGACTGTTGATCTCAAACAAAGGGGTATGTGACAAGAGCCTTTCGATCTGCCACATGTCCACCTCTCAATGCTTGGATTTGGGCATTTAAGTGGTAAATTTGCACTGACACCCTCTGCCTTTTCGTATTTGCTATCAGGTTCTATGAATATTTTACTTAGTATAAAAATTGCTGGACTAATTGCATGTAACCACCTGAACTTTTCATATATTGCATCTTAGTCCCTACCAAAGTCACATGCAGGTGCACATTTTTATTGTAAAATTTACACCAAATAGATAATGTGTTTTTAGTAATTGTCTTTTAATATATAAAAGTCGAATATTAGTGTTAACTTTTGGGTTGCACTGCTATCCTTGTATGTTATTTTATTTGCATTTATACCCTTGCCAGGCTAAACATTTTTGCATGTTATTTTCCATTTACTAAAAATAGTTGTCATGCTCTAAAAATCACACAGAAATAGGAGAAAGTTCCTGGATGCATGATTGATCATGCTATGTAGTCATTTTCTCTTTTATGCCCTATCTTTTTTTTATAAAAATCAAAAAGAGCCTAGTCAACCCTTGTTTTCCTTAAAAAAGCCAAAAAATATAAATTAGCTTTGAAAAATCCCAAAAAACTATATTATACTTCTAAGTACCAGCAACCTTTAACCAAAAAATCCCTAAAGATTATAAAAGAAAACTCTAAAAATTTGAAAAATCTTAAAAACCCCTTTAAAATACATAAAATTCCCAAAAAATCCAAAAAATCTATTTTTTATTATATATTTTTCTCTATTATCTATATATCAAAATTAATTTGGAGAAATTTTGCTATTGTTTACTATTTTGAACTCCAATTTAATTTCGAATATTAATTTCATCCCTATTTTAGGGTGTTTTTGACTTTAAAACCTATAAAATTTGGAAAAATTTCATAGAAAAATCACAAGATAGAGAAAAATTATCTAAAACCCAAATTTATTTTATTTTCTTATTTTTGGCTTATTTTATTAACTATTATATCTATTATAGCTTACATTATATGCATACTATATATATATAACTTTTTATATAAACATATATTAAAAAATATATACAAAGAAAAAAATATAAAATATAAAAAATAAGTACAAAATCAGAAAATTAAAAATCGAAATATAAATATAAAAAAATAAAAAATAAAATAAAAATTCTATTGTTGAAACCCACTTTATTTGATAAATATCGTGCATAGTTGTGTATATATATATCTACTTATATTATTTTTTATCTATAAATAATATATAGTGCTACATCATGTGTTCCCCGTGTTCGGCACCCTACTCCACATGTCACTATACACATTTTATAGTAGGGTTTATAATACAATTTGATCCACTTTGTTTTTATTGCTTTATATTGGAATAGTGGGTTAATTATTGATAAATCAAGATTTTATGTGAGGTCATCTCAGCGACATTGTAGTCTCGCCTTGCGTAGACATATTTTTGACACTCGCGAGAATTCTCATCTAATCAAATAACGTTGTTGTCGGGAAATAATGGATTACAGCACCTTTTCTTTGTATATAGGTGTCTATATTTAATATCATTTTCTCATATTCATTATTTGATAAATATTTGACGTAATTCAATTTTCTAGTTGATCTTTCTTGCGAGAGACCACTTGACGAGGACTACCTCTTAGGAGGTGGGTGCACCCGAGGCGAGTGGAGGACAATTTTCTTCTCTTTGAGCGAACCAGGAGAGCAGGGAAGGAGGAGGAGAACAACATTGAGCGCAACTTTTTCTATTTTAGTGAGAGAGAGATTTATTTTTCTGCAAATAATATGTAATTAATTTGGACATTACTCTCTACACTACACGAGGTCTAGTGCCTGGGTGTTTGTCCACCTGTGGGCCTCGTATCTTGGGATGAAAACGGATATGGAAATGTGCGGATATCCACTTACCATATTCAAAAAATCATCGGATACAGATATCCATATACAACTTATGATCGAATCCGAATTCGGATACAGATATGGAATTTTGAAAATACTCGGATATGAAAACAGATATGGTTTTAGTCAAAAATATTGGATCCATATCCAGATATCTAATATTTATTTTAGGGTTCATTCTTAGTTTCCAGGATTCTCATATCACAATACACACGTATGAGAGTTTCCTATTGCGTTCCATTCACACCATTTATTACTAATTCGAATATTTCCAATCCAAAAATATACGAGACGTTTCCTATTCCATTCACAGCTTTTATTACTAATTAATTCAAACAATAATCACAACATTCCAACTTCCAAAAAAAAATTCCAAGCGCTGGTTAAAGCTTCTCCATCCGAGAAGTTCATATGGGCCACGACTGCATGCTGCAGCCTACAATCAAAAACCTGCAACTCCAAGTCTTTAAGCACGTCGTTTACATTACTCTTTCAATTATTAGTATAAAAACATATATTAATGGAATATAGTCTATTGATTGAGTCTTTTATCATGTTTGCATTAGGTCTTCATTTTATCCATATTCGTATTCACTCTATATTCGATCCATATTCATATTCGCTCTTTATCCGAACCATATCCGGATTCGATAAATATTTGATCTGAATGTTAACCGGATATGATTTTCAAAATTCATATCCGATACGTATCCATATTCGGATTCGTATTCGATATAGATGAAGCGAATATGGATATGAAAATAGCTATATCCGAACCATATCCGATCCGGTTTCATCCCTACTCGTATCGGAATTTTCGTGTTTGTACCTCCTTTGTTTTATTTGTTTCATGTGATTTGAGATTTCCACCTTTGTTTCTATTTGTTTTATGTGAATGAGCCCTTAGACAATAGGGTGTTTGACTCAGTAGCTAGGTCCAAAGCCTAACAACATTGCTTTCACCTATAGTTTATCTCGCTTGGAGTTTGTCAAAATTAATTGCAAATTGCTTGAATTTGGATCCACGATCCATGAGAGACCTCATACAACATTTGTAGGACCCGTTGTGGCCTCCAAGATTGGACATTAGGATCCATCTTTGAGTGATTGACATTTGGTTCTCCCCGATAGTACAACCTATTGTTTAGGATGTTTTTCTCACTTTTTGCATATCGCCATATAGTGTAAATATTTCAATTCTGCCTTGCATCCTACATGGAGAGAGAGCTGGGAAGCACTGTAAGTAACTCTAGCTTTGCATGCATCATTAGTTACTAAGGTGAGATTTCCATTTTAGTGACAAATTGCACGGTTTTTCCGTCCTTTCTCCCCTGTGTTTATATCACTTAGGATATAAAGGAAAATTACAAAAAAATCGTTAGGCAGATTGTTTTGAAAAATACATAAAAAATTTGAAAACCCAAAAATTAAAAAAGGGACTGCTAAATAAACTTGACCTTAATTAAAATTCATAACAAATCATTCCTTGTTTGGGGTTCATAAAGCCCACATTGTTTTTAGGTACAATTCCAGACTAAGTAAGGCGCGTCCCGCTAAGTATAAGAGCCCAAATCCCAATCTGGGGCACCTTATTTATCACCTGAGTTGGCGAAGTATTGGCGCTTCTATCGTACGTGACCAAGTAGGGCCTTGTCAGGCACGCTGTTCCCACCTTGTGTGTAGCATCCGACTTGGTCTAAAGTACTGAGATTAGGCCACACCTTCATGGGTGTGTCTGCCTCATCGATTTGCGTTCAAGTAGGACCTTGCACGCTCACGGGTGATTCCGTTCCGAGAGAGGACCGAAGTACTGGTTTCGCTTGTTGGCTTCCTTTCTATTTCTTTGGCTGAGTAGCCTCCTAGGCACGAGATCAAGAACCTTTAAGCACGCAGATCGCATGTTACAAAGGAGGTGGAACAAGTAGAGGGCAGCTGCCTGGAGTACACACGCTCCTATAGGGTTAGCATACTTAAGGACTCATGATAAGATTGCCTAAAAATAACTATAAAATTGAAAAGATAAATAATAGCCGAGCTCTTATGGCTTCATAAGTGCTGAGTGGGTGAACCAATCATTGTCTTGTGTTTGTTTGAATTAGATTAAGGTTCAAAGATTAGTCATGCACATTGTGCACTTTTTCCTCACTTTCTTTGATTCCATATTTGATCCCCTCTCATTTGGAGCCTTCTACTGTTTTACACTTCCTTTATTTCCGGTTCAACCTCCATATCATTTCGTCCAAAACTTGATCTCCTCTTGATCTTTGAGATGGCGACATGTGGATGGCCTAGTCAGGACCCCACCGACACCAACATCGATTCCATGTGCTCGTCACCTCCAATAATTCAGGACGATTCCTGAGAACCCGGTTCAGACTCCGTGAACCGATCTCCAGACTCCTCATCTTCTCCAATAAGTCGGGATCACTCTCATCCCAAAACCTGCCCATTTTGGATGGCACTTGATTTCACTCCATACACATAACCATTCTTAATGAAATTCTATGTTGAGATTAACACAGATCGATTTGATACTTATGGAGCCTCTACACAGACTAATCATGGCAATTCTCCAATTATAGATCAAGAGTCAATCTAGAGCAACAAATGGTATTACAGTCAGACTCAGGATCGGAAAGAGAGATGGCTCCTGGAGGAAAAGGGAAGGGACCGCAGCCATAACCTCAGCTGGATCAGGATTCGCTGCCAAATAGTAATATAATGAACGCTCAGATTCTTGCCTCAAATCAGGAAATCCAGCAGCATCTCACAGATCAGGCCCTAGCACAAGTTGCCTTCCAAGAAATGCTTAATGACCTGAGGAGTGGGATAGACAATCAAGAAGGATTTAAAGAAAATCCTGAAGGTGGAGACGGTGGAGATCTAGATGAGCCTAGAGCAGAGCGACCCAAGCTGATGCTAAAAGAAACTTACAACCCTAAGGCAATATAAGTCACGGAATGGTTCCAGATCCCAGAAATTTATGCCCATTTTGAATTAAAGCCTCAACTACTTGCATTCCTTCCCATATTCCGTGGAAACGTGCATGAAGAACCTTATATTCATCTACAACAGTTCAGGCGCATCTGCGACACAACTCATTACCCCGGAATACCTCTTGGGGCAGTGAAGATGACATCATTTCCCTTCAGCCTTCAAGATAAGGTCCTTCACTGGATCAACCACTTGGGAAAGGTAGTCACCATCTGAGAAGAACTGAAGTCTGCCTTCCTGCACAAGTATTATCCTCTTGGGAGACTCAATCAGTTGCATGCCTGCATCGCTAACTTCACCCAAGCCACACATGAATCCATTCATGAGGTATGGGAAAGGTTCACTGAGCTACAAGAAAGGTGTCCCCATCATGAGATTCCTAAGACCAACCTGGTCCAACATTTCTTTGGGGGACTTACTATAGAAAGTCAGAAGCTTGTGGATGCAGCGTGTGGCTGCTTCCATTTCAATAAAGACGAGGATGTCATCTGGCAGATATTTGAAGAAATGGCTGAAGGAGAGGTTGCTCTTTCATCATCTCGTGTATACTAACGTTGACAACAAACTGTCCAAAGACCTGTGCACATTGCAACATCCCACGAGCCGGACAGGGACGAGAGCTCCAATCTAAGCATCATTGGGAGACGCATATCCAAAATGGACATCATCGAGAAGTGATCATAGGACTTAGAGAAACTACCGGTGATCAAACAGAGAACAAAGAACCTGAATAAATTAGATCAAATCACAAACAACTAGAGCTGCTGGCGAGTACAATCAATTCCTGCAACTCTGTATCTACATCAGCCCCCACTCCAGCTAAGACGAAGGAACATGCTCAACAACAACCGCCTCAGTCGGGTCAGTCGCAACTGACGATTTAACACGTCTATTGCATGCAAGACCTAGAGAAACCCACTCAGTAGCAGCCACATCAGTAGTCGGTTGTCTACCAGCCTGAGCCCCAGTACATTCCAGAATAATTCTCACCTCCACCACCTCTCATTCAGGAGGTGAACAGTGTATGGGCAAATGATGAGCAACCCACCCATCTAGGCAGACTTCAGCAGGGTCTGGTTGCCAACTCTCGCCAATTCTCTCAACAACAAGGAAGGAGGTTTGTCCAGAACAACCAGCAACAACTCCAACAACATTAGTAGCCTCCATAATTTCATGGTAATTGGAGACAGAACCAATTCCAACAGCCGCACTACCGACAGAACCAACAGTGCACGGTTGTACCCTATCAGCAATACCCTCCTCAGTAATATCCACAACATCACCCTTCTCCTCAATACCATTCCTAATATCCAATCAGCAGTCTCAGTACCGTCAACAATACCAGCGCACCTAACACACTGAGGTATCTGATGCTGCATCTCCTGTGAACCCAACCTTGGACTGCTTGGCCCAACTCGTCAAAGACCTTGCAGATCTCAGCCAGAAGTTAGACGATTTCATCTCCACCAAGACCCTCCATTCTTGCACAAGTGGAGGCAAACCCGAATAACTTCAAGAATAAAGAGCATGTATTTTGTGAGGTCCCCTCCAATCTTATAGAATAATAAATGAATGAATTATTTTCATCTAATGTTGCCACTCTCAAGAGAGGTAGGATCTAGTAGCCATCAACCACTTATAAGGGGAAGAATAAAGTAAGCATGGGGGAGTCATCATCTTCTTCTGCATCAACCGAACCAACAATCAGACTGGGTGAAGAAGAAGAAGAAGGAGAAGCACCACCAAAAATTCAAAAAAAAATCAAGAAAAACAAAAAAAACACCAAAAAGAAAGCACCAGTAGCAACATCCAAAGCACCAGCCAACTCACCTTGGAGGAGACCACAACCACATTTGATCCAAATCTAGCCGATGGAGCTTCACTTGAAGATTTTGGATGCCCACCTCTCTTGGATGACCTTGCTCATTTTAGTTGCCCACATGTATAGCTTGATGTGGGCATAGATTTTGTTGTAACTAAGAACCTATTTCCATTGCTACTTTTGATTCTGTCAATATTTCGTTTCCATATGCTATGAGAAAATCCAAAAAAATTAAAAATTTGAAAACTACCTTGTCTGATCCTGGTGTTGTGGAAATAATTCAGAATCTTGTTCTTGAAATGCCTTTGCTCACCATCAAATGCATGCCAAACATCAAGAAAGGACTGAAAATGCATGTAACTCTAAGAGACAATCACGAAAAACTCGTGAAAGAAATGTGATGCACATCCTCATCGTGGCTACAGTAAATGCAATCAGCAATTTCCCAACAAAGAAGAAGGACATGGGAGCTCCTCTAGTCAGATGTCAGATGTTTAACCAAGAGTTCGATCGAACTCTACTTGACAATAGGTCCTCAATCAAACTAATGCCTACATCGTTGCTCAAGGAATTCCGGTTGGGACCTCTCAAATCCATAAGAATGATTCTGCAGTTTGCAGACACATACATTAAGAGACCCCAAGGAATCTTGGAAGATGTCGTTGTCACCATTCAGGGAATGCAGTTCCCTGCAGACTTCATTGTCCTAGACGTGGACATATCAGCTCCGCTTCTACATACCCCAATCATCCTTGGATGGTCTTTCCTTCGAATCGCTAAGACAATGGTGAACTATGGCACCCATCAGATAACAATCCGCTCAAATAGTGAAAAGGTGCTGATTGAGACAATCCAAGTGCCCAAACCTTTAGCATATGCATTAGATGAGAGTGAGCCAACATAATAGCGAACATGAGACTATGGCTTTTTGGTTGAAATCCACGATACAAATCTGTTCATGGATGATATCGAGACCTAGGTATTCCTTGTCACATAGGTAGCCCTGGACAACACAATCGAGTTCCCAGATATCCTTGAAGATGAATTCTTGCTGACTTTCCTGACAAATACAGTTATGACAATCTATCCTTGGCAGAGCAAGAGGATATCATTGCATATTTCTGTGAACAAGATTCAGTCATTGAAGAATTCTGTGCAGTACTGCACTTAGAGCCTATAGTGTCGATGGTGGACACACAACTAATGAAAGATTTAACACCATTGCTCTGCACAGTAGCAAAAGTCGCCACTAATCTAAACCAGTCGCCACCAGAGCTCAAATCACTTCCAACAAACATGAAGTATTCTTTCCTTACGGGTGCGCCGAATATGTTTCCTGTGACCATCAATTTGTAGTTGAGGAATAAGAATCTCATTTGCTTGAGGTTCTAGAATGAAACTGCAAGGCCATAGGCTGGAAAATTCTTTATCTCCATAGGATAAATCCTTCCATATGCTCGCATCACATATACTTGGAAGAAGACAACAAACCCTCTCGCAAGTTTCAACGCAGATTAAATCCAAACCTGCGAGAGGTAGTAATGAATGAGTGACGTATCCGTAATCGCCGCGTTAAGGATGTGTTTTTATTTGTCGTTCGTTGTAGGCGGCAATCGGAAACGGTCAAAAAAATAACCACACAAAATTTAATCAATTTTCAATCAAGTGGTTTTATATTTATTTTACTTGGGCAAGTCCCAAGATCGATTACAAGGAGGCAAAGGAACAACCTAGAGTTGTGTCTATCAAAATTCGTGCGTGGTTTTCGAGGGTTTTTTTTGGATTTTTCACTATAATAAGGGATGCAAAATGTAAATTCGATCTATTTTAGGGACTAAAATGTATATTATGTTCAAACGATGTCCGAGAAATACGAAATTTGGCCACTGTGTGAAATATGATGAAATGAATGCATTGTAATTTTTTTGGAATTTTTGGATGCAATATAAGTTTTTTATGGATTTTTAAATGTAAACAAAATGAATTTCAATATTTAATTATTATAAATACTAAACCTACTTATTTTCAAGGATCAAAATTATCTAAGTTCTATCACAAGGTGATTGATCTCAGAAAAATCCTAAACGTCGAAAATGTGAGATCTAATACCTATTAAAAATTAAACACTGAAATATGCAAAATGATTTTTACAGGCCAAACTATGCATTCAAATACAAATCTTTTTGGGCACAATGTCAAGCACAATTAATTCTACAATATATGATTTTTCAGGAATTTTTAGACAACGGTTAATCAAATATGAATTTAGAGCAAGAAATGGGTAAAATATACAAATTTCTACAAAACAATTATTTATTAATTAACCATCAATCAAAATATGCTCACAATATGTCAAAGTGTAGAGAATTATTTAACATTCATCATGCTATTTTTTGATAAGTAAAATAATGTCACATAGTGGTTTAGAAGTAATGGGGAACACAGGGGTACAGATGCAATAATTTAAAATAAAATAAACAAATACTGTAGAGGACTGAAATGTAAATACCTGAACCCTTGGGGGTTCGACTGCAAAAATTCCAGAGGGGCACGTACGCCACACGTGCTCTCTGGTTGGCGGAGGCTGAAGTGCAAATGGGGGAACTTCTGGTGGTGCTTCTTGCAATTAACCCAGATGGTCACGTGCTGTGCACGTGACCCCTGAGGGAAGGGCTGCTGCGCAAATAGAAGAAGGACCGGGCGTCTTTTTGCAATTGAACCAGAGGTCACGTGCTGTGCACGTGGCCCCTGAGGGAAGGCTGAGACGTTCCCACGCACGTGCGGAGCACGTGCGGGGGCCTCGGGCTGTGCCTGGCCGCTGGCGACTAGAGAATGGCGGAGGGGCAATGGCTTCAAGTCCCGATGAGGCGGAGTAGTTGAGATCGTTGTTGCGGAGTCGGTGACGACGTTTGGAGGCGAAGTCGGGGGCGAGGCGAATGGTGGCATCGGTGAAGGAGTAGCGTCGTTGGCTGGAGCCCGGTGGCTCAACGTCGTGGAGGGGGAGGCCGGAGTAGGCGGAGGCATGGACGGTGGAGGCGAAGCGTCGGCCTTCCTCTGGCCGACACATGACCAAGAGGTAGGCGAAGTGAAGGAGTCTACGGTGGAGCAGTGGAGGCGGAGGGTCGATGATGGCTCAGGCGGAGGAGATGACGTTGATGATCGCGGTGGGAGTCGACGGCACGACGCAACCAGAGAGAGAGAGAGAGATATATAAATAAATAGATAGAGAGAGAGAGAGATAAGGAGGCTACCTAGACGGAGAAGCTCGACGACAGTGTAGGCCAGAGCACGACATCTGCTCGGGGCGGGGCTGCGACAAGGTCTGCCGACCTTGGATTACGCCGATGGAGGAGGGCTTGCTGGACTATCACTATCGGAAAGCGTCTCTTGAGATTGAATGACGGATGAGGGTCGAAGGGCCGGCAGTGGGGGTTTTATAGGAGGATGGGTTGAAGGGCCGGCGATGGCGATTTGGGAGGAGATCGGAGGAAGATTTGATTGAAGATGATCGGAGATTTGCAACGAGATCGCGAGGATCTTTGGCGGCGCGAGATTTGAGGGAGGCGGTGGAGAAATCCACGGAGGAGCTTGGTGATATCGGCGACGAATCACGGGGGCGGTGGCACAAGATTTTGGGAAAAAGGGGCTGAGGAGGACGACGTATAGGCGCCGTCCGATCGAGCATGATCGGATGGCGCTGGTCACACCACGTGGCAGGCACAAGGGGGAGAGGCGGAGGCACGTGCGGAGCACGTGCCTGGGAAGGCACGTGCGACGCACGTGCACCCTTTTTTATTTTTATTTTTTTATAAAATGAATTCATAAATATATGAAAAATGGCTGACACGTGGTGGCACCAGATTCTGCCACGTGTCAGCACCACAAAATTTGAAAATAAAATATTTTGTAAAATCGATAAAAAATAGTAAATGACCTCGGATCAAAAAAGTTTCTTCACGAAAATTTCTCGTCTCGATGAGATATACAACTTTCATGAAGACATCAAACCAAAGTCGATCATTTGCACAAAATGGTATTTTTGGGGTATCCCATGTACATAGAACACCTTGATTTTGGGCGTTTGTAATTTTTATGTCAATTTTTAGATTAGATAAAAATTCGGAAAAAATATGATAAATCTGAGATAAATAATTACACATTAATCTATTTTTTTGGATTTTTATTAATCAATAAACTATGTACATAAAATATTAGGTCAAAAACCGCTAAAATATACAATATACAAAAGAGGCCCAAAACCCAACTTTCACATATGAGCTCCGATTCATTTGAACTTGGTCTTGTTTTGAAGGTAATTGAATGTACATTAGTTCAAAAGTGAGTAGGATTAAATCGGACACTGGATGAGGAAGATATGATGTTTTTAGTCCGGAAACCCTGAAACTAGGGTTTGGGTTTTTGGTCCACTTATTTGGGTTAGTTATTTTTTTGTATTTTTCCTTTATTCTTGTCAGTGATATGTACACAGTGGAGTTGTTTTGGGTCATTTGGAGTTAGCATGAATGAGCTAAAAATCGGGGAATTAGGCTATTTACAGGTCAATTTTGGCTTGGATTTTTGGCTTCTTATTTTGTGCAGATATTTGTGCTAAAATGCAATTCTTACAAAATCATGCACTAATGCTAATTATGCAGAATAGATGCAGGAATGCTGTTGATTTTGAGGGATTTGAGCTTAATAAATGATATTTAGAGTGATGAATTCGAGATTCATCAATGAGATAATGATATGGTGCGACACGAGATTCATCTATCCCATCTCCAACTCAAAATGGGTGAGTCCCCTACACGTTGTGCCTAAGAAATCAGAGATCACCATGATAAAGAATGAAAATGGAGAGGAAATTGCAACCAGAATTCCAACATAATGGTACATCTATGTGTATTATAGACGTCTTAATTCAGCAACCAAAAAATATCATTTTTCCACTCCCCTTCATCGACCAGATAGTCGAAAAACTAGCCGCGAAGGACTACTTTTGTTTCTTGGATGGATACTCTAGTTACAATCAAGTCACCATTGCTCCTGAAGATCAAGAGAAGACAACCTCCACCTGTCCATTTGGGACATATGCCTTTCGCAGAATGCCGTTCGGATTATGCAATGCTCCAGTGACGTTCCAACGATGCATGTTGGCAGTATTCACATGTATGGTTGGAATTTTTCTTGAGGTCTTCATGGATGATTTCTCGGTTTACGAGGACAGCTTTGATTAGTGTTTATCTTATCTGGACCAAGTTTTGAAAAGATGTTGTGAAGTGAAACTTATGTCTTCGTGGTAAAAGAGCCATTTTATGGTAGCCGAAGGGATTGTGCTTGGACATGTCATCTCTAAACGTGGTATGGAGGTCGACCCTGTAAAGGTAAAAGTAATTTAAAAATTAGAGCCACCTACCGATCTGAAACAGGTCAGGTCATTTTTAGGGCACGCCAGCTTCTATCGATGATTCATCAAGGATTTCAGCAAAATCGCCCGACCCCTGATCGAACTCTTAGGAAAGGAGATTGATTTTATTGTCGATGACAGAGTCCTCCAAGATTTTACACATTTGAAAGAAATAATCACTCAGGCCCCTATCCTTCAAACGCCGAATTGGTCTCTACCATTTGAGATCATGACTGATGCATCTGATTATGCCATTGGAGCAGTTCTAGGACAGATGAGAGATCATATTCCATTTTCTATTCATTATGCCAACAGAACTCTAGATGATGCACAAAGAAACTACACTATAACGAAAAATAGCTGTTTGCAACAATATTCACCCTGGAAAAATTCAGATCTCATTTGCTTGGATCCAAGGCCATTGTGTAAAGAGATCACTCAGCCATCAAGTACCTTCAAGCCAAGAAGGATGCCAAACCACGATTAATAAGATGGATCCTCCTACTCTAATAATTCGATCTATCGTGATAATACTGGGGTTAAGAATATGGTGGTCGATCACTTGTCAAGATTGCCATAGCTAGACACTCTTGAGTAGAACCTATTTCCAATCATTGAGACTTTTCTAGATGAAGCCATCCTGTCAGTCACCTCACTCCCCTGGTTCACCGATATTGTGAATGTATCCAAGAGGACTCCACAAGATTGGTCTAAACATATAAGAGATAAATTCTTGCCATATGTCCATTTCTACCAGTGGGAGGCCCCATATCTCTTTTGAGAGGAGGCATACTATATCTGGAGAATATGTATTCCTCAAGAGAAAGAAATCAGTGTCCTCGAGCAGTAACAATCCAAAGAATCAGAAGGACACAACTCTGGAAGGAGAACGACAACGAAAGTTCTACAATATAGCCTTTGGTGGCCAACTCTATTCAAAGACATAGAAGATTTTGTCAAGCATTGCACTGATTGTTAGAGACTAGGAAGTACCATAGGAATGATAGACACAATGCCTCTTAAGTACATTCAAATTTCTGACGTATTTGATGCTTGGGACATTGATTTCATGCGCTTGTTCCCTAACAGTCAGGGTTTTGAGTATATTCTGCTCGCTGTTGACTACGTAAGTCGATGGGTGGAGCTATTCCAGCTTGAACTGCCGACAGTCGGACCGTCTATCAGTTCTTTAAAGATCACATTTTTTCAAGGTTTGGGATCACCAAAATTCTCATATCTGATGGGGGTAGCCACTTCATCAACAGAGAGGTGAAGAAGCTGGCACATGAATTCTGCATAGAATATCGTGTCACCTCTCCGTACCACCCACAACTAATGGCCTGGTCGAATGTTCAAATAGGGATATAAAGACGATACTGTAAAAACTAGTGCACCCCAACAGGAAGAATTGGTCACAGTTACTAGACTCAGTCCTTTGGGCCTATCGGACCGTGTACAAGTCAACATTAGGAATATCTCCCTACCTCCTAGTATATGACAAACCATGTCATCTGCCCGTTGAACTTATTCACAAATCATTATGGGCAATCAACATATGCAATTTGGATTCCAAGAAGGGAGGACAAAACAAAAAGGTGGATCTGAATCAACTCCTTGAATTCCATGAGTATGCGTACGACAACAACCTCATGTACAAAGAAAGGGTCAAGAAGTGGTACGACAAGCACATCCACCGCAAGACCTTCGAGCCATCACAGAAGGTTTGGTTGTTTTATGCAAAGCTCAAACTATTTCTAAGAAAATTGAAGAGCAAGTGGACATGGCTGTTTATAGAAAAACAGGTGCATGACAATGGAAGTATAGTCATATCCGATTTGTCAGCTGATGCACAACCATTTGCGATCAATGGACAACTAAGACTTTATCTTGAATATGACACATTCTTGTCCATGGTCGATTCAATTCAGGTGGTCTACGACGAAGAGATAACATCAACATCATCCATTCACATAGACGAGACCAGCAAAAACATCTTCGAATAGTCACTCATTTTCTTCTCCTCTTATTTACTTCTCTATTTTTTGATTCTTCCAAAAGGTTGTACTCATCCCACACATCATTACTATACTTAGGACATACTTCATATTATGTATAGGGGGGATAAATACATTCAAGTTCATTCTTCGATCCCTCGCCTGTCTCCTCAACTTTCGACATTCTTTCTATACTTAGGGATATTTTACCCTAAGTATAGGGGGAGAAGGATGAGCCATTGAGTTATGTATTTATTCGTTTCCCACCCTCGACCCTCCCTGCATTGGTATACAGACTGCTAGACTCAGGATTAATTGATCCAGAGTATGGGGGACTGTCAATTTCTGATTCTTTAGTCGTTGTAGTATAGACTTCTCTACATTTAGTATGAGTTATGTTTTCCTTTCTCTTCGACCTATGAGGACATAGCTCAAGCTAAGTATAGAAGGTCAATATATACTTTATATATATTTTACTCGTATTTTCGTATTTTCAATAAATAAGGCTAAAACACTACATGCAAATTCAATAAAAATAATATGTATTATTCCTCAAACATTTTTGTACAGACTGATTAATAAATCAGATGAAAAAACATTTGCAAAATGTTTGAAAAGTAGTTTGAAAACCATTTTGAAATTTTCTGAAAACGATTTCAAAAATATTTTATAAAATGTTTTAAATCATTGTAAAATATTTTGTTTGTAAAATTTATTTTCTTTATGTGAAAGAAAAATGTTTGAAAATCGATTTGCAAATGTTTGGAAAATGGTTGTGAAAATATTTTAATAAAAAACTATATATACTGTTTGAAAAAACTTTTTCAAAATGATTTTCAAATGTGTGTACTTTTTTTTGTAAAAACTCTTTGTAAAAAATTACTTTGGACTATAGAATTCCAATTTTTTTTGTAAAAGTATTTTCAAACATATTTGATGAATATGCACATCAATCTCAAATTCTTTATCAGATGTATATAAATACCTATAAAAATGATCACTTACCCTTCGTAAATTCTTAAAGAACCCTAATTCTTGTAAATATAAGATGCACTCTCGTGTACATAATTGTACCTAGTTTTTATCCAAAATTTTTTGTTTAAAAAACACAAAAACATTTGCAAAACTAAAAAGACCAAAAATAGTTGAAAAATCCTTTCGAAAATTTTTTTCATATGCATCATCTTTTTCAAAAAACCATAAAAAATTCAAAAGCTTGAAAATTACATCACAAAATAGCATGAGCATTTTTTTGGAATAATGTAGGTAATTGAACAAGTCCAAAAAAATATGAAGATTTGAGTTTTATAAGGACATTAATACACTTAATTTCAGAGGAACCCATTGAGGACTGGAATTGGAGATACTTTAGGTCACTAGAACTTAATTCTTTGGATTCAATAAGACTATGTTCAAGAGCCAATTCAACGTGCCTAAATAGAACCCTTCATATCATCCGCACGACTCTTGAGACAGTGCATTGACTGCAAACCTCAAACTTAACACTTAGCTCAACTTAGATGTTTTGTTGAAATATCTTGGGGTCTAAGTCAGAATGATGCAAGGCCGCTTTGTCAAGGTTGGCTCAGGAACCATTCTTGGGGATTGCCGACACCGGTACTCTAACCCACTTCTTCTGATAACAATGAAATCTAAAGACTGGATATGGATTGAAATAATTCTTCGGACGAGGGATGGTCTACTGGCACAACTTTTTCTAAGACCCCAAAATAGTGGGTGGAACAAAAGATGCTATATCCACCGGGGCACAAACAAGAATGCAGAAGCTATGCAAAGTCAAACGAAAATATTCAAAGAAGCCTTGAACCAAAAATTCCACAAATATGAGCTTCAGAAAAAGCCTACTTCTTGGTGAAGGTCTGGTTACACTAACCGACTTCACAAGGGAATGAAGACTACACTGGTCCATTTCTACTTTTCTTCCCATTCTTCTATCTCCATACCTCATTCGGTTGTAAAGACCAAGCACCTGACCTTAGAAGGGAATATCTGACTCCATGAGGATGAGTTATCAGAAGAGCATACAACTTGGTAGTTCAATAGTTTTGTCTGGGGAGATCTAACCAATCTCACACCATTGGTTCTATCATTTCAAGTAGCAGGAGTATGTGACTGAGAGGATGGTTTTGACCTAGCTATGAAGTGGACTGGATAATAGAAGTATGGAACCTAAAGGCTGTTGTGTCACAAATCCAAATCTCTACGTGGTTCCGAACACATCATTAATCCAAAGGTTTTCTCGGAGCTCCAAACTTTGACATTATTAAGATAAGTTTAAAAGCCAAAAATTGTTCCAAGTTCTTTCCTTTTCTTTTCTTTATTTTCTTCTCCACACTTATAGGCATAAGTGTTTGCTAGGGACTAGCAAAGGCAAGTATAAAGGGGTGATAAATCTCCATTTCATTACCTTTATTCTTTCATTTTGTCCTTCAAACCCTACTTGCATACATTATTAATTTGTCAAAATAAACACTCAATAAGTTATAACAAATACTATATAAAATATCATATGTATATCATATCTATTGCCAAAATAAAAGAATAAAGGAAAGAAAAGAAGAAGAGTAGAGTGTCAAGGACACTAAAGTGATCCAAGCCCTTGAGAATAAGTCATCATGATGACTTAGTCGACTAGAAATAAAGTAGGGAGAGATAGGGAGGCTGATTATACAGAAAATACAGATTCAATCGTTCTACAAAAAAGACCAATCATGGATTTTTGGAACCTTTTTTTAGTTCCACTTTTTATACTTAAAACAAAGAATCTTTGAACATGAAAGTTCTAGATAATAAAATATAGAAAAATACAAAATTAATTTTATACATAAATAATATATAGATAAAAAGTTACACTTAGAATAAGATTCCAAAACCCCAACTTCCCAGACCCATATCTCTCAATTAAAAATTCAAAATATATTAAAGTCACTTAATTGTATATAACTTTTAATAAGCTATTTAATGAAGGTGGTTTCATATTTTTTGGAGTTATGGTGTGAAAGTTAGGTTATGGACCCCTATTGTATAACTATACTGATTAAAATATTCATTTTATTTATTATACATTATTTTTATAATTTATAATTTATAATTTTTTAAATATTATTTATAACATATATGAATATTAAAACTAAAATAAAAACTTAAAGAAAACACCAAAATAAAATAAGTATATAAAATACATAGGTAAAATACCTATATCTGTACCTATATCAATAATACACCTATTTATTTAAGCATATATATCACATCAGAAAAATATAATAAAAAATATATTTAAGTATATAAATTAAGTTATAAATTTATAAAATGAGAAAAAATAAAATACAAAATACAAAATAAAAATCAAATGCCTAAAACATAGGTAAATATACCTATATACGCACCTTAAAAATTAACTTGTAAATAAAGACCTCTAAAAAAAATAAAAATATCCACAAAATACTACAAAAAACCAGAAACATTTTTATTTTATAACCTAAAAATAATAAAATCTAATTCTATTTATTATCTATTTTATAAGGCATTTTGCCTCTGTATTTCCTGATTGGTCCACGTAGACCAACCATGTGCAACTCTTTGTTGACCTAAGCCAACTATCCGGTCTCCCTTCTGACGCCTGTCAGAAGTCACGAGACCGCCATTTTCTTCCATTTTCCACTCCACTTATAGCACTCATTACCCTCCATACTGCCACCATCGTGCGCCCACTTCGTCCCTCATCCATGCCCATACAAGAATCCCCACCAACCCTCACCAGATCGCACACAAGATCGCCTCGAAAATCGATGAAAATTTTCCTATAAATAAACACCCTTCACCCCTTTTGATGTTTTGATCCATCTTTGATCTTCTTAACCCCTCAAATCAACCCCTGGAGTCGTGCATTGGTGACAACAAGGTGCTACTGGTGATTTGCAGCGAGGAGGAGGCGCGAAGTAGGTACATCCAACCACCTCTAGCCATCACCATCGAGGTCCTGCTCCGGGCCGCCTCAGGTCGGTTGAGCCCCATTTCCTTGCATTCTTAGGTAGATCTTTACTTGAATTTCACTTTAGCATCTTTAGTTTGTCGTTTAATCTAGCGATTAGGACTTGAATCGAAAACACCCAATTCTTGGAGCTCGAGCTCCAGGACTGATTCACTGTGCTTTACCCCATGTTCCGACCCGCTTTCGCCTCCTCATCAAACCCCTTCACATTCTCCATTGATTCCATCCGAAACCCCCTTGAATCACGCCTTAATTCAAGGAACTTGAGATCCTTCTACCGCCATACACCGGATCTCCCCCCTCCATTCCATTCCCTTCGTATTTTTGGTCAAACCCTGGGTCGAGGAGATAGCCCTTGCTCCCAGGGACTTTTTGGCGTTCACTTGCAGGTCTGGAAATGTGTCTGGAGCATTCACGATTGCCTGGAGCGGTTCCAGGTGCCTTGGTCTCGTCAGAGCATTTCGACCCTCCTCGCCTTCTTGGGACCTTACAACTGCATGCGAGGAGGCCCAACTACCTGTTGGGCTCATCGGAGAAGATAACGGTCGCCGGAGGTCCGAGCATCGTCAAATCCAAAGTCGCCGGTGGCAGGTTCTTGGCAGTTCTTCCGAACCGCTTCAAAGTCGTTCGATCAAGAACAACGGTCCAGATCTAGTCTAGACCGTTGATCTCAAACGAAGGGGTACACGACAAGAGCCTCATGATCTGCCACGTGGCCGCTTCTCAACGCTTGTATCTGGGCATTTACGTGGTAAATTTGCATCGATACCCTCTACCTTTTTGTATTTGTTATCATGTCCTATAAATATTTTATTTAGTATAAAAATTGCTGGACTAATTGCATGTAACCAACCTAACTTTTCATATATTGCGTCTTAGTCCCCACCAAAGTCACATGCAAGTGCACATTTTTATTGTAAAATTTACACCGAAGCCCTCACATGTAAAAGTTGAATATTAGTGTTAACTTTTGGGTAAAATTGCACTGCTATCCTTGTATGTTATTTTATTTACAATTATACCCTTCCTAGACTGAACATTGTTTATGCTATTTTCCATTTATTAAAAAATTTACCGTGCTCAAAAAGTCTCACAAAATAGGAGAAAGTCCCCGGATGCATGATTGGTCATGCTATGTAGTCATTTTTCTCATTTTATGCCCTTTCTCTATTTTATAAAAATAAAAAAGAGCCTAGTCACCCTTGTTTGCTTTAAAAAAGCCAAAAAATTATAAATTAGCTTTGAAAAATCCCAAAAAAACTATATTATACTTATCTAAGTACTAGCAACATTCAACCTAAAAATCCCTAAAAAATATAAAAGAAAACTCTAAAAATTCAAAAATCCTAAAAACCCCTTTAAATATATATATATATATATAAAATTCCAAAAAATTAAAAAAAATATATTTTCTATTATATATTTTTCTCTATATTAGTATCTATATATCAAATTAATTTGGAGAAATTTTGCCACTGTTTACTATTTTTACCTCCAATTTAATTTCGGATATTAATTTCGTCCCTATTTTAGGGTGTTTTTGACTTCAAAAACCTTCAAAAATTGGAAATAATTCATAGAAAATTCATAAAACAAAGAAAAATTATCTAAAACCCAAAAATATTTGATTTTCTTATTTTTGGCTTATTTTATTAACTATTATATCTCTTAATATATAGTTTTCTATATATATAATAAAAAATATATAAAAAGAAAAATATAATATAAAAAGTAAACACAAAATCAGAAAATTAAAAATCGAAATACAAAAATAAAATAATCAAAAATAAAATAAAAATGCTATTGTTGAAAACCCACTTTATTTGGTAAATATCGTGCATAGTTATAGATATACATCTACTTATATTATTTATTTATCTTTAAATAATATATAGTGCTACATCGTGTGTTTCCCGTGTTCGACACCCTGCTCCACTTGTTACTACGCATTTTATAGTAGGAATTATAATAAATTTTGATCCACTTTGTTTTTATTGCTTTATATTGGAATTCTGGGTTAATTGTTGATAAATCGGGATTTCATGTGAGGTCATCTTAGCGACATTGTAGTCTCACCTTATGTAGACATATTTTTGACCCTTGCGAGAATTCTCGGCTAATCAGTACCTTTCTAACGAGGTATTGTACATATTTTTTGTGATTTTTGTTGAATTAGTTATGAATCTATGAGTTTTGTGTATTTTTAATTTTTTTATTGATTTTATTATACTATACATTTTTTGTTTTTAGTTTTATATGTAAAATATAGTAAAGGATATTTTATATAATTTTTAGGATTTTTAAAAGTATCTTTATATTTTTATGTATTTTTAATGTATGTGTATTTTTTGATGTTTTGATGATTTATTAAAAATAGACATTGTAATTTTCCAAAACTATTATAATATTGTATATTGTATGTTATAGGGCATTTATATGTATTTTTATTATATTTTTGTATTTTTATATTTGGTTTTAATATGTATTATTTAGTATTTATATAGTACTGTATACATGGGTGTGGATGTAATTATCTGTAAAATAGGGGGCACGGTTAGATTATAAAAAGAAGGGAGATGTTTGCATAAAAAACACAAGATCCACGTGACCTTACACGTGTTCCATCCTGTAGGAGGGACCTGTTCAGAATAATGCAAAGCCAAAGCGTTCAAAGCAAAATGACCAGATATACACGTGACGTCTCACGTGCTGATGCAAAACGGGTCTTGTACGCAATATCAAGAAGTTCGAGATTGCAAAACTACAATTTGACAAAAAATAACTCCGGGCCACATGTGAAGCACATGAAGGGAGTGCGCTTAAGCGGTGGGCAATGAGGTTGATACGACATCGACGTGTGTCTTGATGTAATATGTTCGATCAAATGATCGAATATCTACTGCTTGAATGGATCTAATGACCTTAGATGCTTCCTTCAACTTGGATCGGATGGCTTTGCATGTCTAGAGATTAGGATGTTCTTCCCACAAATTCAAGTGACAAAGGCAAGCAATGATTTTCTCCTCTTCTTCAAGGATTCACGGCAGTTTGCTCGATTCTTTAGACTGATCTCCAGCTACAGGCTTTGATCGCAGGAGGTGGCACTCATCGACTCTCTATTGGCAGTTGGAGAATCGTTGTAACACTTCATCCAGGAGCTGCTTCTAATCACAGGAGAATGTATCTCAGGTGGTCAAATCTCCAAACGACTCGAATGATCTTCGGCAATAGATCGCTCAGCAAGAATACGGTGATGCTTGTTGAGAGCCAGAGAGTAGTGCTTCATCTTGGATTTCAGGATTATTAGTGGTTCAAATATGTGGATGCTGCAGTGATTGTTTCAAGGAGGTGCGCGAGGTGCTCAGATCCGAAGCCTCAGGGAATAGCTCGTCATGCTCCAGGTGCTGCGTGGATTACCTGTAATGACATAGATCTGACTCGAGCGTGAAGGCTCGGTCTCAAACCAAATGGAAGGGGTGAACGGAAAGGTCAAGGAGGCAGTGGTTTGGCCTTCAAGCTCCGGCCACGTACGTGGCCGGAGGTGTACAACTATGTAGGATAGAAGGTATAGATAGGGGGTTTGAGAATGGAAATGGATAATTAGAGACAGATTTGGCTTGAAATCAGAGAAAAATCGATAGATATGAGAGTATTTGAGGATAGAATGGACGAGAAGGAAAGAGTAAAAAGAAGAAGATTAAGGAACCCTAACCAGGAATGGATGTGTGTGTAGGTCGTCCGTGGTCGGAGCTTGTGGAGGAGCTCCGTAGGTGATGGAAGGATCTCCTAGTCTCTGATCACCAGAGGTTATCAGAGGTGAACATGGATGAGGGACAAACGAGAAGTGATAGGGTTTCGAGATGGGAGTGGATCAACGATCAAATCAGAGATGGAATAGAAGAGAAATCGAAGAGAAAGTTTGGATTAGAAGGAGAATAGAGGAGAAGGAAAACAGAAACGGATAAGTAGAAGGAGAAATCGAATCTTCCTTGATCTATAGATGCTGGGTACTCGGTTAGGAATCTGGAGCTTGAACGAAGCTCTAGGAGGTTATTTCCTCTAACGTAACGACGATGAACCGTGGAGGGTGACACACGACGGAGCTTCGTCACAATGCCGACGATGATTTTGCCATAGCTCACCCTCTCGACCTCGCTCAACAAAGACAAAACTCAAATGTTATTTAGATCTCTCTCTCTCTCTTGGAGCTTTGGGAAAAGATAGAAATAACGACTAATCTGCTCGAGATTGAGGGGGTAAGCTTCTTAAATAGAGGATGGAGATGGAGGAAAACTTGGTAAGCACGAAAGAAAGGCCATGGTCATTAGGTGGTTTGAACACGAGAAGAGAGGGAGGAAGAAGGAGGCGTCACACATAAGAAGAGAACATGCGGAGGAAAGGAGAAAGAAAGCAGAGGAGAGAGAAAATAAATAAATAAGTTAAATAAATTAAAATACAATAAAAAATTATAAATTTTTTATTTTAAATGATAAAAAAATAATATTTTTAGTTAATTATATATAAATAATATAGGTATATTATATCTATATAAATAATTAATTAATTTGAACAATTTTAATTTTTAATAAATTTTATTTTTATTTTATAGTAATAAAATAATATTAATAAAATTTTAATAAAATATAAAATATAATAAATAATAAAAAATAAATAGAATGGGATTAAGATACATTGTACAATTTATATCAATAGGGTCCCAAAACCTACTTTTTACATATTAACTCCCATTTTAGTGAAATCGCTTTTATTTGATAGATAATTTTATAAAAAATTTTTAAAAGTGAGTACATCCAATTCGGAATTCGTATGGCCGAGTTATGGGATTTGAAAGTATAGATTTACAACTTTTTAATTTTAGAATTTATTGGCATTTATTGATAACTAATTGTAAGTTATATTTTTATATTTTTTTATTGATTTTTATAAACACTTTAGAAAAAGAATTAGGTTACATTGATTTTGGAATAATTAAATAAAAAAATAAAGAATATTTATTTACATATAGTACATAAATACAAAGGGGTTCAAATTCCAAAACTCACACATTTTATTGTAATATTTTTTGGTATTTTTAATAAATAGTATTAGTTATACAACAAAGTTTAAAAGTGATTTTGGGTCATTTGGAGTTTTCTATAAATAGTTATGAACCTTGGATACTTACGGAAAATATGAAAGTACGAGTTATGGTTAAAGTATATCCAACACATACACGCCCCCTATACCTAGCTTGAGCTATGTCCTCATATATCGTAGAGAAAAGAACAAACATAACTCGTGCTAAGTATAAAAGAGAAATAAAGAATCAAGAAATGATAAGTCAACCATCCCTATGTACTTAGGATGAAATAATCTTAAGTATAGAAGGTTGTATCTACTTGCATGGATGGTTGAGGGTGGGAATGAAGTGATCAACGAGTCATCCGGTGTCCCCCTATATTGAGGATAAAAGATTCCTGTATATAGACAAGAATATTAACAAGAGAGGAGATAGGAGAGGGATTAAGGAGTGAACGACAGAATTCACTAATCCCCCCTATACTTAGGATGAATCATATCCTAAGTATACTAGTCATGCATAAGAGAAATGAAACAAAGAATGAAAAGAAAGAAAATAAGCAGAAGAAAATAATAGAAGAAAAGAAGAAAATTAAAAAAAGAGTTTTATCAGAGCATTATCTAAATCTTTAGATTTTGTTGAGGTTGTGGAGGCTTATTCATCAATTATCACTTGACCTGAGTCAACAATGACCAAGAAAGTGTCGTGCTAAAGATACTGGTTCAATAAATGATCACAGACAATGAACAATTGTGCATTAGGTGACAAATATGATATTAAGATGCTTCCATTGTCACACACTTCTTTCACTTTGAACGACCCTATCCATTTAATCTTTAATTTGCCTAGAGCTTAGTTATTTATACAAGAGATAATTTTTATATTTTTATAAATTAATATATATTATTATAAACAACTTTCGTGAAGGAAATATTTTGATTTGAGATGATTTGATTGATAAATAAAATAGGTGAGCATATATAAAAGGTGAAAAATGAGTTAATATACATTTGTCATCTTGATTTTCTAACATTTTTAAAAAAGTAGAATCCTTATCTCTCCCGACTTATTTATTTTTTCAACCAAGTCAATATTGACTTGGTCTCGGGGTTAGGATTAGTATGTACATATTTCATATATACGTCCTTCTTTTCATTTATTTTTCTCATTCTCTTTATTATTTTATTTTGGATAAAATAAGTGTTAAATATATAATATTAAAAAATGTGATTAGAATGATAATTAGTGAAGATTAGAGAATATTTACATGTATTTTACCAATGATTTTAGCCAAAATGAAAGAATAAAAGCGATGAATCATGTATTCATCAAGCGCGCCTTGGGGTAATTTTGCAAATGATACCTCACGCCTTTTTGTATTTAGTTTTTAATTTATAAACATTTATCTGTAGTTATAAACTTTTTGTAATATTTGTTGTTTAAACCCTACATTCCCTTTATTTACGTATAGGTCCCCCATCACATCACCATACATACATGTGCGCATGAGGGGCAAGCATTTTGCAAGGAATCCTTGCATGTATTGTATTTCAGTTAAGTCCTAACAATTTAATTTCCAGTTTAATTTATTTTGATTAAATTTTAAGCAGTACAACCTTCTTTGTATTAATTGCAAAAATCCCCTCTAAGAATATATTATTGTAGATATTTTGGAATATTGCATTTTCCCACATTTCTCTAGGGGTGTTTGGAAACTATGCTCTCACTTTATATCTTTTAAAAAATACACCTACCGGGTTGCATTTTCTTTTCTTTTTTTATTTTTTTGATAAAAATAGCTCATGTGCCCAACAAATTTATAGAAAATTAGGATAAATACTATATATATGTATTATTTTATCACATAAATTTTTATTAAGGTAATTTATTCTATATTTCTATTTATTAAAAATAAAAACATTGCTATTTTTCTCTATCTAAAATAGAAAAATAAAAAAATATAAAAATAAAAAAATATAAAAATATTTTGAAATTTTAAAAAAATACTTGTTGTTTATTATTGTATTTTGTACCTCCAGACCAAAATTCCTTAAAAATAGAAAAAGAAAATCATTAAAAATTTAAAAACTCCAAAATTATAAAACTTACAAAAAAGTTCTAAAAATCTTAAAATATTGGTTTATGTTCCTGAATTTTGTCTAGTATATTTATTATATATTAAAATAGTTTTGGAAAATTTTGAGACTTTTAGCTATTTTAAATTACAAAACAATTCGGTTTATTTATTTTAGTCACTATTTTGTCTTTTTAGCTAAAAAACACAAAAAATAGTAAAAAAATATAGTAAAAAGGAAAAAATAGAGAGAAAAATCTAAAAAAGACAAAAAAATTTATTTCTTTATTTTGAGTATTTATAACTATATCTACAAGTATAAAAGCCTTATTTTATATATAGCTATATTTACTTATATTATTACTTATAATTATAAATTTTTTTAAAAATAACAAAACTATTTTCTAAAATTAAAAAAAATAAAAATGACACTACCTTATGGTATTTAACTAATTTTTTCTATTATATATTTTTATTTTTATTATATATATGATATAGTTTTATTATAACTATTTATAGATAAAAAAGGGAAAAAATCAACAATATAAAAAAATATAAATTAAAAGTCTACAAAAAGTAAAAACAAAAATTTTAAAAAACTTAGAAACCCAAAAAAATTTCAAAAATTCTCAAAAGCCCAACAATAGTTGTTGTCTTGTTGGCTAAATTTTGTTTTTTATCCCCCATTCTCCCTTTGTTTGACACCCTATACATACTTCCACTATATATTTATATATAGGGTAATAATAAATTTTGACTACCATTTTGATTGTTTATTTCATTGATTGTGTGGGTTGATTGTTGTTTGAATCTCCTTTAGTGAGCGGTCGCCACATCGATAATATCTTCATCTTGTGAGGATATTTTAGACCCTCGCCAAAAGCATTTCAACAAATGACACCATTGCCGAGGAACAACGTGTAGGATAGATTTTTTGGGTCTAGTTATCTTTTCATTTTTTCTTTATTTATTTTATCTTTATTTGATATAGTTGTTTCATTGTGCTAATATATTCTCTTCTATTTTCCTTGGAGAGACCTCGAGGAGACGATGATCGCCTAGGTGGTTGGAGAATCCGAGTCAAGAGGACTTGGTCATTCTACTTATCGACTAAGAGGAGAGAGAAAGGGAGAGAGTTATTTAGCATTGCATTCTTCTTTTTATTTTTTTGTGAGAGAGTGTCATTTATGTCTACATAATTAATTTGTAATAATACATGTGAGCTTGGACTTGGACATTCGTACCCAATTTCCAAGTGTTTGTTCACTTGGGGTCTCACCGGATTTTATCATGGTTTTCTCTCCACTATTTTCTACATCTTAAAAAATAAAATACATGTATATAATACATAGGTATAATATCTATAAAGACACCTATATATAAATGCTACTATTTTATTAAGTGTACAAAACACATCAGAAAAATAAAATAAAAATATCTTTAAGTGTATAAAAATACCCTATAAATAAATAAATTATTAAAAAAATTAATAAAATTAAATATACAAAATAAAAAAAAATTTTAAACTATGTAGATAAATATACCTATATAGGCCTAAAAAGGTAACTTATATTTTTATACTTCAAAAAAATAAATAAAAATCACAATAAAATAATTCATAAAAAAATAAATATTTTTCATTTTATAACCCAAAATTAATAAATTCATTTACTATTTTTAATTGATTATTTAAATGTTTTCCAGGGCTTTTTCCTGGTTGGTCCACGTGGACCAACCAGGAGGCGGTCTGCGTTGACCTCGGTCAACTAGTCGTCCTTCACCCTGCGGCTGTGTCAGAACCACATTTTTGACTCCTCTTCTCGATTTTTTCGAGGCAGACCCTTGCACCATTTCACGTAATCGTCTTCTTGACTTTTCTTCCTCGGACAATGGTGATTCACGCCCCTAGCTCTCCTTGGGCGTTGGGTCGCTGCGTCATGCCCGTTGCCTCATTCTTCCCAGCCGGTCGTCAACCCTTTAAAAGCCTCTCTGATTTTCAACTCGAATTTTGAACCCCTTTTTGTTCCACAATGATCCTCCCTTTCGAGCTCCCCAGGTAGCTGGAGGTGACAGCTCTACAGCCCTCGCGTCAGGCGAGTCGAGGAGATCTTGAGGCAGCTCCACCACCTCCGCCAGCTCCGGCATCGAGGTCTTTTTCCTTAGATGATATACACCTTCGAGGCCAGGTTTTTCCTTTATTTTCTTTGCTCTTTTTATTCCTCGTAGTCCTAGGAGTAGATCCCCCTAGTTCTTTTCACGTTTCATCCATCCAATCGGTCACTAGATTCCTCTCCGGAGCTCGCTCCAGTCATCCATCTCGCACCGCCGTTTCACACGCCCATTCCGCCACTGCAGGGTCGAGGCATTTCGCCCTCGATCCTCTCACGCTTTTTGCAGGTCCAAGACCCACTAAAGAACGCCTGAGGCTCGTTTTGAGCCTCGACAGAGGATCCAGGAGCTTTCCAGTCCGCCGCCTCCTCCAGCGAGCTTCGGTCGCCGCCGGAGTGTTTTGGAGCCGCCAGGAGCAAGAGGGAGACCCCAGAAGCCCGCCGGCCACTTTTGATCCTCGAAGACTACCGGAGGACGGAGATCGAGCTCGGGGAAGCTCGCCTTGCCGACGTTGCTTCCCTGTTCTTCCTCCGCCCTCCAGCACCGTTGGATCGGGCCGGAGCTCCAGGTCACTTCCTATCCGCCCGATCCTCGCGCGTCCCAGCCATCCGATCACCCTTGAGGATCTGATCTGGCTGATCATCGCCGAACCGTCATCGACCGTCCATATCGTATCACGTTTAAAGTGAAGCTTCCAGCATCGTCAGATCCCCTAGCTTTGGGTATTTTGCATTTTCTACCCTTAGCATTTTTGTATTTAATATTTAGTTCATAAGCTTTCAATTGCAATGTAAAAGTTTTGTAATATTTGCATTTAGACTCCCACACTTTCCGTATTTTCATATAGGTCTTCATCCACATCACCTCACGTGACTCACACACGTGGGGTGGTGGGTGTTTTGCAAGGGACCCTCTACGGGTTTTCATATTTCATTTCAGTCCAGGATATATTTTATTCATTATAATATTTTTGGATATTTTACAACTTAGCACCTCAGGTTTTTAGTTATTGCTTTTAGGTCCTTCCCAAGCGCATGATTAACACGTGCGTGGCTGGAAATTTTACACTTGTGCCCCTGCAGGTTTTGAAATTTACAATTGGTCATGGATTTTTGTTGAATAGTTATATATTTTGTGGAAAAATTGCACTGTGGCCCTTGGATTTCTGGATATTCACATTTATGCCCTTACCAGTAGTGTAGTTTCTCTTTGTTGTCTCTATTTTTTCATGCATCTGCAAAATCCTAAAAATCACCAAAAAAATACCTTAAGCTCATGTTTTGTTGCTCATTCATGCTATATTTTTACTTTGCATATTTCTTACATTTTATTATTTATAAAAATTAAAAAAACATGCATTTTCTCCATTGTTTGCATTAGAAAATACCAAAAAATATTAGAATCCTTTGAAAAATTCTAGAAAATCACTTTTTGTGTGTTTCTGTATCTTTTAACTTAAATCAAAAAATCACTAAAAAATTCAAAGTGAAACTCCTAAAAATTAGAAAACCCCTAAAAACTTTGTAAAAATCTTAAAAATTCCAAAAAATCCTAAAAATACAATTTTTGTCTCTAAATTTCCTCTGTTCTATTGTCTTTAATTTAAAATTACTTTGAGGAATTTTGGACTCTGTTTGATATTTTTCATCCTCATTTTAGTTATTGCCTTCTATTTTCTTCACTGTTTTCAATATTTTTGCCTTTAAAAATACCAAACAAATTAGGAAAAATCTTGAAAAATCATAAAAACATTGGAAAAACATAAGAAACCCAAAAAATATAATATTCCTTGATTTTTGCTTATTTTTTATCTATTTTCTTCCTATATACTATATCTCCTTTTCCTTTATTGTTCATATACTTCATTGTTGAAAAAAAATATAAAATACAAAAATAAGACATAAAATCAGTAAATTAAAAATCAAAATATAACATTATAAAATTGAAAATTAAATAAAAAATAAAAATTAAAACCCACAAAATAACACATTTGTAGGCATTTGATCACTTTCACATTTTGAGCATTGATTTTTAGATCTATCTTGCTTGCTCCCTGTGTTCGACCTCTACACATACTTGCACTATACACTTTTGTTGTAGAGTTATAATAAATTTTAACTCCGCACATTTCCTTTCATTATTTGATTGTTGTTGTGGGTTAATTGTTGACTTAATCCGGATTTCCGAGCAGTCAATGCACCGACTGTGTTCCCGCCTTGTGTGGAATACACGACCGCTCGATTTTTGGGTTAACCACCCCTCTACCTAAAGTTTTGCTCGAGGTGGTCCATGTACAACAAGATTCTTCCTTCTTCATTCTTTCTATTCCTTAGTGTAACTGTAGCGTAGGATAAGTTTATATTTCTTCAGATTTTGTTTTATTTTTTTGTAAAATCAAAATTTCGCTTTCACCGAAGCTTCGGCTCTGTCACTCGTTTCTATACACCTCAGCCATCCTCTGCTACTTTGAGCATCTCCATTAGATCCCCCATCCTCAGTCCCATGTCCCACACGCCTTCATCCACCTAGAATTGGATAGATCTAGAGATCTATTCCTCCTTCTCTGTAGTTCGCCGGAGGACATCGCAACGTGTCACTTTCACTCCATCCACCCCCACTCCTACATCAAAGCAATCACATTTTGTCTGCTAACATGCTCTTACAGGACACAAAGAGAAAAGATCTCATTGTAGGGGTCGTCAAGGCAAGAGCATACCCCCCAGATCTCGAGCCTTGTCGGAGCCCTTACGATGGGTATCGAGCCATTTTGGAGATCCAACTCACTACGGAACAATTACGTCATCCTTCTCCGACACTCAGAAGTGATTTTGGCAGTCAGAGGTGCAAGATACTAGCAATCGAAGGAACAAACTAGTGTAGTTCTTCTGAGTTATTCCAAGAATCTTGAGCGTCGTTCGATCTAGAGAGCCTGCCAGATTGAGCTAGAGACATCAGGTGTTAAGGATTCCTGACCGTTGATCTTCACCACATGATCTAATCCTAGCTGCAGCCGACCAAGCGTCATCATGCAATCACAAAGCGACACAAGTCCAAGTGGGTGATCCTCCACTGCACGATCGAGTGCTTAAGGGGTAAATTTCAATTATACCCAAGTTTTTGTTTTATTTTCATTTAAGTTCTGTAATTAAAACTTTTATATTTTCCGTAAGCAACCCTTGATACTTTTTGTATATTACCTTCAAGTGCTTGCTAGCTCACCTCATGTGAGGCCCCACGTGGGATGTGCATTTTGTAGTTGATCCCCTGCGGCTTTTTGTATTTTAGTTTAGTATTTAAATTTGAAACATTCGTTGTAAACTTTAGGGTAATTTTCATTGTATCCCCTTACTTTATTTTAATTGCAAATATACCCCTTCTAGTTTAACAATTTTTATGCTTGGTCTTTATTTTTTATAAATATCATCTGTGCTCCAAAATTTATGAAAAATAGTGTTAAGTTCCTGCTAGCAAACTCTTTCATGTTATATTTTATTTTTGCATTTTAGGTATATTTCGTATCTATTGAAAATCAAAATAGCACAGTTTTGCCCCTATTTAAAAATTACCCAAAAATATAAAAATGTTATGAACAATTCCAAAAAAATTATATTTTATTTATTATTGTATTTTATATCTCCAGACCAAAAATCTAAAAATAGAAAAAGAAAATAATAAAAAATTTAAAAGCTCCAAAAACCTCATAAAATTATAAAAAACTTTTATAAATCAAAATAATATTTATTTCTGTCTCTAAATTTTCTTTTTATCAGATATTATTGATTAAAGATAGTTTTGGAAAATTTTGAGCAAATTAGATATTTTTAGTTTAAAAAAAATTGATCTATTTATTTACTCCCTATTTTGGAATATTTTGAATTTTAAGATTACCTAAAAATAGCAAAAATTATCTAAAATTAATAAAAAAAGCAGAAAAATATACAATAAATAAAAACATTTTATTATGTACTTTTCTATTATTTTTTTATATTTGTAATTATATTTATATATATTCTCTTTATAGTTATATATATTTTTACGTTATACATTAAAAGGAATAAGAAATTAAAATCAGACAATAGAAAAGAAAATAAAAAAGATATAAAATGAAAAAAATTAATTTCTTTTACAAAATTTAAAGCAAAAAACTAATCAAAATTCCCTGAAAATACCTAAAATCATTTATTGTCTTCTTCTAACCAGTTTTGATTGTTTGTCCTCCATTATTTCCTTTGTTCGACCCATATTGTACTTGTCGACTATAAATCTATTGTAGAGTATAATAGATTTTGGTTCACACCGCCTGCATTGATTTTCTATACATTTAGTGTGTTAATTATTGATTGAACGCTGTTATTAGGAGATTGTCACAACGACTGAGTCCTCTCCTCGTGAGGCTCATTTTACAACCCTCGATTTTCATGTTCATCACATTCTTAGCGTGGTCAACGCCTTGTACCAACCGGGGCAACTCCTGTGAACCCAACCTTAGAATGTTTGGCCCAACTTGTCAAAGGTCTAGTAGAGATGGTCCAGAAGCTCGATGACCTCACTACTACCAAAACTGTGATTCCAACGCAGGTTGAGGCGAACCCAACAATTTTAAGCGTAAAGAGCAGGTAGTTTGTGATGTCTCCTTTGATTCAACCGAGTCAGGTATTTCAGATTATATGTTGTGTAATTTTGTGACTCTTAGGAGTGGTAGAGTATTACAACCATCAACCACTATAATGGGGAAGAATAAAGCGTCTTTTAGAGAGTCATCTTTTGCATCAGCCAGTCTAGTAGTAGAGATGGGTGAAGAAGAAGATAATGGAGGAGCGGTACGGGCATACCATCACCACCTTCAAGAGAAAATAAACAAAATAAACAAAATGAAAATTTTCAAAAATAAAAGAAAAGACAAAGCACAGAAGGACCAACCCAAGAGGAGCATGCACCAGCAGCACTTACAACCCAATTTGACGAAGCCAAAACTCAAGGGATATAGTTTACATGTTTGGAATGATAACCCATCTTTTGGCCAACTGCCTATAAATATTTATATAATTAAGAACAATGCATTTTCTTCTATGAATATTATATTTTCAGATGCAATAAAAAATACCAAAAACCAAAAATTTGAAAAATATGTTGTCCGACCCTAGCATTGTTTAAATTATTGAGAATCTTGTGTTCAAAATGCCAATGATGAATGCCATGAACTACATGCTAGCTGTCAAGAAAGTATTGAAAGAGGAATGTACCTCCAAGCGTCAGTCCTGCAAGAACAAGCGCAGTAAAATAGAGATACATATTCTGACCATGGCTACTATCAACATAATCAATGATCTCCACTAAAGAAGAAAGGCAAGGGAGCACGTAACATCATATGCCATATTTTTGATTAAGTTTTTGAGCGATCTCTACTTGATAGAGAGTCTTCAATAAACCTCATGCCCTCCTCACTACTTCAAGATTTTGGGCTTGGATCACGAATACCCACAAGAATTATCCTGCATTTTGCGGATCGGTCTAACAAGCGTCTTAGGGTTTTTTTGGAGAATGTTATCGTGACTATGCAGAACATGTGTTTTTAATGAATCTCCATTTAACCTTTATTATTTCATTTTGTTCTTAATTCCTTAGTTAAATGCTTGTATATAGCATTCATTTTCATAAAATAACAATCAATATTTATGTTGTAAAGATCGAATAAAATGTTGTATTTAATGGAAAAATAAAAGAATAAATAAAAGAAATGAAAAACCATAGGTATTGAATGACCTGAAACCCTGAGAACTAGTCATCATGATGACTGGGTCGATAAGGAATAAAGTAGGGGAGATAAGGGCCAATAAAGGAAATAAAACCGCAATTTTTATTCTCTAATAAATATTATTTGGGATCTAGTTTTCTTCATACCACAAATTAATAAAATATGAACATGAAACTTGATGACAAAAATATAAAGAAAAATACAAAATTTATTTCTCTAAAAAATAATGCACAATTTGCCTTAGACACTCAGAATAGAAAGTCACAAAGAAAACTTCCCAAACATGTATCTTCTCCATACAAGCTCACAATTCATAAAACTCAGATTTATTGTTCAAAAAATTAATTATCTATTTAATAAATGGTGGTGTCATTTAATTTAAAGTTAAGATGCAAAAGTTAGGTTTTGGGTCCTCATTATGTAATATACATGTATATAATATTTAATATGTTTATTCTTTATATTTTTCAATTTCACTTATTTTTATAAATTGAAAAATACTAATTAAAATACATGTACATAGAAAAACTAAAATAAAAAAACTAAAAATAAATAGAAATAAACCATAAACTAAAATACATAGATGGATTATACTTATATATACCTCAATAATAAATATACTTAATTACTTAAGTACATAAATAACTTCGAAAAGTACAACAGAAATATTTCTGTATGTATTTAAATAAATTATAAATATATATAATAAGTGTATAAAATAATAAATATAAATATAAAATAAAAATAAAATAAACTATATATTGGAAAGTATACCTATAATAATACTTGTAAAAAGTAACACCTAATAAATTAACTCAAAAAATAAAAGGCATAATAAAATACAACATAAAACAATAGATTTTTTATTTTTATTTAATTAATTCATTTTTTATTTTATTTTTAGTTATTTAATATTTTATTTTCTATTTTCTCCTATACCAGAGGATGTGGACCAATTGGGTCCTTTCCCGCATTGATCCTTGGTCAACTCACCGACTTATGTGATAGCTTCTCTCAGACCTAGTGGGAGGCCATTTTTTTTTCGATTTTTTTCACTTGATTCAATGATTGAGGGACTTCGATTCCTTCACAAAACCGATTCCTCGTCACGTTAACCTTCACGCCTGACCAAGATCTTGGTCAAACACATCTCGATCTGCCTACAAACCCTAATGCAACCTCACACCCTCGACTCGTTTATAAATAACCTCATACAGTTTCAATTTAAATTTTGATCTCTTTTGGCTGACACTTAGCCCCATTTATTGAGCCTTGTAGTTCCTCTTCGTGACAGGAAGGAGTGGATCATTGACTCACAATGAGGAGGTGGTCGCTAGGTGGATATCCAACCAATACCAGACGAAGATCCACCGCTAGGTCCGACCACCCTGTTCTAGTGCATGTGAGGCCCTTATCTTTTGCTTTTTTATTTTGCAGAGTAAGTATTATCATAGCCCACCTTTTATTTCATTTTATTTGAGCTTAGTTTTCTTAGCATCCAAAAAAAATCATCACATCGGAGCTCCGACTCTCCAATCCTCACCTACAACCCGCACCACACCTTGCTGACCATCCTCACACATTTTTTCCTTTCGCTTCTCCATCTAACTGACCACTCATCCACCCTCGATGATCGAGGAGTTATACATCCACCTTCGCCGCTCGCCAAAGGTCATCCATCTCACCACATACACTTCGATTTTTGTTTCTTTTTTGGGCCGATGCATTTTTCCCTCGTGCATTGGACTTTTGGTGCAAATGCACAGGCATATAGACCCCATCTAGGGGTTGAATCTGACATAAACTACAACTCTAGGTGTGGGACCTAAACCGAGTCCCATGTCTCCCTATAGTAAGAATTGTACCATTCTGGTGACCTCGGCTGATGCAGACAACACTCACGAGCATTTTCCCCCTTTCTACCGCTCATGGGAACAAAGAACAAGGGAGAATGAACCATTGAAGCTCATCTAGGCGGAGTTCTTGGTATGTTATTCTAGAGACATCCTACGTTGTTGAATCAACACATCTCCAAGAGTACCAGCATCCCTTGGATTCGAGCCTACTAGCGCTCGTCAGATCGCCTAAGGGATGTAATCAGGATCATCCAGCACGAATCAGTAATGTGCATTAAGGAGCCGCCTCCTGGCAAGTGGGAGAACCTTTGTCGTTGTATTGCACCTCGAGAGGTAGATTTTCTCGACACCTCTCCACTTTTGTATTTTTATTTTAATCCATAAACTATAGTCTGTAGTTCAAAATATTTTGTAATGTTTGCATTTTAGTCTCCACATTTACTTTATTTAATATTCAGTATAGTCTACATCACCTCACATGCGCATACACGTGAGTATATGAGGCATTTTGCAGGGTCCCCCTCGTGGGTTTTTGTTATTATTCGGTCAAGGGATTTTGTATTTAAGTTTTATAACTTCTGGAAACATTGCAAGTAGGTCGTTTACCTTTTTAGATATTATTATAATACCCCAGCCAAAACATTATTAATTGAATATCAGGTAATTTTACGATTCTCATGGACTATTAAATTGTGTTTTGGAATGCATGTTTTATTCATTTTAATTGCATTTAGGTCGCTGTCAGTACATAAAATTTTATTTCTTGTATTTCCTTTATTAAAAATAGCATTTTGCATTCAAAAATTATAGGAAGATTATTTTAAATGCCTGTGAAAAAATTAAATCACAATTATTTTTTTGTAAGGTAATTAAAAATATGTCCCTATATTTTAAAAATACAAAACATTGCATATTTCTCCTGTTTGCATTAAAAATATATAAAAATGTTTTTAATAAATTCAAAAAAATTAGAGTATATTTATTATCGTATTTTGTAACTACCGATCAAAAAATAATTAAAAAATACAAAAGAGAAACATTCAAAAATGAAAACATAAATAAACTTACAAAAATTATAAAAAATTATCTAAAAATCCAAATATATTAGTTCATGTTCTATATTTTGTATATTATATATATTACCAATAAAAAATAGTATTAGAAAATTTTAAGGATGTATCTATTTTTAAATTCCAAAATAATCTAGCCTATTATTATTGTTCACAGTTTTTACATTTTTATTCAATTAATAATAAAAAAATTAGCAAGACTTATAAGAAAAATCCATAAGTAGAGAAAAATTTAAAAAGAAAAAAATCCATTTTATCAATTTTGAGTATTTATAGTTATATCTATAAATATTATAGCATACATTCTATATATAGCTATATATACTTATATAATTAATAATAGTATATTTGTCTTTAAAAATACCAAAAATATTTAAAAAAACCCTTATAAAATTAAAAGGATTGTACCTTTAAGGTTTTTTTTTCTGATTTTTTATATTTGGTATACTATTTCCTATATAATTATTATATTATATACATTACCCTATATATACTTATAAATATATATTAAATATATTAAAAAGAAAACTAAAAACCAGAAACGATATAAAAAAGAATATAAGAATTATGAAATTAAAAACAAAAATCAAAATAAAAAATCCATAAAAATACAAAAATATTTAAAACCCATAAAAATAAAAAAATCCCTATAAAAATAAAAAAAATTGTTGTTGATTTCTTATCATTTTTTGTGGTTGTCCCCATTGCTCCTTTATGGGTTGAACCCTACAATTGCATACTATATGTATCATTTGTTGGATATAATAAATTTTACCTCACCTAATTTATTACTAGGGCATTATTGTGGGTTAATTATTGATGCAGTTGATTGCGGATATCTGAGAATCGTGAGAGTGGTCGACACAATGATTGCCGGACCTGACTTATCGGGCACTACAAACCCTCCATGACTGGATGTTATGATCCCTCTATGATTTTTGCATTCATCAAATGGCGTCCTTACTGGGGAGAAACAGACAGAATAGATTTTGTGTGGATTTTTCTTTCATTACTTTTTACTTTATTTTTTTATTATTTGATATAATTGTTTATATGTGCTAATCCATTTTATCTGTCAAATTTCTTGTGAGGGTCTGCATGGCAAAGACAACTTTCTAGGAAGTTGGTGCACCCGAGCTACAAGGAGGTTGACCCTTCTTCCCTTGGGTCAATTGGAGAGAGCAGAAGAAGATAATCGGAGCGTCAATTAGCATATAATATTTTCTTTTATTTTATGTGAGAAAGACAATCATTTTATTTCCATTTATTAATTTGTAATTATACATATGGGCACTTGAACATTTGAGGCTATTTTACCAAGTGATTGTTCACTTAGGGGCTCATTCGATTTTTTAAGGAATTCCTCGTCTTCTCCACTTTTGTTCTCCCTATTTCCCCCTTTATTTTATTTAGTTTCTCACTATTTGTGCTTTCCTCCTTTATTTTTATTTGTTTTCTGTGATTGAGCATCTAGCATTTTAGGATTGCTTGACCGAGTAGGCTAGATCCACACATTTAATCGCTGCATTTTCCTATAGTCTATGTGTGAAGATATATCAAACTCAGTTATGTGATTCATGATAATAACAATTTCTAGTTATGGTAATTTAACCATTTCTCATCTCATATGGATTAGGGTTAAATTTTCTATTTTGCATCCAACATAGAGAGAGCTGGGAAGCACAATAAGTCCTTTACTTGAGCATTCATCATTTTGAAACAAGGGTGAGATTTCCATCCTTCTGTCACATTGCATTGCTTTGTCGATGTCTCCCTTTCATTATGAGCATCTTGGTTTAAAAGAAAATCCAAAAAATCATGATGCGCTTATTTCTGAAGAAGACTCAAAAAAGTGAAAACTCAAAAATTAAAACAAGGGGATTTCTAAATAAACTTTAATCCTAATTAAAAATCTTAACGAACATCATTATTTGGGGTTCATAAAGCACTCTCTGTATTCAAGTATGCTCCAGACAGAGTAAGGCACAACCCTTAAGGAATAGATCTAAAACCACGATATGTGGCTACCTCAATTATCACCAAGGATGGTTGTTTGTAAGTGAGTATGGTCATGTCGATGATGGTCCTTGCACCTTGTATAGAGCATCCAACTTGCTCTGAAGTATAGAGCACATGCCACCCTCTCACGGACGTGTCTGTCTAATTGTCTTACGTCTGTGTACCTCATTTTTTAGGGATGTAGTGGTTTCGCCAATTGGCTTCCTCTCTTCTTCCCCAACACCGATAGCGAGGATCTCAAAAAGTGTAGATAACATGATACAAAGGAGGTGGAACAAGTACGAGGATACTTTAATGGAAGTACACGCTCTCCGCTAGGGATATACATTAATGACGTGTTAAGATTTTTTCCTAAATAAAAAACACTAACATCGAAAAGATAAAAATAGTTGAATTTTCACGGCTTCACAAGTGTCGAATTGGTGAACATAATTTTGTTTGGTGTTTGTTTGGGTCTAGACTAGGTTCAAAGATCAAGTCATGTACTCTTGTGCCATTTTGTCATTTCTTTTTTCATTTCTCTTTGACCCTTGCTCATTGTGAGACTTCTACTATTTTACACTTATTTTATTTCTTGTTCTTCACCATCTTTTTCATCCTTCCTCAATCTTCTTTTTTTCTTTAAGATGTTGACTCCAGGATGGATTGGTTGGGACTCCACCGGCGCCTATATTGATTCCACTGATTCGACATATCCGATAATTCATGGATATCTCCAAGTGCATGGTCCGAACTTTGCGAACCATCCTCATGGCTCCCCACTTCTTCTATCTCACATAGACAAAAAAATTCTCTTCTTGAGTTATGCACTATTTGGATGGAAATTGATTTCACTCCTTACACTTCTTCATCCTTAATAAAATTAAGGATTGACCCTAATTCTAAATTATTCTCTACATCCACGCTTGCATGCATATTGATTGGTGCATTTTCCTAATTATAGATCAAGGCCCTGATCTCAAGTTAGATTATGAGATGGCTCTTATTGGTAGAAGAAAAGGAGCACAACTTCTGAGCATCGGGCAGAACATACAATATGGCACGAACTTGAATGAGGTGAATAGTTAGCTTTTGGCCTCCATCCAAGCCATTGAGCACCCGTTGGCCGATAAAGCATTGGCCTAGGATGCCTTTGAGGAAATTCTTAATGACATGAGGAGGAGGTCGGAGGAGAGAGAATCACATCTAGGAGGAGGATTTGATGATCTCCTTGGTGATGATGAAGACAACCACTTGGAAGACCTCACAGAGGCGATGGAGAGGCCGATCCAAGATGACCTTGAAGTAGACATACAACCCTTGGGCCAGCCGAAACACAAAGTGAATCCAAAATCCATCGTTCCATGGACACTTTCAACTGAATCCACAACCCCTTTTTCTCCTCCCTAGTTTCTACAAGAACTCGAATAAGCAACCCTATATACATCTACAACAATTTGGATGCATCTGCCGCACAACTCACAATCCCAACATCCTGTTGGGCGTAGTCAATATGACCACTTTCTCCTTCGACCTTCAGTGCAAAGCATTGTATTGGAACAGCCACTCGGGGAAAGTGGCGACGACTTGGGAGGAGTTGAAGTACACATTCCTACATAAATACTACCTCTCGGTCATCTTAATTTGATGCGATCCAAGATTTCTAGTATCTCCCAGAGACCTCAAGAGTCTATTCATGAGAAATGGGTGTGATTCAGTAATTTGGTAGAGAAGTGCCCCCACCACGACAACCCAAAGACCAGTTTGGTCTAGCACTTTTTTGGGGGACTCCCTGAGAACAATCAAAGTCTGGTTGATGCTGTATGTATAGGATCACATTTTAACAAGGACGAGGACACAATATGGTAAATATTTGAGGAGATTTTTTAAGGAGTGGCCACACTTTCCTCCTCTCATTCCTTTCAAATACATTCATAGGTACTCTACAAGAATGTCAATACAGAGGATACCAATGAAGTTGATAGGTATGAGAACTCAAATCTCAACATCATTTGTAGTCACTTGTCTAAGGTGGACATCACAGAGAAGAGATCACATGATTTAGACAAGCTTGTTGTGACCGAACAAAGAATGAAGGGCTTGGAAAAACCCCACACTATCACCAAGCAACTAGAGTTGTTGGTGGACACGATCAATGTATGCAATTCCATGGCAGTCGTCCCCAAAACTCTAGCTGAGAAGAAGGAGCCCACAGTACAACAACAACCTTAGCTGAGTCCCAACCATCCTCTGGTCTAGCATGTATATTATGTGTAGGCATCTGAGCAGCTACAACCGCAGACACAGATGGTTGTTTACCATCCACCTAAGTATCAGGCATAGTAAATAGAGCCATGATCCCCACCTCCACCACTCATTCATGAGATGAATACCATTTGGAGTAATGACCAACAACAGAACTGTCCTAAAGGAGAACCCCAAGGTCAAAACATAGCCATTCGACCATTCCATCAGCATCAGGGAGGGCGGAACTTCTAGCCCAACCATTCCCATCACTAGTAGCCTCTACAACATTGGTATACCTGAATGCAAAAACTACCAGCAGTCTGTATACCTTCAACAGAATTATCAGCAACTGGTTACTCATTATCGGCATCAGACCTCCTCATCGTAGTGCTTGTAGTATCCTTCTCTTCCCCCTTGTCATTAGTATTCTCATGGTTATTAGAACTAGCCTCCCCTATATCAAGGCAGTCAGAGGAGAGCAACCTATCACACACACTGTCCAAGATAGATTCGTAGTCATAAGGGTTTGTATATGAGTTGAAATATTCTAACATGGCTATTGAGGAGACTTGAGCATGGTTTTGAGATTCTCGAAGTATATTGTGCTTCAAATCTGCTTGCCAATAAGGTTCTGACTGCACCTAAAATCCCAAGGTCCGACTTAAGCTCATTGATTTTATGAAGACATGTTTGAAAATTAATATCAATCCACTTTATTTCTTTTTATTTTGTTTATTTTCTTTTTCTCCACTTATTATATAAGTGTTTGCTAGGTACTAGCAAAGGTAGATATAGAGGTAGTGATGAATCTCCATTTCATCACCTTTATTCTATTATTTTGGCCTTAAAAATCTAGATAATGCATGTATATAACATTATTTTTTACAAATTAACATTCATTATTTGTTCCCTTTATTGTGTACAAAAACTATTTTTAATGCCAAAATTATAGAATAAAGGAAAGGAAAGAAAAAGAATAAAATGCCAAAGTTTTCAAATCTCTCAAAATGGAATTTATTCCAAACATATATGCCATGGTTCCTTACTTCGATAGGGTGCAAATATCTAAATTTCACCCTTTTAGATACCCTTTCAAACTCATTGCCGATACTAAGTAGAAGTTCAAAATTTGTATCTATTTTTCATGATATTATGCATGGATCAAGTATATCATGGCCAATTCCTCAGAAAAATTGTGGGTGTTTCTTCCACAGTGGAATCTTATAAGTGAGATTCCGAGTAAGTGTTTATAGAATATTTCTCTGTTCGAAGAAATGAGTGATCGAAATAACGAGTCACCCCTTTCATTGATATGGGCACGCCTGAGATCAACAAATGCTTGGGAGTTCCTCCATTTAGTCCTTTTCTTTATTCTTGTTGCAGGATATTTCATTCATACACATCTTCTCTTTGTTGTTACACACACCATTCACATATTGAACGAGAGGCGGTGGGGAGAGGATTGATATGGTAAGGTTTGGATCTTGGGTTGGTAGACTACCAGCTTTTGCTGCTATGGTTGTTGCAGAGATGTCAATTCTGGGCCCTACACGTAATAAATGTGTTGGACCAATGGCTGGGTCTGACTCAACTGAGAAGGTTGTGCGAGGAAGGTTCCTTCGACTCAGCGGGAGTGTTAGCCAATGTAGACATAGAATTGCAGAAGCTAATCGTACTGACCAGCAACTCCAATTGCATTCTAATCAGGTCAAGCTTGTCCAGATTCGGCATCATCTGTTCGATCACAGTGAATTTCTTGAGGTCTTATGATCGTTTCTTGATGATATCCACCATGGATAGGTGGCTCCCTATGATGCTCAGATTGGAGCTTTCATCCCTGTCCAGCTCATGTCAAGATGCCATGTGAACTGGCTTCTAGATGTTGTGGGGCTAGTGCCAATATACATGGGACGACGACAAGGTGGCCTCTCCTTTAGTCATCTCCTTGAAGATCTACTAGATGACGTTCTCATCCTTGTTGAAACGTGAGCCACCACAAGCAGCATCCATGAGCTTCTTACTCTCAGCTATTAGTCTCCCGAAGAAGTGTTGTTACAAGAGGGTCCTAGTAATGTCATGATGGGGACATTTCTCTTGCAATTCAGTAAATCTCTGACGAGTTCAAAAATCACGGCTTTAAAAAGATGTTTTTATTTGTTCGTGCAAAAAATTTGGTTTGTCGTTCATTGTAGGCGGCGATCGGAATCGATCAAGAAATAACCACCAAAATTATTTGTCAGTTTTAATCAAGTGATTTTATGTTTATTTTACTTAGGCAACTCCCAAGGTCGATCACAAGGAGGCAAAGGAACAATCTAGATTTATGTCTATTAAGATTCGTGCAAGGCTTTCGAGGCGGTCTATTTTTTTTGGAATTTTTAATGCAAATAAGGGATGCAAGATGCACTTTCGGCCTATTTTAGGGACTAAAAATATAAACTATGTTCAAACGACATCCGAAAAATATGAAACTTGGTCACAATGTAAATTATGATGAAATTAATGCATTGTAATTTTTTTGGGATTTTTGGACGCAAAGTAAATTTTTTTATGAATTCTTAAATGCAAACAAAATGAATTTCAATTTTTAATTATAATAAATACTAAACCTACTTATTTTCAGAGAATAAAATTATCGAAGATCCATCACTAGGTGATGGATCTCAGAAACATACTAAACCGTGAATATGTAAGATCTAATACCTATTAAAAATCAAATACTGAAATATGCAAGATGATTTTTACAAGACAAAGTATGCAAGCAAATGCAAATCTTTTTGGGCACAATGTCAAGCACAATTAACTCTACAATATGTGATTTTTCAGGGATTTTTTGAGCAACGGTTAATCAATGGCAATTTTAAGAGCATAAAATGGGCAAAGTTTGCAAATTTCCATAAAATAATTAATTATTAATTAACCGCCAATTACAAAATATCCACAATAGTCAAGATGTAGAAAATTAAATGACGAACATCATGCTATTTTTAGATAAATAAAAGATGGAAAATAGAGGTCTAAAAGGAAGGAGAAATGCATGGGTACAGATGCAATAAATAAATAAATAAAGATAAAGTAGGGGGGCTTGTGCGTAATTACCAAGATGTCTGGGGTACTATCTACAATTTCTCTAGAGGGGCACGTGCGCAACACGCGCCTTCAGGTGGGCGGATTGAAGCGCAAATAATGAGAAACTTCGGGGATCCTTTTATAAATTACCAAATGGTCACGTGTTGTGCACGTGACCTTTGGTCTTCTACACAATTGGGAAGGACTCTAGGGGTGTTGGTGCAAATTTTCCACGTGGTCATGTGTCAGTCACGCGACCGTGGGGGCTGATGTATTGCTAACGTCCCTCCCCCTCACGTGCGCGGCATGTGGCGGGGGTCTCGGCTGTTGACCCGGCGGGCGGCTGCGGTGTACGACGGGATGGCCGATGCTCTGTGGAGGAGCACCGCCACTCGGTGGCATTGTCGTTTGCGGGATAGACGGCGGAGTTGATGAAGAATCGCCGAGGAAGGCGGTGTTGGTGGCTCGACGGCTGGCTGGAGCTGTTGTGATACCGATGGTGCTGCGATGGCCGACAAACGGTCGGGGGCGTCGATGAAGACATTGATGTTGGCGAAGTCGGAGTAGATGGCATCTACGGTGGAGACGAGGCGTAGTCGGTGAAGAAGCTGGAGGTCGTCTGGTCGATGGAGGAGATCGAAGAAGAGAGTGGTTGACACAACGAGGTGGTGGGGATGAATGGTGCATCTCCGAGCATAGAGCTTGGACGGAGGGAGGTCACCGGGGGTTAATCGTGTGGGCGAAGGAGATCGGGAGTGTGGATGAATGGCAGTAGGGATGAAATGGAGAGGGTTGGAGGAGTGCCTAGGAATGAGGGCTCGACGGTGAAGTTACCGAAGCGGAGCAGCCTGGAGGAGGTGGGCTGCGATGAGGTCGACGACTTCGGATCACGCCGAGGAGGAGGTGACCGGTGCTGTCACTTCTGGCTTGGTCCTGCGAAGTCGAGCGGTGGATGGGGGTCTTCGACTGCGGCTGTGCCTTTAAATAGGGCGAGGGTCATCGTTGGTGACACGAGAGAAGCGGGGGAGGTGGTTGCGACGAAGGCGGGGAAGCGGTTGCGAGGATAGAGGGGAGGCGGCATGGAGGATTAAGGAGTGGTGGTTGCGTAGGGGAAAGGCGGAGAAATCGGGGGAGAAGAGGGGAGGTAAAAGGCGACATCAGGGCCGTCCGATCAAGCGATGATCGGATGGCCCAGAGTCGACCACGTGGCAGTCGTAGGGAGAAGGATGGAGCATGTGCAGAGCACGTGCCTGGGAGCTTTTATTTTAATTTTTTTAAAAGATAAAAATCCCAAAAAACACTAACACGTGACGGCCCCAGGGGCGGCCACGTGTCATCACCAGAAAAAATCAAAGAAAAAGATTTTGTAAAAAAAAAAAAATAGTAAACGACCTCGGATCGAAAAAGTTTCTTCATGAAAAATGCTCGTCTCGATGAGATCTACAACTTTCATGAAGACATCAAAGCTAAAATCGATCAAATGCACAAAGTGATTTTTTGGGGTATCCCATGTACATAGAATACCTTGATTTTTTGGGTTTTATAATTTTTTTGTCATTTTTAAATCAGATAAAAAATCCGGAAAAAAAATAGAGAAATCAAAGATAAATAAAGACACCTAAATCTAATTTTTTTTGGATTTTTATTAATTAACAAAATATGTACATAAAATATCAGGTCAAAAATCGCTAAAATACACAATGTACGAAAGAGGCCCAAAACCCAACTTTCACATATAAGCTCCGATTCAATTGAACTTAGTCTTGTTTTGAAGGTAATTGAATGTACATTAGTTCAAAAGTGAGTAGGATCAAATCGGACACTGGATGGGGAAGATATGTGGCTTTTAGTCCGAAAATCCTGAAACTAGGGTTTGGGTTTTTGGTCCACTTATTTGGTTTAGTGATTTTTTTTGTATTTTTCATTTATTCTTGTTAGTGATATGTACACAATGGTGGTGATTTTGTGTCATTCGGAGTTCGCATGAATTAGTTAGAAATCAGGGGATTTAGGCTATTTACAGGTCAGGTTTGGCAGAATTTTTTGGCTTCTTATTTTGTGCAGAAATTATGGATAAAATGCAATTCTTATGAAAACATGCATGAATGCTAATTATGCAGAATAAATGCAGAAATGCTGATGATTTTGAGGGATTTTGAGCTTAATAAATTAGATTTAGAGTGATGAATTTGAGATTCATCATCCCCCTATACTTAAACCATGCTCGTCCCCGAGCATAAAAAAGACATGCCATGAGGTGAAAAGAGATTGGGTTCCATACCAAGACCATGAACTGAAGGTGAAAGTGAAATAAACTCGACCTTTGGATTATTTGTGTATCAGAACATTTGTGAGACTTAGAATTTTAAAAACAACAGTCCTCAAGTTCTACACATCATTGTCACAATTTCAGCTCAGAAGTCATCTTAGATCAATCCTCTTCCTAAAGTATACCCTATGAACATTGAACAACCGACTCATGTGTGTGAAGGGTTTTAGCTCTTCCCATCCAGAATGTCGGACTACCATGCTCCTCTCCTCTCCAGTAACTCGTCCTTGGGGAGTCAGGTATTTCCTTCTAAGGTCTGTTGTGCTGTGTTCACAATCGAATTGGGGGAGAAGTGAGAAGAAGGAGAAAAGAACTGGAGGGTGGCCAGTGTAGTCACCTCTCCTTGTGAAGATGGCCAGTGTAGCCGAGTCTCAACCAAGATCTGCAGGTTTCTTGAAGCTTGGACCTTTTTGGTCGGATTTTATTTGGTAGTTGTTTCTTTGTATTTGGAATTTTTGGTGGTTCTGCTTGGATCTTGTTGTGCCCCTACGGATATAGAATCTTTTTATTCCGTACATTTTTTTGGGGTCTTAGAAAAAGTATGCCCAGCCATCCATCCCTTTTCTGAAGCTTTATTTCAACCCGTACTCCAGTCTTTAGATTTCCATGCTACCAGAAAAGAAACTCACACAGTCTTCCAACATCCCGTCTGAGTTGAGCTAAGTGCATAGTGCGAGAGTACAAATTAATTCCCTATTCTAGAGTTGTACCCAGAATGAAGAGACCGGGTTAGACACTAAGAGTTAAACGCTGCACATTGTCATGTGGAACTCAAAGAATAAAGTCACAAGACTTGAAGCTCTTAAAATCCTATTTCTCGGTGAAGTTCCTCTGAAAATTAGGTGGATTAAGGTCAAGTCCAAACCACTCTCGATTTCTGCTCATAGCTTGGTTCAGAAACCAATGACTTTTCACAGATGCAGATGAATGCGATGCTGGATGAAGTGTAGGTGTGAAATGCAGACACTCATTTTTCTTTTTATACAAGAGATTTTTTATGCAAATAAGAAGCCATTTTCAAAAATTTTTGGGCAGAGCCAGTGTTAGTAGCAAAAATCCTCTTTCTTTTCTTTTCTTTCTCTCGATTTTTTTGATTACCCACCCTGTAAATACATATAGACTTACACGAAAGTACGAGATATGGGTAAAATATATACAAAGTATATACATACCCGCTATACTTAGCGAGTGCTGTGTCCTCAGAGCACAAGAAGCGTAATGAAGACATAGCTCGGGCTAAGCGGAAGAGAGTTAAAAATTTATATACAACGGGTTAATAAGAAGAGTGGAAAAAAGGCGGTCATGATATGTGAATGAGGAGAGTATATACAGGTGAGTGTCGGTTCCCCCTATACTTAGACTCTGGTAAGCCTAAGTGTAGAAGAAGGGTGGAAGTGAGGTGATCATACGATAGAAGAAGGATGGTATATACAGATGGCATCGGTCCCCCCTATACTTAGGCCTTGGCCTAAGTAAAAGAAGAAGCTGTATAAGGGGATCGATGAGGTCGGGAGAGAGGGTGGTACTGATATGATGGATCTTCAATGTCCTCGTTCTACGTGAAATAGATGGCCTCAACTTGAACTGACTGCTCTTTGGGTGATTCAATATATGGCTTCAGCAACTTTCCATTTACTGAGAAAGGTTGTGCATACTCTTTGAGTTCGGAAATGTCTACACTTCCATTGGTATGCACATTGATGACAATGTATGGACCCTCCATTTTGATTTTAGTTTGCCATGAAAAATCTTTAATCGAGCATTAAACAACCAAACTTTCTGCCCACGGACAAAGGTCTTGTCTCGAGTGTGTCTATCATGCCATCTCTTGACCTTGTCCTTATAAATCACACTGTTGTCATACGCCCGATTTCGGATTTCAATTAGCTCATTCAGATTTAGGTCTCGACATAATTTCCCAAGGTGACAACTCCAATTTAACTTTTTGATCGCCCATTCTGATTTGTGAATCAATTCTGCAGGTAGATGGCATGGCTTGCCATAGATCATCCTAAAAGGTGAAGTACCGAGTGGAGTCTTATAGGGTGTCTTATAGGCCCATAGAACTTGGTCCAATAGCTTTGACCAATTCTTCCTATCTGAACGGACCAACTTCTGAAGAATACCCTTCACCTCTCTATTAGAAACCTCTGCCATGCCACTAGATTGTGGATGATATGGGTTGGCTATTCTATGCTCAAATTTGTACTCCTTAGCCAAAGATCTCATCTCCTTATTCACAAAGTGGCTACCTCCATCAGAAATCAAAACTTTTGATATCCCGAACCTTGTGATGATATTATCCTTGATAAACTTACAGATCACTTTACTATCTGCGGTTCAGGTTGGAATAACCTCTACCCATCTTGATAAATAGTCAACCGCTAACAAGATGTACTCAAATCCATTGCTATTGGGAAAGGGACCCATAAAATCAATCCCCATGCATCGAAAATATAACAGAAAATCATTGGTTGCATGGGCATTTCATCTCTATGACCGACAATCCCTCCCATCCTTTGGCAAATCGAGCATGACCGTACAAATTCATTAGCATCTTTAAATAAGGTCTGCCAGTAAAATCCACATTGGAGTACCTTGTGCGCGGTTCTCTTTCTTGAATGGTGTCCTCCAGCCTCGAGAAATAACAATGTGTGAGGACACTCTGATATTCCTCCTGAGGAATACATCTTCCCCAGACACAATCCGGTCCTTCATAGAAGAGGAAAGATCGTCCCAATGGTATTTTCTCGAATCTGACTTCAATCGATCAATCATTCTCTTGGTCCAACCAAAGGGAACCTTCTTGGAGACAAGATAGTTCACTATGTCAGAATACCATGGGGTTGAATCAATGACGCAAACTGATTCGTCTGGAAAAGTCTCCTTAATTGGTCCGGTGTCAGGATGATCGTTTTGCTCGATTCGGGAAAGGTGATCAGCAACAACATTCTTTATGCCAGGTTTATCCTTGATCTCCAAATTAAATTCCTGGATTAACAAGATCCATCTCAAAAGTCGTGCTTTGGCATCCTTCTTATCCTTGCGATATCTAATTGCCGTGTGATCTGTGAAAATTGTCACCTTGGAGCCCAATACGTATGATCTGAATTTTTCAAGGGCCCAAACAACTGCGAGCATTTCCTTTTCAGTCCCTGTGTAATTTCTCTGTGCAGGATCCAACACTTTGCTTGCGTAGTGAATCGCATAAGGAATTCCATCTCTTCTTTGTCCAAGTACCGCTCCGACAGCAAAATCCGATGATCAGTCATGATCTCGAAGGGAAGAGACCAGTCAGGAGCTTGTATGATCGACGACTCACGTATTTCCTTTTTCAGGAGCTCAAAGGCCTCTAGACACCTGTGATTTACAATAAACTCGGTGTCTTTTCCTAAGAGCTCAGTCAGCGGGCGGGTGATCTTTGAAAAATCTGGGATAAACCTTTGATAAAATCCAACATGCCCTAAGAACGACCTCACTGACTTGACGTTGGTTGGTGGCTCAAGTTTTTTGATCACATCTACCTGAGCAGGGTCGATCTCCATTCCCTTTTTAGAGATGACGTGCCCCAACACGATACCCTCAGTCACCATAAAGTGGCTTTTCTCCTAGGAGAGTACCAAATTAACCTCCCTACATCTCTAGAGGACTCGGTCCAAGTGCGCTAAACATGTATCAAAGGAATCACCATGAACCGAGAAGTCATCCATGAAGACTTCCAGGAAATCACCAACCATTTCAGCAAATACGACAATCATGCACCGCTGAAATGTGCCTGGGGCATTACAAAGCCTGAATGGCATGCGCTTGAATGCGTAGGTACCGAAGGGACATGTGAACGTGGTCTTTTCCTGATCCTCGGGAGCGATAGCTACTTGATTGTAGCCGGAGTACCCATCAAGAAAACAGAAGAATGCTTTCCCTGCAAGTCTCTCCAAGTTTTGATCAATAAATGGCAGTGGAAAGTAATCTTTCTTGGTCGCAACATTCAGGTGCCTGTAATCGACACAGATATGCAACGACGTGGGTACTCGGGTCGCGATTTCTACCCCCTCCTAGTTGGTGACCATCTGGATTCCCGACTTCTTTGGGACGCATGAAGGGGGGGCACCCACTTGGAGTTGGAAATGGGGTATATAAATCCTGCTTCGCACCATTTTTCTATCTCTTTCTTAACCACTTATCGAAGATTGGGGTTTAATCTTCATTGAAATTCATGGGAAGGTCTTGCATTATCCTCAACATAAATTTGGTGCGAGCAGAGAGCGGGGTTTATTCCTACGAGATCCGACACATTCCAACCGATGGCTTTTCGATTTTGCTCAAGGACTTTGAGTAATCTAGACTCCTGATCCATGGTTAAGGATGATCTAATGATCACAGGAAATTTTTCTTTGGGTCCATTGAGAAATGCATACTTCAGCGTGGCAGGTAGTGGTTTCAGCGCTGGCAATTCTGAATCATCAATTAGATCTGGCTGAATGACTTTTGCATCTGGCTCAGTGTCGGTTAGCGGTGAATCATAGTGTGAGGTGCTAGCTACCAATTCTAAATAAAGGTGAGTCGGATCGCTAAAGAAATGTGGTAATTCGGCCAGAGCCGCGTCCGACTCGTCATCGATATTTCTTGATTGTCCCAAAGATGATGGAACTGACAAATCCGAGAGGATTTCTGTGTCATCAAGAGTGTAAATGTTTGGAAATATTTCACAAACTACATTGTGCATTATTTCTTCTTCCGAGGATGTGCTTTCCATCTGTAAGTCTGGCAGTTGGTCCCACAACCCAGTGATTCTGAGAAGATTGCATTCTGATGTTTCAGCATCTTCAGTGGTGGATTCGGAGTATGGCCTTTGCCACTTTGTTTGTTTCATCTCCAAGTCTACTTCTCCACCTGGAGAACGGAATTTCATCATACCAGAACTGTAATCGAATACAGCTTTAGCGGTTCTTAAGAATGGTCTTCCGAGAATGATTTGCGATTCCTTCCAATGGTTTGGGGTTTCCATATCAAGGACAGTGAAGTCCACTTTGTATTCCGTACCCTCAATAATGATGATGACATTCTTCACTTCTCCCTTAGGTTTTTTAGTGGTTTTATCATCAAATTGGAGTAAAGATGATGATTTCTTGAGAGGGCCTAACTCCAATCGATAATATAAGGCTAAGGGTAGAAGATTTATGGTAGAACCATTGTCGAGAAGTGTGCGTGCGAACGCAATGCCGCCAATGCGTCTCTCCACATAATGGGCACCTAGATCTTTTTTATTTCTCGACAAATGCTGATTTTTGACACATTTGGTAGTGGCAACTGTCAAGATATGAATCTCCACAAATTGACTTGTTTTCTTTGTACGAGTCCTGGTGGGAGTGCATTTTGCCTTCAAATATTTCTGAAAGGCTGGATTACTGTCCACATATCGATCAAAGATTACTTTGACTGTGATGTTTTGCTGGGAGAACCTTTCCATTACCGGGTCATCCTGAATGTTTTTCTTTTGTCTTCCTTTCTTGAGAGCATGCAGGAAAGGAATGGAAGTATTTGAGAGAGATAGAGGGACATAATCATAATAAAGAGCATCTTTATTAGACTTGGAGTTTTTATAATAAGATTTTTGATAATAATAAAATCAGGTTGCTGAAAAGGTGACAAAGGTATTTTTGCAGTAACTAGAGGTTCAAGGTCCTCTGCAGACTCCATAGATGCTTTCCCTTTTTCTCGTGCTAGGATCTTTAGAAGTCCTTCTTCTTCCTCCTTGGAAGCATCCTCCAGCTGATCTTCCAAGTCTTCATGGTCCGATTCCCTTGCCCGGTCAGGTACGACCACGGTCCTTCCGCTCTTGAGTGACATGGCATGGATATTGTCAAACGAAAGGATCTCATGTTCAGATGTGGAAAAATCTGAATAGTATACCTGGCCATTGTGTTGAGATGATTGGGATTTGTTCAAGCTATTGGGGTTAGCTTGAACTTGGGCGGGAATGGTTGTGGCTGGGACAATCTACTCATCCTTCCATCGGGATAAACGATTAACATCTACCCGTAGATCATACAGCTCATTTCGGAAGCTGCGAATTTCTTCAAGCATTTGCCTCTAGATATCAACCGGTTCTTCTGGAGGGTTGGATGATTGAGCTGATGGTCTGGGAGCTTGGTGTTGCTGACAGTATTGCTGAGGTTGGTTCTGGCGATGGTAGGGCTGCTACGACTTCGGATGCTGGAAATATGCAGTGTTCTGAGTGTGCTGTGGAGGCGGAGGAAATACAACATTATAAAAAGTGGGTGGACGTTGATAAGGCTGACGGTCCCCCATATTACCCTGTCGGGTAGTATCCTGTGTGTACCAAATGTCGTTTATTTTGAATATCAGGGGTGGGGCTTCTTTGACTGTCTCGGCTGATGGGGGTGGCTGTTGGGAAGCTTGGGCATAGGATTGGTCCTGAGCCCATGGTTGCTGTTGTTCTGATCCTGGCTGCTCCTGGACATGATGTACATGGTAGATCGGAACCATAGGTGCAGTAGGTGTACCCATCTTAGACACCTTCGTAGTGAGCTCGTCCATCTGTTTTGGGAATTGGGAGATCATGTTGTCGATGTCGCTCATTCTCTTATCCACTATTGTCAATTTATCAACTATGAAGTGCATGTTTGGAATCAAATCCTCTGCTATTTCCGTGACAGTTTGCTTCTCGCCTTTGGCTTGCTGGGTGTTCAGGGAATCAATGTATGCTTTACTAGAAATATGAGAACGGCTTGTTTCTGCCATTTGCTCCAGTACTTTCCAGACGATCTCAGCTCCACGCTATGTGTAATTCCCTCCGCAGGCAGCGCTAACTAACCCTTGAGTCTCATAGTTGAGGCCAGAGTAGAGTGACTGGACTTGGATGTTGTTATCCAGGTCATGACAGGGACATTTCTGTAGCAGGTCTTTAAACCTATCCCAAGCCTCACAGAGTGGTTCATTGGGCATCTGAGAGAAACTGGTGATGCGGGTCCTCATTTGGTTAGTCCGACTCAAGGGGTAGAATTTCTTCAAAAATAGGTTTTTGAACCTCTCATAAGTAGTTACAGTCACTCCTAAGTTCTTCACCCAGTAATCTGCCTTCCCTATCAAGGCGAAAGGTAGTGCAGTGATACGAATGTAGTCTTGGCTGACTTGTGGGTGCCTCAGATTAGAACATATCAGCTCTAAGTCCCACAAGAATTCATATGGCTCTTCAGTTGTATTACCATGGAACTGAGGTAATTGACTTACAAAATGTGGCTTCAGTTCATAGTGAATCTCTGGTTGTGGTGGCTGCAAATAATTCCTCACTCTGTACTGTCCAGGGTAGTATGCGGCTTTCATTGGCAGTTCTTCCCCAACATTCAACTGCTCGAGCTGTTCCCTCAATAACTGCTCTTGTTGCTCAGATATAACCAGTCTTGCTAGAATCATTTGAATAACATCGTCATTGGTTTCATCTTCAGGTTCTTTCTCGGAAGACATCTTGGGAGGCATCTCTTCTTCTTCACCTTTATGATATAAGGGGTTCGAGTTAATAGAGTGGAAAGAATCGATGTAAAAGTTTTCACGATATGTTTTGGTGAGAAAGAGACAGTGTGGGTCTGTCATCCCTCCAGGAAGAAGAAGGAATCGTAAGAATAGGGTTCTGGGGAAGGGTTTCTCGGAGGCCAAGAAGGTCCAGAGAAAGAGTATCTCCGGGCTTTTGAGATTTGAGAATTTGTGGTAGTGAGAGAAGGGTTCGCGGAGTTCGAACAAGAATTAGCACAATCTTTCATTCTCGAGGTTAACAAGAGGTTCACAGTTTATGATGTAGGCACAAGTGTGCGGTATTCGTTGATTGCTTATTGTCTACGTACAAACCAAACACAATACAAGAGTTTCTTTCACCAACTCACTCAGTGAAGGCTGTAAGAGTTCGACCAATTATCTTGTCAGTTTTAAATTGGTGAGAATTCAAATCTTGCAAACTGTTTAATCGAGTTGTTAGGTACCAAAATTTTCTTAAAGACTGTCCCGAGTTCGTACGACTAGTTGCATCCACATTCAGCCAGTATAGGTGTAAGTACGGACCGTAAAATGGCTACCCATGTTACTTAAGGATGGAACCTTGCGTAGTGTCCTTTAAACCACCCACTCTGCTAAGGAAGTCCGGACCGTAAAACGACTACCCGTATTCCTCACTGAGAAGTAGCTAATAGTTTTTAAAATCAGTATTCTATATGAAAGTCTTGGCTTGGCTCTGTCCTAGTGTGCATCTCTCTCCTCGCTGCAAGATAAAATCAAACAATGTCGGGGTTGCTCTCCCACAAGAATTCTTGATTTTATGGGTTCTTTAAAATCAGCTATGTTTAGCAGTCCCAATTTTAATGAAGCGATCACTGGAAAATTTAAATGAGCACAAATACATGTCTACTGTCCAGTCCCAATTTCCTTTAGGATTATGGGATAAAACAAGAGGAAGAAGTTCGGAAAAAGCCGATGCACGCAAAAACAATGATGGATTCTCAGTGAGAAGACTTAGAGTGCTTCCTCGCAATCTCCATGTGGGATGCAATACAGAATTGAAAATTTTATTCTAAATTCGTGCAAGCCGATGAAAACCGCACCTAAGCAGAAAGTACTATTAGCGGGAAAGAATTGATTTAAATTTTGGCTAAATTGAACAATCCGTGTGCGTCTTAATTAAAGTGCAGTGTGGCCTTAGATCCTACGAGCACAATAAAAAATGTAAATGCTCTGAGAGCCGTATGTGCAGGTCTATCCTAATCGCCACTCAAGTCGGACCCCACCCTCACCGGAGAGTGAAACATGCCACAACACACGACAAAAAAATTCAAAGTCTTTTTACATGCACGAGTCCAAACGGAAACCGCTGTAAATGAGCAGTTAAATAAAATTGCAGAAATTTAAAACCTAGACTCTACGCTCTCTCACGACCTGACTCAATCTTAAATTAATTGCGACTTTTTCGGATGTCGGTGAAGATGCTTCGGTTTCTTAAAAAACCGCTCCATGTACGCCGGGTACCTTGCAAAAAAAAGAGAGATAATGTAAGAGAGTGACTCAAAAATAATACAAAAGACAAGAAAAATAAATGCAGGAAAATAAATGAGATTTACAATGAACAATTTGGGGGTCAGACTACCCGAATGCGGAAAACCGAATGAAAATTTCAAAACACAAAACTAAGCTGTTTGCCTCCCCGGCAACGGCGCCATCTAACGAGTCTGAAAATCGTGGCTTTAAAAAGATGTTTTTATTTGTTCATGCCAAAAATTTGGTTTGTCGTTCATTGTAGGCGACGATCGGAATCGGTCAAGAAATAACCACAAAAATTATTTGTCAGTTTTAATCAAGTGATTTTATGTTTATTTTTCTTGGGTAAGTCCCAAGGTCGATCACAAGGAGGCAAAGGAACAATCTAGATTGATGTCTATCAAGATTTATGCAAGTGTTTCGAGGCGGTCTATTTTTTTGGAATTTTTAATGCAAATAAGGGATGCAAGATGCACCTTCGTCCTATTTTAGGGACTAAAATGTAAACCATGTTCAAACGATTTCTGAAAAATATGAATGGCCACAATGTAAATTATAATGAAATTAATGCACTGTAACTTTTTTGGGATTTTTGGATGTAAAATAATTTTTTTATGATTTCTTAAATGCAAACAAAATGAATTTCAATTTTTAATTATAATAAATACTAAACCTACTTATTTTCAGGGAATAAAATTATCAAATACTGAAATATGCAAGATGATTTTTACAGGATAAAGTATGCACGAAAATGCAAATCTTTTTGGGCACAATGTCAAGCACAATTAACTCTACAATATCTGATTTTTCGGGGATTTTTAGAGCAACGGTTAATCAATGGTAATTTTAAGAGCATAAAATGGGCAAAGTTTGCAAATTTCCACAAAATAATTAATTATTAATTAACCGTTAATCACAAAAACATCCACAATATGTCAAGATGTAGAAAATTAAATGACGAACATCATGCTATTTTTAGATAAATAAAATGATGGAAAACATAGGTCTAAAAGGAAGGAGAAATGTAGGGGTACATATGCAATAAATAAATAAAGATAATGGGGAGGGGTTGTGCTTAATTACCAAGATGTCCGGGGTACTATCTGCAATTTCTCCAGAGGGGCACGTACGCAGCACGTGCCTTCTGGTGGGCAGATTGAAGCTCAAATAATGAGAAACTTCGGGGATCCTTTTATAAATTACAAAATGGTCACGTGCCGTGAATGTGACCTTTGGTCTTCTACGCAATTGGGAAGGACTCCACGGGCGTTGGCGCAAATTTCCCACGTGGTCACGGGCCAGGCACGTGACCGTGGGGGCTGATGTATTGCTGACGTCCCCCTGCCCTCACGTGCGCGGCATGTAGCGGGGGTCTCGGGTGTTGTCCCAGCGGGCGGCTGTAGTGTATGACGGGATGGCCGATGCTCAATGGAGGAGCACTGCCACTTGTTGGCGTTGTCGTTTGCGGGATAGACGGTGGAGTTGATGAAGAATCTCTGTGCAAGGCGGTGTTGGTGGCTCGACTGCTGGCCGGAGCTGCTGTGATGTCGATGGTGTTGCGATGGCCAACAAACAGCCGGGGGCATCGATGAAGACATTGATGTTGGCGAAGTCGGAGTAGATGGCGTCTGCGGTGGAGAAGAGGCGTAGTCGGTGAAGAAGATGGAGGTCGTCTGGTCGATGGAGGAGATCGAAGAAGAGAGTTGTTGACGCGACGAGGCGGTGGGGATGAATGGTGCAACTCCAAGCATAGTGCTTCGACGGAGGGAGGTCGCCGGGGGTTGATCGTGTGGGAGAAGGAGATCGGGAGTGCGGATGAATGGCGGTAGGGATGAAATGGAGAGGGTTGGAGGAGTACCTAGGAATGAGGGCTCGATGGTGAGGTTACCGGAGAGGAGCAATGCTTGGAGGAGGTGGGCTGCGATGAGGTCGGCGACCTCGGATCACACCGAGGAGGAGGTGACCGATGCTGTCACTTCTGGCTTGGTCCTACGAAGTCGAGCGACGGATGGGGGTCTTCGACTGTGGCTGTGCCTTTAAATAGGGTGAGGGTCATCGTTGGTGACGCGAGAGAAGCGGGGAGGTGGTTGCGACGAAGGCGGGGAAACAGTTGCGAGGATAGAGGGGCGGCGGCGTGGAGGATTGAGGAGCAGCGGTTGCAGAGGGAAAGGAGGAGGAATCGGGGGAGAAGAAGGGAGGTAGAAGGCGACATCAGGGGTGTCCGATAGGGCGATGATCGAGTGGCCCAGAGTCGACCACGTGGCAGTCGTACGGAGAAGGATGGGGCACGTGCGGAGCACGTGCCTGAGAGCTTTTATTTTAATTTTTTTTAAAGATAAAAATCCCAAAAAACACTGACACGTGGCAGCTCCAGGGGCTGCCACGTGTCATCACCAGAAAAAATCGAAGAAAAAGATTTTTTAAAATAAAAAAGAAATAGTAAACAATCTCGGATCGAAAAAGTTTCTGCACGAAAAATGCTCGTCTCGATGAGATCTACAACTTTCATGAAGATCAAAGCTAAAATCGATCAAATGCACAAAGTGATTTTTTGGGGTATCCCATGTACATAGAATACCTTGATTTTTTGGGTTTTATAAATTTTTTGTCATTTTTAAATCAGATAAAAAATCCGAAAAATATAGAGAAATCAAAGATAAATAAAGACACCTAAATCTAATTTTATTGGATTTTTATTAATTAACAAAATATGTACATAAAATATCAGGTCAAAAACCGCTAAAATACACAATGTACGAAAGAGGCCCAAAACCCAACTCCCACATATGAGTCCGATTCACTTGAACTTAGTCTTGTTTTGAAGGTAATTGGATATAAATTAGTTCAAAAGTGAGTAGGATCAAATCAGACACTGGATGGGAAAGATATGTGGCTTTTAGTCCGAAAATCCTGAAACTAGGGTTTGGGTTTTTGGTCCACTTATTTGGTTTAGTGATTTTTTTGTATTTTTCATTTATTCTTGTTAGTGATATGTACACAGTGGAGGTGGTTTTGTGTCATTCGGAGTTAGCATGAATGAGTTAGAAATTAGGGGAGTTAGGCTATCTACAGGTCAATTTTGGCATAATTTTTTGGCTTCTTATTTTGTACAGAAATTATGGATAAAATGCAATTCTTATGAAAACATGCATGAATGCTAATTATGCAGAATAAATGCATAAATGTTGATGATTTTGAGGGATTTTGAGCTTAATAAATGAGATTTAGAGTGATGAATCTGAGATTCATCAACCTCTCACTAGCCTCACGAATGGATTTGTGATTGGCTTGGGTGAAGTTGGCGATGTGGACATGCATCAGGTGATGTCGCTCAAGAGGATAATATTTATGTATAAAGGCAGACTTCAGCTTTTCCCATGTTGTGATGACCTTCCCCAAGTGATTGATCTAATGACAGGACTTTTACATGGAGATTGAACAAAAATGTCATCATCTTGACTATTCCTAACAGTATGTTAGGGTAGTGCGTTGTGCCACAAATGCGCCTGAACTGTTGTAGGTGGATATAAGTTTCTTCGTTTGCATTCATGTGGAATCTTGGTAAGAGCACCAAGAGTTGAGGCTTTAATTCAAAATGGGTGTGGATTGTTGGGATTTGGATCCACTCAGTAACTTGAATGGCTCCAAGATTGTAAGTTTCCTTGAGAGTTGGTTTGGGATTCTCCACTCGAGCTTCTTTTGTAGGGCATGCATGACCTCCACCTGCTCGTTCTTGTTCTTCTCTTCCTCATCTTCATGGGTTGTCTCTCCTCATCCTCAAATCATTGAGCATGTTCTGGAAGGCGACCTAGGCCAACACCTGGTCGGTGAGATGCTGTTGTATTGCTTGAATGGAGGTGAGAAGCTAGGCATTCATGGCATTTTGGTATGGCTGACCATGCTCTATATGTAGTTGTGGCAGGTGTTGCGGTCCCTTCCCTTTTCCTACAGGAGCCATCTCTATCTCTGAATCTGTATATAAAAAAATCTCTGGTTCTAGATCAGGATAATGATCTGCACATGGAATGATGCCTCGATCAGTTTGGGTATAAGCATCATAAGGATTGAATCGTTTTGTGTTAAGGTCAACACGCAATTTCATTAAGGATGGCGAAGTGTATGGATTGAAATCAATTACCATCCAAAATGGGCGAATTATAGGACAAGAGTGATCCAAGATTATTGAAGTGGATGGTGAGTCTGTAGATCGATTCCTGGAGTTCAAACTGGGTTCTCAAGAATCTCCTTGAATTATTAGAGAAGGCGAGCACACGGAATCGATCTCGGTGTCGATAAGTCTCGAGTAAGCCATCCTTGTGTCACCATCTCGAAGATCAATAGGAGATTAAGAATGGAAGGATGATATGGAGGTCAAACAAGGAAAAGAGAGAGTGCAAAACATTAGAATACTCGAAATAAGCAAGGGATCAATTGAGGACTAAAATAGATGAAAGTGGAAAAGTCACCAAATGTGTGGGACTAATCTTTGAACTTAACTAAATATAAAAAACCAAACAATTATGATTTTACCAACTCAACACAGATGAAGCTGTAAAAGTTTGAATATTTTTTATCTTTTCAATTTTATTTTTGTTTGCAGGCAAAATCTTATAACAAGTCCTTATGAGCACTAACCCTATAGGCGTGTGTGTAATGGTTGGCAAGCGCCTCGTACTTCTTCCACCTCATGTGTAACCTATGATCTATGCACTGAAAGGTCTTTGATCACGTGCCTGGGGTCTACTCACACAAAGAATAAGAGAGGAAGCCAATAGGCAAAACCAAACTCCGGACCTCTCTCGTAATGGAATCACTCGTGAGCTTGCAAGGACATACTCAAATGCAAACTGATGAGACAAGCACACCTGCGAGGGAGTGGCCTACGCTCAGTACTTCAAACCAAGTCAGATGCTCTAAACAAGGTGGGAACACCGTGCTCGACGAGTCCCTACTCAGTCATCTACAATATAAGCACCAATACTTCACCGTCCCAGGTAATAATCAAAGCACCATAGATCGAGATTTGGGCTATATTACTTATGGGTCGCGCCTCATTCGGTTTGAAAGGTACCTGAAAACAATGAGAGATTTATGAACCCCAAACAATGATGTCCATTACAATTTTTATTAGTTTCGAAGTATTATTAGAAATCCCTTTGATTTAATTTTTAGTTTTCAATTTTTTGAGTATTTTTCAGAGCAAGCTGCCTAACAATTTTTTTGTAGTTTTTATGTCCTAAGTGACATAAACACATGGGGGAGAGGACGGAAAAGCCATGCAAGTTGTCACTACGGTGGAAATCTCTCCTTAGTGACTAATGACGCATGCAAAGAGACAATTACTTACAGTGCTTCACATCTCTCTCCATGCAGGATGCAAAATAAAATAAATAAACATATGTTATATGTTCGATATGCAAATGATAGAAATCACCCTAAATAGGAATTGCTATTAAACATGAAGAATCAGATGCTAATTATTCAAAAATGAGATCCAAAAGTCCAATCTCGGAAGCTCATCGGTGCCGTCTACAATGGGTCCTACAAGTGTTGTATGGAACTTCTCTCAGTGCTTGACCTCAAGTCCAGATAATCAACAATTAATTTTGACTAAGTTCAAATGTAAAGAACTATAGGAATATGCTTCTATTAGGCATTTGGGCCTACTTTACTGTATAATAAATCCTAATGTCTAAGGGCTCATTCCACAAAACAAATGAAACAAATGCAGAAAGCTTAAAACATGTAAAATAAAATGAAAGAAAGGTGATAAAACATGAAAAATCGTGTCGAGGCCCGTATGTGAACAGACACCTGGTCAATGTACCTCGTTATGTTTGGTAGTGTCCAAATTATTAAAAATTAAACTAAAAATAAAATGACACTCTCTTCACAAAAATGAAAAATAAAAATGCTACGATTGGTATGCACTTCTCCTTTTTCTTTGTTCCTCTTGAAGGATATGGTTAGATCCTCAAGCGCATCACGGAAGCGTGATCGTCGTATCGAATACGACGAAGAACGACTAGTCGCACTAGTTGTTCTATGCAGCGGAAATTAAAATTTTTATGTGACGAAATCACATGATCCAAGAACACTTCTCGGATCGTTTCGTCTAAACCACAAACAAGTATTAGGTTTACCTCTTGAAGCGTGGTTGCAATCGAGTCTCTAAACGAAGAGACCTCCTGTCTCAAGTCCGATCCGACGGAGGAGACGCTTGCGAGCACGGGGATGAACCGCGTGCTTCTCACAATCCATGTTGATGATCCAAGCGGTGGATCTCCTGATATCGACACACGAGATCCGACGTCTTCTTTACGAGCAAGGCATGCCGAAGTAGACGGAGTTCCACGAGCAAAACATCGGGCAGCATAACGACGGTGCCGCAGCGATGGAGAGCCTCTCTAGGGCATCCATGGTGGACGGCCGTGAGAGGAAGAGAAAGAGAAAGAAAGAGAGAGAGAGAGACTTGTTGTCTCACTTATGTGTAAAGAAGAGCAATGGGGTGCCTCTCCTTTTATAGGGTTTTGGAATCCATGGATCTCAATCCATGTGTCAACACAAATCCAATGGTCCACATTAATTTGTGTTTCTTTCAATGGTCATGATTTGTTGCTAAAAATACAACAACAATTAATTTAATAAAAATCAAATATATATTAAATATAATTTGATTTATATCAAATCAATCTCCATTGGAGTTATAGGAAAGGAGGCAAGCCTCCTTCCATAAGGAGGGTGGACGGCCACCACATTCCTTATGGAATTGTGGCCGTCCCCTCTCCTCATTAGGAAGGGAGCTTCCTTTTTCCTATTACATGAGATTACATTATCTCATGATTCTCTCCAATATTTGCAACAACATTTGTTGCAAATTATTTCACAAAAATAAATCCAATTTATTTTGTGAACATTGCAATCATGTCATTGGAAATTTGTGAATCATCTTCACAACCCAAAACAAAATGTAAATTACATTTTCAATTCAATGTCCAATGTGAATCCAATTCACATTAACATTTAATTAACAAATGTAAATTACAAATAGCTCTCTCTTATATATTATAAATCACATTTATAGTATATATGACTAATATGGATATTGCTATCCACATTATTCATATCCATGATAATTAAATCACATTTAATCATCTTGGATCTTTATTCTCTTGTTCTCAAATAATATGAATCACATTCACATTATTCACATCTTTGATAATCAAATCACATTTAATTATCTCAGATAACTCTCTTTATAATATGAAACAAATTCATATTACTCATGATAATTAAATCACATTTAATTATCCATTTTCTCAATGCTCGGATACATAAATCAACAATAGAATTATCCATGAACTCCTTCAAGGATAATGCGCTTTCTCTGCAGATATTTGGAGATAAGGACAGGGCGATTGTATTGTTCCACGTATAGTGACATGGATATTGAGATCATATCTCAAATCCAGATCGTGGGCCTCCCATAGATGCTTGATTAAATCAAGACCGTAAATCTATTCTTCTTATTGCATCTGAATCACATTCAGATCAATGTCCAACACTTGGACCAAGATCAGATTACTTCTCTACTGAGAGGAGTCACTAAAATCCAGACCCGTTTCATCACTCCCTAGGAATGGAAGCGTCATGGTTATACAATCGTTTATGATCACATCACCCTCAGGTATTCCCAATACCTGTACATCCTGCATACTGGAAGACTCAGACTAAACCCGAAGTATTGGATCAACTTTATACTGTCTACTTCATGGTTTTGTTAATAAGTTTCTCATTCGATCATTGGGAGTTGGTATCAATCATACACTTTCCAAAAGCGTACATCATACCTTGGTCTTGATCATATACTTTCCAAAAGTATATATCAAACCTACAAATTCAGTCAAGCTTCCAAAGCGAGACGACCGTGCGCACGGAATTTGATTCTTCCCAATATCTCATGAGTGAGCTCATGTCTTGCGGTTCAGTAACTGAACCTGTATGATCCCTTTGAGAGATCGTATTACTCATATGCCCTTATATGCACACCAGCGCGCCGGTGTGTAGACCTTGATTAGGTCATCAACCTATTGGTCTGCCAAATGTACACACTCAGACATATAGTAACACATCTGTCTCCGGTCAGAGGATGCGTGCCTATATCATGCCAGCATACGATATAGGACTTTGGTTATCTCGATCTCGTTAAGTCAACTCTTTGACCTAACTAATCTGACACCTTCGAATCTCTATTCCTATGCAGAGGACCTGCATCAAGAGGTCGGTCAGATATCAGCCTTCATAGATAAGGATTGCCATCTCCTACTCAGGCTGGAGATCATCTCTTAACAATCATCTGACGGTGCTTGATGAGTCCTCAATCTAACTCTTTAGATATTCATCCAAGCACCAGCCTCTATGATTCAATAGTTGAATCAACAGCTGTATGATCATCAAGATGGCCATGGTACATAACCCTAATTGTACTAAGGGACCTATTATGCAAATTATGTATTCTTCATTTCAGATTAAGGAGTGAATTGCAATAACATTTATTGCATAATGGCTCGCAGTGGGCTCGCATTTCCAACAATCTCCCACTAGCCCAAAGAGCCATTAATGGGCTAATCATTTAAACCCGTACTCATGTGACAATCATAGGCTATTAAGAAAATAGCTAGGTAAGCTGATCAGTCACTCTGTTCCCGCAAGACTACGCCAAGTCCTTTTACGGCACTTGCATATCCCTAGTAACAGTGCTCGCATCTAATGAGAATGTTGCATCTCATGCAACCAATACTCAATCTAGTTGGTTACAGTGTCCCTGACATCATAACCAGTATCCCCATAATCCTTATTAGAATACCTTCATTCCCGGAGATCTCTATCTCCTAAGGTATCTAAAGTTTAGACCCTTATAGATCACTATCTACATGGTCTTAAACTTTTGAATATAAGACTTTGAGATCATTATCTCTAAGTTTCATCATCTTTGAAGATATTATTATTACTGCAATTAAGTGTTTTATTTCCATAGTAGGATTAGTAACATTTTACTACTCCCACTGCATGGTAGATATCTGGCTTTTGTACACATCTAGCATACACTCAGCTTCTCGTAACTAATGCACAAGTGCAAGTAGTTCTAGCATTTACTTCCTCAACTCTTTGAGGTGCTATCCCTTCAGACAGGTCAGAACCATATCTTAAGGGATGGAAGCCTTTCTTGGGATTTTCCATAAAATAGAATATGTCCAAGGTGTACTACTAATGTGACAGTCCCAATACCCTCTTCTCTTTGCTCCTGAACACTTTCAGAACTAAGATCCAAGAGGTATCCTTGAGATCATATCTCAAGTTATGGAACAATCAGATTATAAAACACTTATTATTATCCTTATATCATTTTAAATGATCAGGATATCATCTACATTTAGCGCAATGAACACATAAGCACTCCCACTAAGCTTCGCATGGCTCATCAAGATTCCATTTGAAATCATAATATTTATAATTTCATCAAATCTTATGGTCCATCTCAAAGAAGCTTATTTGAGTCCTTAGATGGATTCCTTAGCTTGCACACTTTGCTTTCCTCAATCATGAAGCCCTGGGGCTACTTCATGTGAATATCCTCAGAGAGGTATTTATAGAGGAATTCAATCTTGACTTACATCTTTGAAGATGTAATAGTCAAGTTGTGCAACCAAGATTAGCAATATTATGATGTTTTTAAGCATGGTCACCGAAGAGTAAATCTCATCGCAAGCAATGTCTTCTCTTCCGATGTGTAGCTCATGGCTACGAACCGTGCTTTTGGAGGTCTCCACCTTCTCATCAGGTTCCCTTTCTCTTGAAGATCCATTTACACCTTTACAGGTATTACCCATATAGGTGGATCCTCGAGGGTCCATATACAACACTTGTATATGAAGTCTACGTTAGACTTTTATTGCTAAAATCCATCTTTCCATGTCATGATCCTTAGGAGCTTCATCACATGAAGTCCGATCATTGTCAGACTTAACTGACACATGGAATACATCGTCAAACTCATTTGAAGAGGTATTAATGTTTCATCATTAATTGTCCTTTTTAGTTTCCAATTTAAGGAGCCTCATTATCTTCTCAAGATTAAATGAGTTCCTACACTTCATTTTCATCTTGATTCTCAAGAGTCTCAACCTCTAAGAATCATATTCTCAGAGATGAGATACTTTAAGAATCTCAAGGTCATAAAGTAGGTATCCAATACCATCCTTTATTTTCCTAATGAAGCAGCACTCTCAAGTGCTAGATTCCAATATACATGGAACCTTATTAAGGATATACATTGTAGTCTCTACTACACATACATACCTGGAAACTAAGGAATAATTATGCTAAAATTCATCATTGATAAGATCATGTCACACATGATCCAATTGTATCTCCTTATAACTCTATTGAGTTAAGATGTGTTAGGAGGATTGAGATAGAAATGATATTCATATCTCTATAAGGTATTCTTTGAATTTATCTAACAGGTACTTGCTACCTAGATTAGATCAAATTCATTTTATCTTCCTTCAAACTTTGGTTCTAAACCAAAAATAATGAAATCTTTGAACATTTCAAAGGCTTCTTAGGTGAAGAGAAGAAATCTCATATCATACATAATCATCGATAGATATCACATATCCACAATGTTTACTATGATATAGATGATCCACATACATCAATATGTATGAGATCCTGAATACCTTGACATCTTACACCTTTCTCTAATAAGGGTGTATTGGACATTTTTCTTTGAATACAATATTCATAAGTATGTAAGTTTTGAAAGTTTAGACATTCTAAAGTTTCATCTCTTACTAGTCTATTGATCAAATCAATAGATAAATGTCCAAGGCTTGATGCTAGATCATTGTCAAATGATCTTCATCCTCCTATTGATCTTAAGGTTTAATTTCAATATTTAGAAATGTTAATGAACCATTCATTAATTTTCTAATTTAGTGAAGTCCACTAGATTATTAGATTACTATCTGAAATATATACATCATAACTCTTTATGATAGTTCTATCTCATATTCATGTTCATTTCTAACATTTAGAAACAAACAGTGAGTGTATTCTTATATCTAGGTCATAGAGACATTCTCTAAGACTAAGGACTCTCCCATTGAAATTAACAAGTCTATCAATCCAACAGAGATTGTTGCAACAATTGCATCAATATCCATGTGGATAACTATAAACCTTTAAGATCAAATTTTCCAGTCTTCTAAAACATATGCAACCTATTGCAAATGTCATCAGAAGATTGAGATACAATTATTTGACTTTATCTTATTTAATAAGCAAGTCAATATCAATGATTTATGTAGATTAATCCGATTCTCCATCCGAGTCCTTCTCTAAGGATTCTACATAGACTTGATAGTCATACTATCAACACATCAACTTATTGCAGTATTGGCATTCATCCAACTCTTCGGATGACATATGGAAGTCATAGATGTACAGTCAACTCTTTGACCATACTTCTTACTCGAGTCCAACCCATGCTTCCACTGCGCTCCCTTTATCTATAAGCAACCATTGCTTAAGACTAAGGATCTCTTATGTAAGAGCATTTCAACATGTATACATGCTTCATTAAATTCATACAATATGAATATTATGAAGCTTCATGAATGACCAGAGTATAGATAGTAGAATGATGACACTCATCATCTACATCCATCTAAACTCTTAAAACATAGGTTCAGGTAGGTACTCAAACAATTTGAATACATCATCTCTTATAGAGCCACCATTCTGCATGATGCAGTGAACCATCTCATTCATGTTAAATGTCAAGAGCACATATGTATGCCAGAATATCTTCATTACATTTATAAGGATTATTTGACAATTGCGATCATCATCGACATGTCACTTCCAAAGTACATCCGATGAGAGATCAAGACTGTAGAGACATACAAACCCCAGGGTTGTAGTCCTATTATCTATTTAATTGTCATTCCTCAATATTATGAGGAAACTTGCACATTGCTACCACATACATTATGTGTCCAATTGCAAGTACAATATCTGGATCATGAGTCCAATCCATGATATTTTACTGGTTATTATTGAGTATATCATTGAGTGGATTTTAATGAAGGATCATCTGAAATAAGAAATTTGCATAAATATATATATATATTTTGCTTTGATTTAGGATTTTTATATCAAAGTTGTCTTGTCTTGTCAACACTGAAAGTTCATTCCCTTAATCACTTTCAATGTAAGAGATATACTTACCATTATATCTCAACAAGATCTGGAATCTCCTTCCTTATCTTTGTTACATCCCAATAATATGAGAATCTGCAACTCAGATAAAAAGAAGCGGGAACACATTCCGCCTTGCAAGTCCAACTTGCATTCCCAATTCGGTCTTTAACACCCGAGCCCACCACCCCTAAGGCGATGTTCACCCGTCGTTAATTGAACCAACCGTCAACAGGAATAGTACTCGCATACGCAATCCAATATCGCCCCAATAATATGAGGATCCGATATTGGGGTCACTACGTATACGACCTTACTCTTTCGAGAAGCAAAGAGCCCGATCTAGATGCGCTTGCTTACATGAGCTGTCACTTCGGACAGGCGTCTCCTACATACAATCCCTGGCGACAGAACCCTTCGCCTTGACGGGAGACCATGGATGTCACTTATGTGATCCTCCATATCATATTCAAATTCTAATTAATCATTATGAATCATATTCATTATGATTAATTCTTCCAAGGGAAATAACACATCCATTTATAATAGAGTGTCTTAATTTTAATTGGATTCCAATTAATCTAATCATATTAAATTAATGATCCAACTAATATCCAACAAACAATTTTTAATTGTTACTTGAATTATGGTATTATCTCAAATACGTATTATTTCGAATTTTAATAATTAGAAATACATCATGATTTCTTAAGCATTATACTAACCCTACCCGCTGTCATGGCCAGTACCGACGAGAGTGGGACGGACCACATACGTTGCAACCCGCAACCCCAATGCTCTCCGACTAGACACCATATCCACCTCGGGAAAGGATAATGCAAAATAGATCATTTTGTACTTGAGATGATCATCGGTTCTTCAACCGAAATTATACCATATAGTAATAATCAAAACAATTTTGATTAACATTATAATGAGATTTGCTAAACAAATCCCAAGTCCTATTCAAGCAACATGTTTGTTGGAATGTTGATCATGTAGATCATGTAACCAATCTTGATCTAGATCACATCTAATCATTTGTTGGTTAGGGAAAAGTCATTTAAGGACATAATTATCATTAAATATTTCACAAATATTTATGCATAATTATTCCAGGAAATTAAACAACTTAATTTCACTAATTAATTAAATGACAATCACTAGGTTCTTGATTAGGAAAGTATTTTCAGCAGTGACCCTCACTTACTAAAAATACCATATCTCAATCAATTTAAATCCAAATTAAGCAAAGTAAATTTCTAAAGTTTGCTAACTTGATTTAAAACAGAACCCAAGTGATTTGCACGCATTTCAAGGCGTTTCAAATCCGCAATTAACATCTTAATTACGTCATGATCCGCAGTCCCCGAAACAGTGGATACATGTTCACTAAAATGAGCATATCTAGAGCAAACGGAATCGAAATCACGAAACTCAGATCCTACGGTTTCCTTATTTAATGGGGAACAAAATCCAGTTATTATTTTCGTGTTTAAACAATTTGAAAAGTGCCGAATTTATTTATTAAACAGATCTGCGAAATCAAATGCGATAAAAAATTTCGCGACCTTAACGAACCCAAGTCGTCCTCGGTTTTTCGAATCATATTCGAAACCGTCGACCTAAGGCTCTGATACCACTTGAAGGATATGGTTAGATCCTCAAGTGCATCACGGAAGCGTGATCGTCGTATCGAATACGACGAAGAACGACTAGTCGCACTAGTTGTTCTATGCAGCGGAAATTAAAATTTTTATGTGACGAAACCACATGATCCAAGAACACTTCTCGGATCGTTTCGTCTAAACCACAAACAAGTATTAGGTTTACCTCTTGAAGCGTGGTTGCAATCGAGTCTCTAAATGAAGAGACCTCCTGTCTCAAGTCCGATCCGACGGAGGAGACGCTTGCGAGCGCAGGGATGAACCGCGTGCTTCTCGCAATCCATGTTGATGATCCAAGCGGTGGATCTCCTGATCTCGACTCACGAGATCCGACGTCTTCTTCACGAGCAAGGCATGCCGAAGTAGACGGAGTTCCACGAGCAAAACATCGGGCAGCATAACGATGGTGCCGCGGCGATGGAGAGCCTCTCTAGGGCATCCATGGTGGACGGCCATGAGAGGAAGAGAAAGAGAAAGAAAGAGAGAGAGAGACTTGTTGTCTCACTTATGTGTAAAGAAGAGCAATGGGGTGCCTCTCCTTTTATAGGGTTTTGGAATCCATGGATCTCAATCCATGTGTCAACACAAATCCAATGGTCCACATTAATTTGTTTTTCTTTCAATGGTCATGATTTGTTGCTAAAAACACAACAACAATTAATTTAATAAAAATCAAATATATATTAAATATAATTTGATTTATATCAAATCAATCTCCATTGGAGAGATAGGAAAGGAGGCAATCCTCCTTCCATAAGGAGGGTGGACGCCCACCACATTCCTTATGGAATTGTGGCCGTCCCCTCTCCTCATTAGGAAGGGAGCTTCCTTTTTCCTATTACATGAGATTACATTATCTCATGATTCTCTCCAATATTTGCAACAACATTTGTTGCAAATTATTTCACAAAAATAAATCCAATTTATTTTGTGGACATTGCAATCATGCCATTGGAAATTTGTGAATCATATTCACAACCCAAAACAAAATGTAAATTACATTTTCAATTCAATGTCCAATGTGAATCCAATTCACATTAACATTTAATTAACAAATGTAAATTACAAATAGCTCTCTCTTATATATTATAAATTACATTTATAATATATATAACTAATATGGATATTGCTATCCACATTATTCATATCCATGATAATTAAATCACATTTAATCATCTTGGATCTTTATTCTCTTGTTCTCAAATAATATGAATCACATTCACATTATTCACATCTTTGATAATCAAATCACATTCAATTATCTTAGATAACTCTCTTTATAATATGAAACAAATTCATATTACTCATGATAATTAAATCACATTTAATTATCCATTTTCTCAATGCTCGGATACATAAATCAACAATAGAATTATCCATGAACTCCTTCAAGGATAATGTGCTTTCTCCGCAGATACTTGGAGATAAGGACAGGGCGATTGTATTGTTCCACGTATAGTGACATGGATATTGAGATCATATCTCAAATCCAGATCGTGGGCCTCCCATAGATGCTTGATTAAATCAAGACCGTAAATCTAATCTTCTTATTGCATCTGAATCACATTCAGATCAATGTCCAACACTTGGACCAAGATCAGATTACTTCTTTACTGAGAGGAGTCACTAAAATCCAGACCCGTTTCATCACTCCCTAGGAATGGAAGCGTCATGGTTATACAATCGTTTATGATCACATCACCCTCAGGTATTCCCAATACCTGTACATCCTGCATACTGGAAGACTCAGACTAAACCCGAAGTATTGGATCAACTTTATACTGTCTACTTCATGGTTTTGTCAATAAGTTTCTCATTCGATCATTGGGAGTTGGTATCAATCATACACTTTCCAAAAGCATATATCATACCTTGGTCTTGATCATATACTTTCCAAAAGTATATATCAAACCTACAAATTCAGTCAAGCTTCCAAAGCGAGACGACCGTGCGCACGGAATTTGATTCTTCCCAATATTTCATGAGTGAGCTCATGTCTTCCGGTTCAGTAACTGAACCTGTATGATCCCTTTGAGAGATCGTATTACTCATATGCCCTTATATGCACACCAGCGCGCCGGTGTGTAGACCTTGATTAGGTCATCAACCTATTGGTCTGCCAAATGTACACACTCAGACATATAGTAACACATCTGTCTCCGGTCAGAGGATGCGTGCCTATATCATGACAGCATACGATATAAGACTTTGGTTATCTTGATCTCATTAAGTCAACTCTTTGACCTAACTAATCTGACACCTCCGAATCTCTATTCCTATGCAGAGGACCTGCATCAAGAGGTCGGTCAGATATCAGCCTTCAGAGATAAGGATTGCCATCTCCTACTCAGGCTGGAGATCATCTCTTAACAATCATCTGACGGTGCTTGATGAGTCCTCAATCTAACTCTTTAGATATTCATCCAAGCACCAGCCTCTATGATTCAATAGTTGAATCAACAGCTGTATGATCATCAAGATGGCCATGGTACATAACCCTAATTGTACTAAGGGACCTATTATGCAAATTATGTATTCTTCATTTCAGATTAAGGAGTGAATTGCAATAACATTTATTGCGTAATGGCTCGCCATGGGCTCACATTTCCAACACCTCTTTCCTGCTCTCTCTCCAGGTTGGCTCAAAAGAGAAAGCCAACTCCGTACACTGTAGGTGCATCCACCTCCTAAGAGATAGCCATCTCCTAATGGTTCCTCGCAAGAAAGATCAACAAGAAAACATGGATTATAACAATCAAATAATTATCAAAATAAAATAAGCAGAAAATAAAGGAAAAATAACGTGCAACTGTGTATACAAAATGTTCTACAATCCATTGCTCTCTGGCAACAATGCCATTTGTTTGACTGCCAAAGTCAGAGTTGTGCATCCACACAAGGTGGGAGCACAGTCGTTTAAGTGACCTCTCACAGAGACCAAGCGATTAAGACAACAACCCACACAATAAAATAAAGCAATGCAAACTAAGGTGAGAATCAAAATTTATTATCCCCTATGATGAATGTGTATAGCATATAAGCAGGTAGGGGTCGAACTCAAGGAACACATGTGTAGCACGGGTATTTTATTTATAAATAAATAAAATATGTATAAATGTATATAGGAATGCACACTATTTACTTAGGTCTTTGTGGTTTTGTTTGCTTTATATAGTGTATATATAAATTAATCATAGCTATATATATGTATATTTTATTGATATATTTTTCTACAATAATTATAAAATATTTATAAAAATAAATAATTTTATAACTTAAATATTACTATATATAGCTATATAATATACCATGGGATAATATACTTATAAATGTAGGTAGAGATAGTCAAAAAAAGCAAAATAATTTTTTTATTTTTATAATTTTATACTTTTTTTATTTTTCAAGTATTTTTTTCTAATTTATATGTATTTTTAAATCCAAAATATCCCTAAATAGTGATTAGATAAATAGGTCGAATTGATTTGGGGTTTAAAAATAACAAGAAGCCAAAATTTTTTTCCAAATCAATTTTAATATATACAAATATATATAAATATAATTACCGTATAGGAAGAAATATTTTTAGGTTTTTTGAAGATTTTTTATATTTTGTATAGTATTTAAGAGTTTTTAAAATTTTTTTGTCATTTTCTTTTTTTATTTTTAGGGATTTTTGGTCCGGGGTACTATATATTATAATAAAAAATACTATTTTTTGGGAATTTTTAAATATGAATTTATATTTTTTAAAGAAAACAAGAATATCTGTGCACTATTTGATTTTTAATAGATAGGAAAAGGGTATAAAATGCAAAAATAATTATATGGCGTGAAATATCATGCATCCAGTTAAGGCACTTAATTTTTTCAATATTTTTTATATCATGGATGAAATTTATAAAAATTAAAGAAACATTTACAAAAATATTTGATCTCACAGGGGTGTATTTGCGACTAAAATTAATTATAAGCGATGTACTACAAATAACCTAAAAGTTTTTAACTAATATTTGAAATTTATATATTAGACAATAATTAAAAGAACTTGTAGGAGTCTACATGCATTTTTTATAAAATAACACATGTTAGTGCACGTGACCGGTAAGGACTATATTGTAATATTAAAAATGTTCCAGGAGGCACGTGTAATTTGTCCACTATATTTTACTTCACTACATATTTATATGATTGATTAATAACAATAAAAAGGAGAGGGCATCTACGAAATTTACCCACTTAAATGACCTTCATCGGGTCATCTTTGTGCCGCCATGTGGAGGATCAAGGGCTGACAAAAGGAGATGCTTCGGCTAATCTCCAACGGTAGAGATTAGATCTGGAATATGGCTTGGATCGGACATCTCATGGGTGGTCTCCAAGAACACGAAGAACTCGCTTTCTGATGACCTTCAATATCTGATTCCTTCCTTTTCCGGGCTCGAATCATCATGTCGATAGGTGCACCTCATCCTTGGAAGTCCTCCACGATTGCTGATGATCACTAGCAAGGACTGGAATGACTGGGGAGCTTGGTAGGCTCCAGTCGACGTGGACTGCTCTAGGACTTCAATGAGGCTCAAGAATGGCCCTCTCGTGCAAGAACATGCACCAAAGATCATATAGCTCAAGGTGATGCGTCTCATCCTAGATTGAAGCTCGATAGCAAAGGGAGTGGTGGATGCAGTTGACCTCTGAAGAAGCGACAGTGAGGATCTCAGGTGACTTGTGATTCGAGCAAAATCAAGGGGGGATTTATGGATGAGATGCACATATAACATTGGGGAATAAAGAGGGGGTGAAAATGGATCGAAACAACGTGTATTTCACGATGAATAGACCTAGAGCTTGAACTTCAGGGCGACGAAGATTGAATGATTCTATGTTAAATCGACTAATAGAACTAGAAACTAAGGATAGAATTAAAATCTATGCTAAGAAGTTTTACCTAAGAAATGGAAAATGGGGCCTCAATTTAGAGGGATGGCCAAAGAAGCAGGACCTCAACGACGGTGGTCGGAGGTGGCTGGATCTCGGCTCCTCCTCGCTGTAAATCCCTTCACGACCTTACTATCACCTTAGGCAAGAAGTTTAGGTGGACTCGATGGGCTAATAACCAAAAGAGAGTGATCAAAAAGCAAAAGGTGGAATTGGGGATGTATTTATAGATGAAGTTCTGTGATTTTGGAGGGGAGATTGCGTGATCTGAGGCGTTTGTAGGTGGAGATCCAAGGATGGGCATGGGTGAGGTACGATTAGGCTACATGATGGTAGAAGACTCGAGGTCAGAAGGAGAAGGGTGGAGGCATGGAAATTTGGCAAAGGAGGGCAGCATGTGACTCTGACACAGGTTAGAGGGCGTTGGCGTATAGTTGACACAGGTCAACAAGATTTGTGATCTGGTTGGTCCACGTAGACCAACCAGATTATGGCAGAAAATTCAATGTAAGATGAATAAAAATTATTTCTAATTTTACATAGTATTTAATTCATATTTTTATTTATTTTATGACTTAATTTATTTTTTTACTTTTTAATTGTATACATATAGGTATATTCATCTATATTTTATGTATTTTATTTTTATTTTGTATTTTTGATTTTATTATGTTATACACATAATTTATATAATTAGAACTTTTTTAAATTCACTTAAATATATTTTTATTGTATTTTTCTGATATAGTATGTACACTTAACTAAATATGCATACTTATTATATAGGTATAAGTATATTATATTCATCTATGTAATTATCTAGACTAATTCATTTTTGTACTTTCTTTATGTTTTTATTATATTCTAAATATGTAATATATTATAAATAATATCTAAAAAATATAAAAATATAAAATAAATAAAAATATAAAGCATGAAACCTAATTTTTGCATCCTAAATTCAAATTAAATGAAACCACTTTCATTAAAAGCTAATAAAAAGTTATATACAATTAAAGGTATTTTGGTACATTTTTAATTCATATGGAGAAGAGATAAGTCTGTGAAGTTTGGATTTTGGATTTTTATTCTAAGTGTAAAATGTACATTATACATTATTTTATTGTGAAGTAAATTTTGTATTTTTCAACGTATTTCTATCTACATATTTCCGATACAAAGTTGTTGATTTGATGTGTAAATAATAAAGAATAAAATAGGTCCCAAAAAGATAATTATTGGCCTATATTTGTAGGGATTTCAAATTGTGTTTTCTATAAAATTCACCGCCCTATCTTCCCATACTTTATTCCTTGTCAATTAAGTCATCATGATGATTGAGTTTCGGGGGATAGGGTCACTAAACACCTATGATGTTTCATTTCTTTTTATTTTCTTCCTTTATTCTTTTATTTTGGACTTAATAAAGTCTTTTATGCAAATTATTGGATGTTTATTTTGAGAAATTAATGATATGTACATGTATTTAGCTAGGGTTTAAAGGCCAAAATGAAATAATAATGGTGATGAAATGGATATTCATTACCCCCATGCTTTTGTGATATTGTGTTTCGGTCCAGTCTAGCGTAGCTCACGGGCCGTCCCGCTTGAGATAGGCATTTTGCATGTTTCCCTTTTTGGGTTTTTGTAATTGTCATTTAGTACTTAAAATTTGAATATTAGTTGTAAAATTTTAGGTATTTTGCATTGAAGTCCTTGCCTTTTATTTTAATTACAAATATACCCATGTTAGTTCATTTAATTTTTATAGTTGTTTTCTATTTTCTAAAAATATAATCTTCCAAAAATTATGAAAAAATAGGGGTTTATGCCACTTTCCGTACTCTTTCCCATTATATAATTATATTTGCATATTAGGAATTTATCCTATTTATTAAAAATCAAAAATCATGTTTTATTTTTTGTTTTCTTTAAAAACTCCAAAACATTATAAAACAACATTTAAAATTCCAAAAATAACATTTTATATTATTGTGTTTTCTAACTCAAGACCAAAAAAGTTTAGGATATTTTATTTTTCACTATTTTTGACTATTTTTGAATTTAAATTACCTAAAAACTCTCAAAATATCTAAAAAACTTTAGAAAATTTTAAAAAGTACACAAATTTTTTATTATGCAATTTTGGTTAGTTTTAGTTATTTTTATAATTGTATTAACCTATATTGTATATATATAGTTATATATATTAAAAGGAGAAAGAATATAAAAATCAGAAAATTATAACAAGAAAATAAAAAAATACAAAATAAATCCCCCAAAAATATAAATATATAATAAAAAGAATTACTTCATTGTATTTAATTTTAAAACCAATAAATTCTTTAATTAATTGAATAGATCTTGAACAAAATATACCTATATTATTTATTCATTTATAAATAATATACACGCTACACCCTCTTGTCTCCTTGTATTCTACACTCCACATACTATCATCTATACACACATTTTATAGAGTTAAATAAAATATTGTTTAACTCCACACTTATTTTCCATTTCTTGATCTATAATATGGCTTAATTGTTGAATTAGATCAGTTCAGTGAGTGGTTGCTTTGACATCTATTGATCTGCCTTGTTGATTGACAAGACCCTCGCATATTCTCATCTTTTCAAATAGCACTATTGCCGAGGAGCAACAGAGTGTAGCATACATTGTGTACATTATTTTTCTTTTATTTTCTATATTTCTTTTTTATATTATTTAACTTCTTCTGACTATCATCTCTTTCTTTCTTTATATTTCTTATAAGAAACTCACCAGCAACAATGACTTCTTAGGAAGTTGATGCACATGAGATGACCAAGAGTGAGTAAAGGTAGGAGGCAATGAGAGGGTAGACAGCCTAACAATCTCTTTAGCATTTTTGTTTTATTTTGTGAGAGAGAGTTTTCCTTTTTATTTTTGTAAAATAATTTGCAATAATTGCGGACATGGACATTCACACTTCATTTTAGGAGGTCCATTGCACGGGTTATTGTTCACATAGGGCCTCATTGGGTGTTCACATTTTCATCGCCTTTCCCTTTTTTCATGAGTTTTGAGTTTTTCACCTTTCTTTTTATTTTTTGTGTTATTGACCCTTAGTTTTAGGATTTCTTTACTCGATAGATTAAGTTACAAAGTCCTAAATAAATTGTATGTACCTATAGTTCTCTTTTGGATATAGTCAAATTTAATTTCTCCTCACTTAGACTTGGAACTGTGTGTTGCGAGAGGTCTCCATACATCGCTTGTGGTACCACTATGGTGGGAACCTAAGAGCCTCCAAGATCGGACCCTTTGGTTCCTTTCTAGGTGTTTACCATCTTGTTCTTCACGTTAATAGCATATTTTTTTCTAGGATAATTTCATCAGCTTGCATTGCATATAGATATGTTTCAATTCTACTTAGCATCTTGCACGAAGAGAGATGGAGGCAAGACGGACACTATCTATCTTTGCATGCATAATTGATTTTCACTTGTATTGCTTTTCTGACTCTCTCCCTCTGATTTTGACCACCTAGGATACGAAAGAAATTGATCTCTTGTTAGGACTCGTTCATTTTTATTAAAAATAAAAAAAAGTGATGAAATTGGACTGCTAACTTTACTCAACCCTAGAATAAAAAAGAAAAATATTTGTTTTGGGGAGAGTAATACCCTCATTGTATTATGCATTTTATATTCATACACACTAAGGATTAGTGCTGCAATGCCAGGCCTACCTACGTGCTTGTACAATTTTTGAATTTCACCTAACTCTAAAATCTGAAAAGATAAAAAGATCAAACTTTTACGGTCATCACTGTGTTGATTTTGTAAATTGAGGGGTTTTTATTTGTTTATATTTTTGTTTCTTGTGTGCATACTCAATCTTCTATATCCATTTGTGCCTTTTTCTTGCATATCTTGACTTGGCCTTCATGCTCTCCCAATTGCCATCTTTTGTTTCAGAGACGGTTGACTAGAGTGATTTTTATCCAGACTTCATTGATAATTCTTCCTCTCTAGCATGTCCACATCCATTTTATTAGGAGAACTTTGCTCCTAACTTTTCTTTTTGTACAAATTCGCCTCATCCACAGTTTTAGGAAGCAGAATTTTACACACCACCACCTTCACACTTCCCACAATTTCACCCTTGAGTTTGAGTTGCTGGAGTCACCTCTTATGGGTACCTCTATTGAGCACATGACATGGATAGTGGAGCAAATGAACTCGAGGATAGATGACCTCACTAGCCTAAATAAGAGTCACACCACCACTTCACCTTATAGATTCGTGGATTCACTCGAGGATACCCATGAGAGCTTGTAATCGCCTAAAATACAAAAAAAAGAACCTAAAAATAAAAAAATATTCTGGGAGACACATTATCGAGTCATCTTGAGAGGAGAGGGTAGCCTTGCTAGACCCTTCGACCACACATACATTCACCACAGGTCCCACCTTTGCCCCTAAGGATGACACTATACAGAATGCTCTTAGTCATCCTTATGTAGATGATGATTATGATCTCTTCCCTTATATGGAAGAGATAGAAAATTTAAGAAAATGTTGACTCTTCCTAAAGTTGTGGTAGTTATTCATGATATTGTTGAGGCCCCACTTCTCCAGGCCATGAACCAATTATTTGTACCCAACCCAAGAAAAGAAAGCGAAGAAGAAGATCGGAGCGCAACATTCTGACCGTCGCCACTACCTACGCCATCACCCATCATACACACTTTAGGAAAGGGAAGATTGTTACACCTCTTGTGAGATGCACCATTTCTGACTATTCTTGTCATAATACTCTCCTTGATGGTAGTGCTTCTATTGATATAATACCCTTCTTGTTGGTACAGTATCTTCATCTAGGGCCTCTCAAGAAGAAGAGGACGATTTCCTATTTCGCTAATGGATCAAAAAAGAGGTCGAGAGGTATTATTGAGAACGTCGTCATTCACATCCAAGGCATGAGCTTCACTGTTGATTTCACTATATTTTTCATGGATACTTCCACCCCTGTGGAGCATCCTCCGATCATCTTGGGACAACCTTTTCTTGCCTCTGTGAGAGTCATTATTGATTATGGATCTAGAGTGATTTGCTTTCATTCTGCCAAGGAGAGCATTGTATTAATCACCGCACCTACTGTTGACCAGAGACCCGCATCTTATGAGAGTGTACTCATGTTTGTCGACCTCGAGGACTATGACCTATTGATGAATCTCCGTTTCATCATATTTATTCTATCATTTTGGCCTTAAAAGCCCTAATAAATACGTGTAAATACCCTTAATTCATGCATTTTAGCATTCATGCATCATTGTATAATTTTTTGCATAAAATATTATTTTTAATGCCAAAATTATCGAATAAAGAAAATAAAAAGAATAAAATATTAAAAATATTTTATGACCCTAAACCTCGAGACTTAGGCATCTCCATGACTAGGTCGATGATGAATCTTGTATTCATCATGCTAAAATTGGTCTATTAAGCTATGTTCCCCAAATTCATATGCATTTATTAACTAATATAGCATCATTATCATTCATACATGGGTAAATAATATTTGCATTTCATCATGCATAATTGCATTAAAAATCCCAAGTGTAAATTGACACAAAAAGCTGCTAACTTTCCTTATTTTTAATTAATTCATCCTAACTCCAATTGATATGAAACCATCTCCTTGTATAGATATTACTAACAACATTAAAAAAATACAAAAAAATTTACTAACGAAAATAAGAGTCAAATAAACCCAAACCAAGTTTCACATCTGATGGACTAAAACATGCATATCTTTCTCATATAGTGTCTGATTTTGGTTTACTCACTTTTAAAGTACTCCATATTTAAATACTTTCAAAACAAGACCAAGTTCATAAATTTCGGAGCTCATACGTGAAAGTTGGGTTTTGGGCCTCTTTTACACATTTTAGCTTTTTGCGATTTTGGACTTAAGTTTCCATGTGCATAATAAACCCTTTTAATTTTATTTCTTTCTCATTTATGTTCTTTGATGAAAATTTAATTAAACAACATTAAAATCCCAATCTTGATTAGTCGCCGTTGGGGAACGACGAATTTTTAGGGCTTTAAGTTATTTTTTGTAATTGATTTTGTGAAATTAATTTTTGTATCAATTTTTTTCTTCTACATTTCATTTTGCATCTTTTCTCTTGCTACAGATACTAACCGCATCATCTCTCTTTGGAGATAGCTCGGAGAGATTTTTGGATATTATTTAAGGATCTGCAAGGAAGATTAAATTTTAATTTTTTTATGAGAGAGAGAGCTTAGTCTAGGTTTAATTTCTACCTCATTCACATGGTCCCTCTCTTTCAACCCTTGTAATAATTCGAACCAAACTTCTCTGTGGTATGTCGGGTCTGTTTCAATCCCTTCTCTGTGGTTGGGATCAGACTTGAGTGGCGTAGGAATTAGGCATATATACGATTGCTTGGTTATTTTTTCTTGTGCTTGTAATTTTTAGGCCACACTTTCACAAACTATACGCACTGGTAGAACGTTCAACTTAGTGAAATTTTTAAATCAATTATTTCCTACTGATAGAACTATCTACTTAGGGCGATTTCATCTATGCATATCATTTAGCGTAAATTTTAAAATTCCTTGTATTGCATGATGAATACGAGGAGTCACTGTAAGTCTTCTTCTTAAGCATGCATCATTGATTTACGTTTGCATTAGCTTTTTTGATTCTCCCTCCTCAGTTTTACAACTTAGGAATTAAAGGAATTGGGACTGCTCGTTATGCGTGAATTTCTGTGCTCACCTAAACTTCAGTGATAACTTTAACATAATACGAGGACTGCTAATCAAGGTGATTGTAAATAAAATTGACATAAATTTAACCCTTGTGACTGGTGGAGAAAAACCCACTCATTGTTTGTAAGGACAAGATCGCACCCGTAGTACAAAGCCAAAAACTGAAATTTTCATTCAGAATATTAATTTAGAAACAATTAGCTACTTCTCAGTAAGGGTTTTGGGTAGTTGTTTCACGGTCCAACTTCCCTTAGTAGAGTGGGTGGTTTAGAGGATAGTATGAAAGACTCCGTCCTCAAGTAACACAGGTAGCAGTCTAATGGTCTGTACTTACACCCTTACTAGCTGAAAGTAGGTGCAACTAATTGTATGAACTCGGGACAGTCTTTGTGAAATATCTCAGCACCTAACAGCTTCGCTTAATTTTCATTATTGCTTTATCACTAATTAAAATTGAATAGATAAGTGGGCAAAACCTAACATGCCTTCACTAGTGTTGAGTGGGTGAACATGAGAGTTTGATTTGTGTTTGCTTTGTGTAATCTTTCTCGAGATGACTCTCTTATCGACCCCTCTTGGTCTCGGTGTTATCCTCTTTCCAAAAAGCAATCCACCTCCTTCAAGGTTCAATTAATCTCGGAATAACCCTTCATTTCACTCCTCTGCTAAGGAAATCTTTATCCTTGGAAATTCTTCACATCCTTCAACTCCTAATTCTGAACTCTTTACTTCTAAAGGTGAAGAGGAAGAAGTGACGATGCCTCCAAAGAAGAACCTCAGTGAATACGAGAATGACAATGACCCTATTCATGCACTTCTTGCTAGAATAACTGCTGCTGAACAACACAATGAACTCTTTAGAGCACATATGGAAGAAATGCAACACGTTGAGGGTGCTATGGAAGATACGTGCCTGCCTGAATTAGATGAAGATTATAATTGGTTGAGGTTGGTACCCCCTGAAGATGCATTCAAACACAAATCGCACTTCCTCACATTATTGCCTAAGTTTAGAAGGAATAATTATCAAGAACCATATGTCATCCTCTGTAACTTTGAGCTAGTCTGCGCTAACCTCTACCAACCTAGGGTTAGTCAAGACTACATAAGGCTGAGAGTTGTCCCCTTCGCCTTAACTGATAAGGCAACTTACTGGTTAAAAAATTTAGGGGAAGTGGTTACCACATTGGCCACCTTCAAGATTTTGTTCTTAAAGAAATTCTATGTAATTAGTAGAATCAATCAGATGAGGATCAAGCTCATCAGCTTCACCCAACACCTGAGCGAACCATTCTATGAAACCTGGGAAAGGTTCACAGACCTAATCTAGAAATGGCTAGGACACGGAATAAGAAAAATGATGCTGGTATGAAGTCTTATCAGTGGACTGAAGCTTGAGATCTAAGGGTTAGTGATTGCATCATGTAAAGGAATCTACAGGGGACGTCACGAGGACACCGCCTACAATGTGTTCGAGAGACTTGATGAATCCAGCTGTGTACAGACCACCGGTCGGGCTTATATAGCCGACTCTAAGAAGATGGTGTATAATCTGACACCGATCATAGCACTGACATGGGAATAATAGATGATAAGCTAACTATGGTCGAATAGATTTATAAGAAGGTGGGCGAACTCCATAAATCATATGATATGGAGAAATTGGCTAAATTATCTAATAAAATGGAGGAACTAGCTGACAGGGTATCTAAGATGCAGATACCTACCCTGAATTCACCCCCTACCCCAATACACCAAATTCACTACTTTCAAGGACAAGGGGTAGGGCAACAGAGCCATTGGGATGGAGACCAAGTCTTTTTCCCATCAATCCGAAGAAAGCTCCACTAAAATTATTTACGAGGAATCTCAACAAGTCATGGAGATAAACAGAGTTTGGTATAACTTGCAACATGTCAACCGATCGGATCCAAACTCTACTCCAAACCATCGTCCACCACAAGATCGACCCATCTACCATCCTCAGTATCAACAACAACAGTAGTGTCAGCAATATCGTACGCGTTATCAAAACCCGTAACCACAGCAACATCAATATCAACGCCAAGGCCAACAGATCCAATTCAGACAATATAAGCATCCTCAGGCAAAGCAAGGCCAAGGGTCCTCCTCTTCTTCAATCTCTCCTGAACTCCAGTGAGTGCTAGATGAACTTCATGATATGAGAGTCGACATCAATCGACCCTCTCGATGGAGAGACGAGGTGACTGCACCACAAACCATGATTCCATCTCATGTCCAGACTAATCCAAATAGCCTTGGACAAAATCAGGTATTAATCTCTGAATATTCCTTACCTGAATACGAGATCTCTTCACATGATGACACTTATCGTATTTCTCTTAGGAGCAGAAGGATCGTAACCATGCCTGATCGAACAAAGCATCATGGTGACATAGTCCCGGTATCTATTAAGTCACACAATCCTGGGGAAATTGAGGAGGAGAGACACGAGGAGGAGAAACAAGAAGTCCCACGCACACCACCCATCAAACACTTCACAACTGAGGACCCCTAAGAATCAACATCTGAATCTGACAATGACGCACAACCAAGACATCCACAACAGTCGTCAACCAATTTCCCTATTTTTAGATCAGTCAGTCCAAGTCCTAGAAATATGTTTGATTCCTCATTCAATAAAAGTGATGTTCCTTTCCCCCATGCTCTTATGACAGGAAGAAGAAAACATAAAAAACCAAACAAATGATGAAGAGATGGCTTGCATCTATAAAGAAAACATTAAGGTCACTCTATCTGTAGATGAGATGATAGAAAGAGACCCGACTTTTCGAAAATACCTTACGGTGAGATGCACACCGACAAGGGCCAGCAAAAAGAATCCTAGCCGAACAAAGAAGCACATACTCTCTATTGCTACATCTCGCATGATAGGAAATGAGATACCAAGGAAGAAAAGAGACATGGATGCACACTTTGTCACTAGCTAGATCAACGAAATCAAGTTTGCCCGAACATTATTAGACAACGGCTCCTTCATCAATCTCATGCCCACAACTCTATTTGAGCATCTTAATCTAGGTCCTCTTAAGAAGTCTACAACCGTACTCCAATTCACAGATACATCAACTAAGAGACCTAAGGGGGAGATTAGAAATATTGTCATCAACATGGAGGGACAAAATTACCTGGTAGATTTCATAATATTTGACATGGATGTCCCTAGAAATTGGAAATACTCTCAAATGATGCTAGGGCAGACCTTCCTTAGAACTGTAGGAGATGTATTTGATTACACATATAAGAGAGTCCAGTTTGGAAAAGTTGAACTTAAAATGAAGCAACTAGGTTTCAATGATCTGACACTAAGTCTAGCACCGAGTCTGAAAACTCAGAACCTGAGGAAAAAAATACAGAAGCAACTGTTGGGCCCTGGAGACAGAACCCAACCACAATAGTAGAACCACCCTTATCTGGAGAGGACATTGTTGATAATTTAATCTGTCAGCTCATCCATGCATCTAATTATACTCCCAGAGACTCACAGGTCCCTCTTGACCTATCAGTCCATTCTCCTCATAGGCAATCCCAGAGTTAGGTACATAGATCAGATGTGGCGTTTGCCACACCACATTCCATCTTTAGCGATCTGATCCCCAAAACAATTAAGATGGTGGTCGATATTAATACACTGCAAACATCCACATCGCACCCAAAATCAGCAATGAGAGAGCCAGATTTTGTGAACGATACGACTTACCTGAGCTCAAACCATTGCCCCCTACTCTTAAGTATGCCTTCCTTGCAGGAAATAAGGGATTGTTTCCTATCATCATCAGTTCACATCTAATCGAAGAGAACGAGATCTGTCTGCTTAATATTTTAGAGAAAAATCGCAAGGCTATAGGCTGGAGATTGTCTGATCTTCCAGGGATTAACCCATCCCTCTGTTAACACTATTTTTTCTTTGAGAATAAGGCTAAACCCTCCCGTGAATGCTAACGTAGGTTGAATCTGATACGGGAAGTGGTTAAGACTGAGATCGAAAAATGGTGTAAGGTTGGTTTCATATAACCCATCTCAGGCTCCAAGTGGGTATCACCCTTGCATGTAGTCCCGAAAAAGTCAGGACTTCAGATTATCACCAACGAGGAGGGAGAGGAGATCTCGACATGGATACCTACGTCGTGGCGTGTCTGTGTGGATTACAAATGCCTGAATTCCGCAAAGAAGAAGGACAACTTTCTATTGCCTTTTATTGATCAAATTTTAGAGAGATTGGCAAGGAGAGAATACTTTTGTTTCTTAGACGAGTACTCGGGCTATACTCAGGTAGCCATCGCCCCTGAGGACTAGAAAAAGACTACTTTTACATGTCCTTTTAGCACTTATGCATTCAAGCACATGAATTTTGGGCTTTGCAATCCCCCCGACACTTTTTAGCGGTGCATGATTGCGGTTTTTGCCGAAATGTTGGAGATTTCCTAGAAGTCTTCATGGATGAATTCCCGGTCCATGGTGATTCATTCAATGATTGCCTAGCGCACTTGGATCGAGTCGTCCAAAAGTGTGGGGATGTAAATCTAGTGCTCTCTTGGGAGAAAAGCCATTTCATGGCAAAAGAGGAATTGTATTGGGGCATGTCATCTCCAAGAAAGGAATGGAGGTTGACCCTGTCAAGGTAGATGTGATCAAGAAACTCGAGCCACCGACCAATGTTAAACAAGTACGGTCTTTTCTGGGGAATGTCATATTTTATAGGAGATTTATTGTGAATTTTTCAAAAATTGCCCGATTGCTGATTGACCTCTTAGGGAAAGACACTGAGTTTATAGTATATCATAAGTGCTTAAAGCCTTCGAGCTTCTCAAAAAGAGGACCATTGAGACTCCCATCTTGCAATCCCACGATCGGTCTCTTCCCTTCGAGATCATGATAGACGCTTCAGACTTTGCAGTAGGGGCGGTGTTAGGAAAAAGAAAAGATGGAATCTCGTATGTTAATCGCTACACAAGCAAAGTTTTAGATCCAGCTCAGCAAAATTACACTGTGACCAAAAAGTAAATGCTTGCAGTAATCTTTGCCTTGGAAAAAAATCGATCTATACTTCTCGGATCTAAGGTGACAGTTTAAACAGGTCATTCTGCCATTCAATACTTAATGGCAAAAAAAGATGCAAAAGCATGACTCCTCAGATGGATACTCTTGCTTCAGGAATTTGATTTGGAAATTAAATATAAACCTGGTGTTAAGAATATCGTAGTTGATCATTTGTCACGGATTGAACATAACAAAATTCCTGAGTTTGAATCCATCCGTGAAACCTTCCCAGACGAGTCAATTTCTACTATTGATTCTCTCCCATGGTATGCCTACATGGATGTCACAACCCTGTTTCTCGGGCTGTCGGATCCTCCCATAACCGGATCTGGTTACTCAGCAATAACTTATTCATCAATCCCAACTAACATTCAGAAATAAACTGCAAATAAAGTATACTCAGAAGAAAGTATTTCAACTCTTTTCCATTCATAAAATAAAGTTCAGATTATACATTGTCCCACTATAACCATTTACATGTACATCATCTTGAAAGGAAAATATACAAAATATTACTAACTACCTTACAAAGAAAAGCTATTGTGGCTGGCTGGATGTCTAGTATGTAAGCTGGATGGATTTTTTTAAAGTCCTTGCGATGGCTCACCGACACCTGTTGGGTTTTCCATAAATTATAGGATAAAAATTAGCGAATGCTAACGAAGAAGTGAAAAGTAAACGAATTGTGTAATTTTTTTTCAAAACTTGTTATCACAAAAGGTTTCATTCCTTCTCATTAATTTAATACATATTCCTTTCTATTCCACGTCAGGGATTAGTCCAGGGGAACCCCACCATTCTTGAACTCCGAAGCTGTGGACACTTCGGGATTGGAGATTGTGTTGATATTGGTAAGCTTATGCCGCCGCACGTCGCCTCAACCAATCCTCCAATACTACCCTGATAATTTTTCTTTTCTTTTATTAAACAGGGTCTCAAACCCTCAGCCTGGAAAACAAATGAGCACACCATCCTCGAGGACTCGTTTGCTTAAAATCTCAAGCTAACATTTAATCATATAACCTAGCAGCTTTACATACATATCATCATGGCCCAGCCGCTATTGAATCGCATGTGCCTCCACATGGCACGACCACATCTTCCGTCGTTCAACCCGAAGATATTATCTCCCGGTACCATGCGTTGCAAATCATTCATTTCGTGCGCACTTATCATAACAGAGCAACCGTGTACCACCTAGGTAGGGAAACACTAATACGGGTTCCTTCCGACAAACCTACAGGTTGTATGCCCGACCTGTAGTTCTACTCCCAGTCATCCTTAACGCGACACATGATCGTTTTCAGGATCCAACTCAAACCCCATCAATTCCCATGATATAATTCTTATGTTAAGTCTTTGATTTGCATAATTAGCAATACTTAGTGTAGACTCACATATATATTTCTCATATGCATATATACTCGTATTTATGCCTATTTTAACTCCCAAATCCTAACTCTCAAAACTACGTCATCAATTTGATGTTTAAACCTTATTTCAGTGGAAATCACAAAGCAACTCTTCAGTCTTTTTCAAAAATAGCCAAAATTAGGGTTCTTCGTAGCAAAAAAATATAAAATCAAGAATTTCAATAATTTCGTATGAAAACCCAACAACAAAAGGAAGGATTTCGTTACCTAATCGAGCTCTCTCTCACGTATGCAAGGCTTTATCGTGTTTCTTTTAAGAAAAGATGTTTTAAGGCTCCTAAAAAGATCAAATTTCATTTTCGTATCAAAAACACTAAGAACATGTCAAGAACGCGAAGAACGAACGAAGAACACGAAGAACACAAAGAATACGAAGAATGCCAAGAACATATTTTCTCTTGAAATTTCAGTAGAGCTTCCCCTTATACGGGGTGATATTTCTAGGAAAATTTCAGCAGTATTTCCCCTTATATCGGGACATATTTCAAAATAAAAACGAAAAGAGTTTCCTCTATAAAATAAATCGAGAGGAAAACAACAACAAAACTGAAAGAATATAATTAAACTGCAAGCGATGGAGAATCAGTAGACATCACTCATCTTAGCTGAGTGAATGTGTGACGAATCACAGGGTTCACTGACGTGCACAACCGCCCGCACCTAAGTAGGATATTACATGGATTTCCCCGTCAAAATAACTATAAAAGCGAAAAAGAAAGAACAATAAGCAATGGAGAATCGGTAGACACCATGCGTCTTAGGTGAGTGAATGTGTGACGAATCACAAGGTTCACTGACGTGCACAGCTGCCCGCACCTAAGTAGGGTGTTAAACAGATTTCACCTCGAACCACAACAGAAAATGAATCAGAAATAAAGATGAATCAAGAACAAAGCTTGGAAGAAAAAAGGATGGATTGAAATCCTAGCTTACGAAACAAACTAAGAGTGGATCATACCTTTCTCCTCCTCGTTCTCCCGGCAACGCTTCGCTAGCGCTCCTCCCCCGCCTCCTACCCCTCCTCCCGACCTCTCGACCCTAGCCCTTGGGGTGGTGGTGGTAGTGGAAATCGTAGAGAATGAATGGGTAGGGGGTCTATTTATAGGCTCTAGAAAACAACTAACCATGGTTAGAAAACCATGGTTTATACCTTAACCTTGGTTTAGTGGCCCATGGTTTTGGCCCATGGTTTTGGCCAAAATTTATCCCAAACTTGGGGCTTAAGTTAGAACATTCTAGAGGATTCTAGATTCGCTAATGACACTTAATTAATACTAATCGTGATTAACTTTCACTAATCGCGATTTAACTTTCACGGCTTACGGTTATCTTTTGCTAACTATTGATTAGTATTTGCTAATGATCATTACCAGTTTTTAATCCATCATTAGTTTCTTTACTCATATTTAATTAGTCTTAATGACAGTCATTATGGGTTAATGACGTCTTAACCCTCCTTACTTCTCTTTCTTCCGAAATTCATAACAAATCGAAACGAAGTTCGATTCATATGAAATAAATTCTGTTGGTTTCCTCTTGACGAGCCAGATCTTATTATATAGGATTCGAGATATGCCAAGTTCAAAGCTTTACAATTATAACAACCTTAAAAGAAGTCTCATCCTTGATACTAGAAATGCAGGCATAACAACCTTAAAGAGAATGAACGCCATTTCATTTATAAAGAAGATATACAACACACAGTGTTATTACTCAAACAAGTAGGGATATTTCTCTCTCATTTCTACCTCAGGTTCCCATGTGGCTTCTTCAAACTCTTGGTTTCGCCACAATACTTTAACAAGAGGCATCTCTTTGTTTCTCAACTTCTTGATATCCCTGTCAAGTATTTGCACATGTATCTCTTGGTATGTCAATTCTGGCTCAACATGTAAATAAACATAACTTATCTTATGCTCTGGATCCTTAATGTACTTTCTTAGATTTTATACATGAAAATCATCATGTACTGCCGACAGATTTGGAGGAAGTGCAAGTCTATATGCCACTTTTCCAATGCGCTGAATAATTTCAAAGGGACCCACGAACCTGGGTGCTAACTTCCCATGCACACCAAATCTCTGAATTCCCTTCATAGGTGATACTTTTAAAAATACAAAGTCACCTACCTCAAGCTCAAGGTCTCTTCTCCTAGTATCACTATAGCTTTTCTGGCGACTTTGAGCAGTCAATAGTCTTTTTTGAGCAAGCTCTACAACTTCCCGTGTCTCTTACAGTCTATCTAAATCATAAAGGTTCTTTATCCCGACCTCTTGCCAACACAACTGAGTAGTACACCTTCGTCCATAAAGTGCTTCAAATGGTGCCATGCCAATACTTGTATGGTAACTGTTGTTATATGTGAATTCTACAAGATGCAAATGTTTCAACCTTGATCCTTCCCATTCTAAGGCACATGCTCGTAACATATCCTCTAAAATCTGAATAGTACGTTCTCATTGGTCATCTGTTTGTGGATGATATGTTGTACTCAAGCATAGTTGTGTGCCTAAGGCTTTCATGAAGTTCTCCCAATAGTGTGAGGTGAATCGTGAATCTCGATCAGAAACTACTTCCTTTGGGATACCATGGAGGTAAATCACATGTATAATATATAACTCAACAAGCTGGTCTGGAGTGAAATATAAGCTTATTGGAATAAAGTATGCTACCTTCGTCAGATGATCTATTATAACACAGATACTATCTTTACTACCAGTTGTCTGAGGTAAACCAGTAACGAAATCCATAGAAATGCTTTCCCATTTCCATTCAGGTATAGGGAGGGGTTGCAATAATCCGGGTGGCTTTTGGTGTGAAGCCTTTACCTGTTGGCAAGTGAAACATGAATTCACAAACTCAGCAACATCTTTCTTCATTCTCGGACACCAAAAGTATGAATGAAGATTCTTATACATCTTTGTAATTCCTGGATGAATAGATAATCGTGAGCAGTACGCTTCTCGTAAGATGTCTTTCCTTAGTACAGATGTGTTTGGTACACAAACTTTGTGATGGTTATACAGTAACCCATCTTGTATCTGGAATCCCTCTATCTCATTCTTCTCAAGTTGTTGTATTAAGTCTTTAAGGACTGAATCATCCTCCTGTCCTTTCTTTATTCTATCCCAGATCTCTAGTTTTTATTGGTGAGGAATAGTTATAGTATCAACACTACTATCAAATGGTTTCCATTCACTTAACGTTGATAGTAAACCCCAGAAGTGGATAGCACTCACCAACCCTGGTGAATAAGTTCTTCTGCTAAGGCATCTGCTAAGATGTTCCCCTTACCAGGGTGGTAGGATATAGTGCAATCATAGTCTTTCAACAACTCTAGCCACCGTCTTTGTCTCATATTGAGTTCCTTCTGATCAAATAGATATTTCAAACTTTTATGATCAGTGAAGATTTCAAAAGTAATACCATAGAGGTAATGTCTACATATCTTTAAAGCAAAAACTACAACATATAATTCAAGGTCATGTGTTGGGTAGTTCTTTTCATGTGTTGAGCTGTCATGATGCATACGCAACTACCTTACCATGTTGCATAAGAACTTCCCCAAGTCCTTCTTTAGACGCATTAGTGTACACTGTAAACCCTTCACTCCCAGAGGGTAGAGTAAGGGTTGGTGCAGATGTTAGGCATTCTTTCAGTGTTTGAAAACTAGCTTCACATGTACCAACCCATAAGAATGGGACTTCCTTCTGAGTTAGACTAGTCATTGGCAATGATATACGTGAAAAGTCCTTCACGAGTCTTCTATAATATCCAACTAAACCCAGAAAAGATCGTATTTCTGTGACAGTCTTCGGGCGTTCCCAACTCATCACCGCACTAACTTTTGTAAGATCAACTGATATACCTTCTCTAGAAATAACATGGCCCAAGAAAGATACTTCAGATAGCCAGAAGTCACATTTTCTATATTTAGCATATAGTTTGTTCTTCCTTAGAGTTTCAAGAGCCTGCCTGAGATGGTGTTCATGCAAATACTTATCCTTGGAGTAAATAAGCACATCATCAATAAAGACTAGTGATCTAAGAACTCCTTGAATACTCTATTCATGAGATCCATGAAAAGCTGCCGGAGCATTTGTCAATCCAAAAGGCATAACTAAGAATTCATAATGTCCATATCTAGTTTGAAAGGTTGTCTTGGGGATATCTGCATCTTTTATCTTCAACTGATGGTATCCAGATCTTAAGTCAATCTTGCAATACACAGTTGAACCATGTAACTGGTCAAAGAGATCATCTATCTTTGGTAGAGGATACTTATTCTTTATTGTCCTCTTGTTTAACTATCTATAGTCAATGCACAAACGCATTGACCTATCCTTTTTCCTGAAAAATAAGACAGGTGCTCCCCATGGTGAAGTACTAGGACGAGTGAATCCTTTACCTAATAGTTCTTGCAACTGTGCCTTTAGCTCTCGTAACTCAGCTGGTGCCATCCTATATGGAGGGATAGAGATAGGTTGAGTATCATGTATAAGAGAGATTTCAAATTCAATATCTCGCTCAGGTGGTAATCCAGGTAATTCCTCTGGAAATACATCAGGAAACTTGCACACTATAGGCACATCTTCTATCATTCTTTCTGACCCTGATGTAGTGGATACATAAGCTAAATAGCATGGCACCCTTTCTCTAACAATTTTTGTGCCTTCAAAGTAGAGATATATTCGACATTATCATTGGATGTCTTTCCAATGAACTGGAACTCTATCGAGTTAGGAAGGTAAAACGTTATTGTCTTCTGAAAATAGTCAAGACATGCATGATGCCTTTCTAGACAATCCATCCCTAGGATAAGATCAAAGTCCTCCATTTCTATCAGTAGTAGTGAAACATGTAACTAATGTCCTGCTATCAATACTATACAATTATCTAGGATTTCTCGGATTATGAATACTTGTCCTCCTGGTCCCTTGATCACATAGGACTGTTGTACTTCTACTGGTATCTTACCCAAAGTGGGTACTAACCATCGAGCAATAAATGAATGTGAAGCACCAGAATCAAATAAAGCATGTATTGAAAAGCCATGAATAGTAACGATACCTCGTACGACTGTGCTTGAATTATAGGCTTGTTCTTCAGTGATTGCATTGAGCTGACCATTAGGAATAAGCAAGCTAGAACCCACAATACTTTGTGATGGTTGCTGTGTAGGAGGCGCTCCTTGTGAGCCACAACCTCTACCCTATCTTCCTCTGCATGTTGCTCCATTGCTCGGAGTGGATGTTATACTATTAATTGGGGTTGGTTTAAACCTTGAACCTCTCAACTGCGAACAATCTTTCCTAATGTGACCTTCTTGATGACAGTGATAACATGCACATGTTCCTGTCTGAGCTGAAGACCCAACCATAGAGGTACTAGTTCCTGGTGCTGAGTTACAGGGGTATAATGGAGATCTAGAGAAACACCCCTCTTCCTGATAATTACTGACCCAAGGTCTATGGTGAGATTATACTGGAACTGGCTGGATGATAGCGATGATCTCTACGGTTATAATGTGCCTTGCATTTGGATGGTCCACCATTAAATTGGAAACTTCTTCTTTGGCAGTTTTCATCCCTCTCCATCTCAATACGAGAGGAGATGTCCATTGCTTCATCTACGATTGTATCTCTAAAACCAGCAAACTTTTCTCGCAGATCTCACTGAAGACCGCTAACAAATTTTGTAAGACACTCTTGTGTAAGATTCTAGAGTTGGTGAGTAACGTAGTAGCTCAATAAAGTGGATATGATAATCTCGTACGGTCTTAGAACCCTGGTTCAAAGAAGCCAACTCTCTCCTATTTAATTCTTCCCAATGAGAGGGACAGAAGTGAGCTCAGAACCTCTCTTTAAAGATATCCCATGGAACAAGATCTGTTAATTTCTTGGAAATTTCTCTCTGTTAACGAGTAATCAACAAAGTGTACCCAGGTGTCAACTGGTGCATGGATTATCCTCAACATCCTACTAATATCATCGAGTCATAATTCAGCCTCGGCAGGTGTCTCTACACCTTTGAATCAAGGATTCTTTCCCTTTCGGTAATTATCTAATAATGTTTGGTGTCTAAGAAGGGCCTTCTCTATTGCTCCTTCAGTCGGGGTAGGAGTAGACTCAGTTGAAGGATGGTAACTAGATTCTTCCTCAAAAAAATGAAAATGGAGTAGGTAAGTTACATACTCCATGGAGTAAAATCGCTTTTATCATATACATATAATATATATATATATATATATATATATGAGGGTTGATCCTATGAGAGCCAAAAACTATGAGAGAATAAGTAATGATTCTGGACCACTAGGCTGCCCCCTAGGGGGAGCTAACTTAGCTCCCCCCGCCCCATTTTCCCTAGTTTTTTTACTTTTTTTAAAAATTTCTTCCGTGAATACTCATCACTATATCCATGTTATATGTCATTTAGATTTCATGCGAAACAGAGACTCCTACGACCTCCATCTAAACGGTCATTTTTAACGATCGCATGATTTTTTAAACCGACTCTGTCTGGATGGAGTCGTAGGAGTCTCTGTTTCTCACAAAATTTGAATGACATAATATAAGGACATAATAATGAATTTATACGATTTTATTTTTCAAAAAAATAAAAAAATATGGGAAAAGTGGGGCGGAGGGAGCTAAGTTAGCTACCCCCCGGGGCAGTCTCATTTTTCCCTATATATAATGTGAGGGTTGATCCTATGAGAGCCAAAAACTGTGAGAGAATAAGTAATGATTCTGGACCACTAGATTATGTCACCACTCTCCTCATTGATTGCAGGAGGAGAAAGAAGAGCAAGATCTAGTGACAGATTCATTGCTCTCATGCTCTCACAGTTTTTGGCTCTCACATGATCAATATTCTCTCTCTCTCTCTCTCTCTCTATATATATATATATATATATATCTGAGACAGGTGCTCGATAGTATCATTTCACATAATCAATCTGCTTTCATACCCGGACAACAGATGGTTGATGGGTTAGTGATGGTGTTTGAGATTTACCTCCAGTGGCGACGAGAAAATAGGAAGGGTTGATGTGGAAGATAGATTTTCAAAAAGCACATGGTTGTGTGCACTAGAATTTCTTGTGGACATCACTTCATCGATGTGGCTTCCTTGATCTCTAGATAGCATGGATGAATAGGTGCGTAACAACATCATCCTACATGGTTTTGGTGAACAGGAGGGCGGAAGGTGATTTCTTTCAGCCGCAGAGGGGAGTACGACAGGGATACCCGTTGGCGCCGATGCTCTTTATGTTGGTGGCAGATGCTTTAGCTGTAATGTTCAGGAGATTGGTTCAAGAATGGGCAACAATTTCTCCAAAATTATTCGATGGTCGATGATAAACCGTAATTTTAGCCCTTTAAGGGTGCGGATTTAGCACTATGATGTCATCGCAGTCGGGCTGAATTAGGTCGATCAAAGACCATCTAATTGGGATATGTCAATAAAATCAGACGGTCATAAATTTATTTTACTTGGTAAGTAACTAAGGTCGAATTCAGGGACACGAGCCTCTCTCGTATTATCTAGACTCTCATAAATTTTATTAAGTGTTGAGTTAAGTAATCATAGGTCAAACAATGCATGAAGACAAGACAATGCATTTAAATAAACATGAATCTATGTATTTTTTATTATTTTTAATCATGCAATTAGATGCTATGCAATGCAACTATGCCCCAGAGCCGAATGCAATGATGAGCAACTTTAACAATGAGTTAATTTCGTATTAAATTTAAGTAACAAACTTGATGTATGAGTTAAGCAAGGTATAAGAAAAAGCATTAATAGACACTTGGCTATAATCAATGAGACATCAAAATCACAGTGTCCAAAAATAAAAAAATATGCCATTAAAAAGAACATCAAGCAAGCTTTGAAATGAGACTGAAATCAACTGAAACTGAGACACGATGCTCGAGATATGCATGAAAGAAGACAAGGGCATAACTATAACAAAACATGAAAGATAACTTGCAAACAGGTCCCTGAGAGGGATTAAAATGCAAAAATAAGAAAGTTCGGGATCGTCCTTATAAATAGCCCACACGCATAGGGGTATTTTTGCAATTATGAAAACCCGTAAGGGTATAGATGCAAAATACCAACTATGCATGTGGTCGGCACTTGATTCCAAGACCTATTTGCAATATAAGAAAGTTGTGAGGGTGCCGATGCAAAAATCCCAACCCTCACATGCGTGAGGCACGTGAGTCTAGGCTCGGGTGGGGGCGAGGTTCGGCGCAGGTTCGGATGGCCGTAGTAGGTGGCTCGAGCCACGTGGCGGCTCGAGGATGCCTCGGTCGAGGCTTGGTCCCACCGAGCCTCCGCGCTTTGGGAAAGCATCGTGGTTGCTCCTGGGCCGTTAGATCTCCACCGGGGGGCGAGATCCAATGACATCTGCATCTCCTCCTTCCTCGCAGGGTGGCGGCGCGATTAGAGATCCGGCTCGAGGCCTGGAGCTCCTCTGCACCCCTCCGTGCTCGGTGAAGGTCAAGGGAGACCACTGGTTGCCTGGCGATGAAGAACTACGCTCGGAGAAGACGCGGGGAAACTTGGAGTTCGCTATCGACGCGTGTTCGCCGGAGGCGGAGCTCTAGAACTTGGCTCCGCCCGAGGTCCGACCAGTGGAGTTTGTAGACCTGCAAAAGGGTTAGATGCGTGTGTGCGTGCGAACTGTGGTGAACGGAGGGCTGAGGGAGCTGAAGAAGTTGAGCCCTTAGTGGGTCCTCCTCTGCCTCCGGCGGAGGAGCAAGCTTGGGATGATGAAGGTTTTGACAGAGGACGAAGGTGATCGGAGGGGCTGATGAAGGTGACAGATGATAGGTGGAGCTCGTGGGGGGTTCAATGGAGCATGGGATTGCGTGTAGGAGTATGAATAATTACGTGAAAAATCTAGAAAAAATACAAAGGAGGTCGGAGAAGCTAACCTGAGGTTGGGCGGAGCGGAGGCCTGGGCTGAGCATCGTGTTGATGCTCGGGGTCGTCGCACGTCGAGGGCGGCCATTCCTCGGTGCTCGAGCGGGGCTGAGCCACCACATCACCACCATGACCGGTGACGGGTCTCACCGAGGGCACAGGTCGTCGTTGCTCTATCCTAGCCCCTCCCCCTGTCAAAGGGAGGAGGAGGAGGGATGGGCCTTGCCCCTCGTGAAGGTGGACCGGTGTGAATGGAGGAGGTGACGACGTATTTGAAGCGTGGAAGGAGGTGGTTTCAGTGGTGAGGGGAGTGGGTTTCATGGGAGATATGGAGTAATGGAGAGGATGACTAGAGTGAACAGGTGCTGCGCGAGGGTCATGGTTGATCAAGGAACGTTGTGGGCTACTGGGATCGTGGAGAGGATGGCTGGAGACACGGAGAAAAAAAAGGAAGGGGCGACCAGTTCGTGAGGTGGAGAACATGGGAGTGAGGACCAGCGGGAGATTGACGAAGATGCTTTGGACGTTGGATCTTGAGATCCAATGGCGGATAATTGGGCGCTAACAAATGGTCGAGATTAGGTCTAAGGCAGAGGATCAGAGGGTGATTGGGTGCGCCATGTGTCATGCAATTGACGCAGCACTGGCGGGCGGTCCAGATCGCATCTGGAGAGACATCGGAGAGTTGAGATCACAACGGTAAGAACGGTGGAGAAGAAGGGACGAAGGAGCGATCGAATGGCGCGGAACGCGCCACGTGGCGGGTGCAGCTCAAGGCGCCAATGGGCGGGGGAGGTGGACTTAGGGGAATGATCGGACGGTGGGGATCATGGAGATAGCAAGACCTTTGGATCAAGATGAGATCCAACGGCTGAAAGAGAGGGCGGCAAGTGCAAAGGGACCGGCACGTGGCTTAACCAGAACGAGCCACGTGGCCCAATCAAATTATTTGAAAGAAGAAATTGATATATGAAGGGGAAAATGGCTGAATTTGGAAAAACTCAAAACATGAAAGTTGTAGATCTTGATGAGATCTACAAGCTTCTTGTTGACCAAAAATGGAGATAAGGTCATTTAAAGATAGGAAATATTTTTGAGGGTATTTTTAAGGTTAAAAACACCACGGTTTTAATTTTGACATTTTTTGTGGTTTTTAATTTATTCAATGACTCTAATAATTACAAGACTTTATCTGGTTTTTATTGACACACTTTTAAGAAAGGGGGTTAAAATAGGTGAATTAAGATGATGAAATCGAGTTTCATCACCCCCCCATACTTAAACTATGCTCCTCCCCGAGCATTAACGAGAACGAATGAACTAAATTAACCCCCTTGTGCATGTGAGTACATGATCCAATATGTTTAAGTCCACTCAACTTTAGAGGTCCAAAATTTTAGAGCTCAACCCAGCCTTAATCAAGAGGCACCTGATGAATATCCATTCATCACTCTTTATTCTTTTATTTTAGCTACAAAACCTATGCAAAACACATGTATATTCCTGTAAATAACAATAATTGTCAAAAAGCGTGCATTGTGTAAAATACAATAATTAGCACGTTTTTGTGCATAAATAAAAGAATAAAGAAATAAAAGAAAAAGAGGGAGATATTTAGAATAAATATTGAGCGACCTAATCCCAAGGGAGGGCTCATCATGGGCCTGACCGCATAAGAACCCGAGTAGAGAGAGATAAGGAAGCTCACACTTGTGCATAGACCTATAAATAAATAAAAATGTTTTCCTCTTAAATAATAATAAAACTAGGTGTATATTTATATTTATATATTTTCAAATATTAAATTAAAATAAAATGAGAAAAATAAAAGAAAATTAAAAAGAAAATAAAATACCCTTCCTCATTGTATATACACCATGTACATAAAACCATATATATATTTATCCCTATAAATAAATAAATAAAAATTCCATAAAATATGTACACATTCCACCTTCCATAATGTAAATAAATAAAATAAAAATAAAAATAAAATAAAAAAGAAATAAAAATAAAACCAAACCCAACCTTGTATATATACGATGTATATATGTATATGTAAGTATTTATTTCACCCTTGTAATTAAATAACAAAAATACCAAATTGTTCCAAATTTTATTCTATAAATAAATAAAATATAAAATTGGAATAAAATGTACAAAAAAATAATTAAAAATCAAAAATAAAAAATACATAGTGTATGTACCTATATATAATAATACTATATTGTAAATACCTTATTTTTATTTTAAGAAAAACTAAAAATAAAAAAAATAGTTTAAAAATAAATAAACATTTTTCATGTTTTAACTTTTTTCAAATTCGGCCATTTACTATTTATTATTTAATTTCTAATTATATTTTAGCTACAAAAACCTTTGCAAATGCATGTATATTCATGTAAATACAAATAATTATCAAAAGCATGCATTGTATAAAGTTTAATAATTAGCATATTTTTGTCAAAAATAAAAGAATAAAGAGTAAAAAGAAAAAGAGGGAAATATTTAGAATAAATATTGAGCAACCTAACCCAAGGGAGGGCTCAGCATGGGCCTGACCGCATAAAAACCAAAGTAGAGGGAGATAGGGACTCATGTGTGTAAATATATATGTAAATAAAATAAAAATATTTTCCTCCCAAAAATAGCTTAAAAGAGGTTTGTAAATATTTGTATATACTTAAATATAAAAACAAGATAAAAATAGAAAAATTAAAAAGAAAACAAAAACATCACTCAAGTACATAATCACCTTGTATATAGTCCACTCATCCCTATTTATTTAGCTTTATAAATAAATAAAATTAATTTCCAAAAATTTTGTAAATATTCTATATGATATGGTGTAAATAAATAAAATAAAAACACTTAAAACAAAAACAAAATAAAAATAACAAAAATAAAAAATCCAAAAATACTTTGTAAATATACCATGTATATATATGTACATATCTATTTATTTCACCTATGTATGTAAATAATAAAAATAAAATAAAAATATCTTCTTATTCCTAATTTTATGATATAAATAAATATAATATAAAATGGGAATAAAATTGTATAAAAATAACAAATTAAAAATCAAAATTAAAAATCTATATATTGTATATATACCTATATATAACCCTACTTTGTAAATACCTTATTTTTACTTTGAAAAATTAATTAAAAATCACTACAAATAGAAAATATTAAAACAAAAATATTTCATGTTTTGAGTTTTAATTAAATAAGCCATTTGCTATTTTTAATCTAATTTCCAAATAATTTCCAGGTGGCAGCTACCAGAGCGTGAGTGAGAGTGACAGCTCGCTCCAGGTGCTGTCGCAGCGAGGAGAGGGGCAGTGGCCCACTGATCCGGCGAGATACACCGCCGTGCTCCGCCCATAGCCGGAGCTCGAGCCTCGGAGACCGACGCTCCTTGAGGCAAGGACCAGGAGCTGCGCAAGCTCGCCCACAGTCGCTTCGTCCACCCAGGTAGACCCATCTCCCGTTCTTTTTCTTTAATTTTCGATTAGCCCCAATTCGCGACGCCGTCGCCTTTCTTCGATTCCGACCACCTCATCGTTCTGTTCGATCATCGGAATCCACCTTCGCCTCCGCCTTCCTCCCTTGCACGTTCTGCACCCATCCACTCAACTCAGCTTGCACAGGAGCTGGGGTTCGAGCTCCTCCATCGCCACCCTCGCCGGAGCTCGCCCACATCGACCCCCTGACCACCTTTACCTCGCCTAACCGGGTCGAGGCAGTTTGCCCTCGACCCACGAGTCTTCTGGACCCATTTTGCAGGTACATCGAGGTCCATCTGAGGTCCTTTGACTCAGGTCCAGTAGCTCCACCTCCGCCGACCTCGTCGGAGCTCTCCAGAGCTCGGTTGGGTCATCGGAGGGCACCATCAGCTGCGGAGCTTCATCGCGGAGCTTTTCCGATCTTCAGGAGCAGCAGGGGAGGATCTCAGCGTGTGTGTCGGGCCGGCGAAGCTCGCCGGCCAACTTTCTTTGCTTTTATGCCCCTGTGTATGGTGTAGCACGTGCTTCGACACGTGGGTTTCTGGGATATTTGCATTTTATACCTTGTAGTTCTGAGATGTTATGGATTGAATGAAAGCTTTTGGATTATTGCATTTATACCCCTGTGCGTAATTTAATAGTGCATGTGCGTTTATTTTTGTGTTATTTGCAGACTAGCCCTTGGACTTTTGGTACCTGTTACCAAATAGTCCTAGGACTTGGTTTTTATTACATTTAGGTCCCTGAGTGCCCCAGGCACGCGCCGCGTGCGTGTTTACCTGGGTATTTTGCACCGGACCCCCAGGACTCTTGGTATTTGCACTTAGGTCCATGTACAGTACCTCCTCTTTATTTTTGAATAAAATAGCAAACCTACTCCAAATCCAATGAAAATTGGACACATGGCTCCTGCCATTGTGTAAAATTTTCTGGGATTTTTGGAGACATTTTCTTTTGTTTTGATATTTTAAAAATTCAAAAACATGTATTTTCTTTACTGTCTCATTTGAAAAATCACAAAAAAATAGTAAAACTTATCTAAAAATTACAAAAAAATTAGCTACTGTTTGTTTTGGCTTGCTTGATTTTCTAGCCAATTTTAGCTATTTTTCATCATATAAAACTCATAAAAATTGAAAAACACCTGAAAACTCATAAAAACTCTAATAATTAATCTAAAAATCCAAAAACAATAATTAAGGTGCTTAAATTTTCCTTGTTTCTTTCTCTATACAAGAAAATTACCTCCAGGCTTATAGGGGATTTTTAGATATTTTATTTAGGTCCCTTAAGCTCGGCTGGACAGTCCCTTTATTTTCTTGCACTGTTTGATTTTTTGAAAATAAAATAAAAATCAGAAAAATCCCAAAAATTCCCCAAAAACAGAAAAAACATAAAACGCACAAAAATATTTTTATTAGAATTTTTGATTGACTTTTGATGCATTAAATAAATTGTTGAATTGTCTTGCTTATTAGTTTTCTTTAGTTTCTTAATTAATTAAAAAATCCAAAAAAATATAAAAAACCTAAAAACCACCAAAAATACTCTTTTCTTCTCTTTTATTCTTTTGACTACTTCGTAGGCCGCAAGGCCATTTCGTGCTCCTTGAGTTCGACCCTGGTCGCTATACCAGGTTAATAAAATAGCAAGACCGCTATTGATTTTCGAGTTGATTTTTATATTGGTGGTCTATTTTTCTTGATTGATCGAGCCTGATTGCTTGGGTCGCAACGACCATTTAGCACCTTATACCTGAGTGGTCAGTAGTCGGTTATCAGAATGGCACCGTTGCCGGGGAGCACAGCTTAGTAGTCGATTTTTGAGTTTTTCCACGGTTTTTCTTTTCGCGGCTTTTTGTATATATATATATATATTTGAAATTTTATAATAATTTGGTTTGTTACACTTTGTATGTTTCTTGCGAGGGCCCGAGGACCGAGGCGACGACTCTAGAGTAGCCGGCGCAACCGCGGGATTTGGAGGCGACTCCTCTCTGCACGGAGCCGCAGGAGAGCGTGAGGAGCAGCTTATTGTAGAGTAGTTTAGATTTATTTTAGTCCATTTTATCTGAATTGTTGTAATAATACAGGTACACTCAGAGACAGTTGGACTCTCGGGTCTGTTTCGCCGAGCACCGGTGTGCTCGAGGGACCCTTTAGACTAGTTTAGGTTTTTCGCGGTTTTTACGCGGTTTTCCTTTACTGCCTTTTCCGGTTTCACGCAGATTTTCGAGCCCCTAGCCGTAGGATTTTCTGCTTGATTGTGACGTAATTCATAGGATCCAAACACCCTAATATAATTGCATGTTCCTATAAGTGCGGTAATTGGACCTATAATAAAAAAATAATAAAATAGTCGTTCCATCACCTCCGAGCCTACGTGCCGCGAGCCCGCCCCGTCAAGCGCTACTCCTGAACTCGACCTGTCGAGAAGAGGAGGGGTGGGTCTAGACCGGACTCTTTGGATTGGAGGCTGGTGGTCGGCTAGCTGTTCTTTCGAGTAGCACTACTGTTTAGGGACTCGATTTTTCGCTTGCACCATTTAGGTAGTTTATTTCCTATCTTTTAAATTCTGCGTGGATCATCTTGCATGTAGACTACTGGAGTCAGGTACGCATTTCTATCTCTGCATGCATCATTGATTTATCGCGCATCGGCTTTTTCGTCTTCTCCCCCTGTTTTGGACTAAATAACCAGGAGAACCGAAAAATTCGTTAGGCCTTTGTTTTTATTGAAAAATATTAAAAAGAAAAAAAACAACATAAAATTGGGACTGTTTAAGCTATTGACCCTAAAAGACACTTGACTGAAAAAATTGATCTTGGGGAGAGCAACCCCCTCATTGTTTGGTTTGGTTGCGCGAGAGAGTGACCCGTTCACTAGGTAGAGCCCTCCGGTGCTATTCCTGACTGACTACCGACTCTTCCATGCGGGCCAGTCGGTTGGGGTAGCATCGGGAATCCCAACAGGTCACGTAAGCGCTCTGATAGATTGTTTGTTCACCTAATAAAATTTGACAAGATAATTTGACCGAGTCTTTACGGTCTTTAGCTCGTGTTGCGTTGGTGAACAGAGGGTTTGGTTGCCGATCATGGTTTCTCCAGATCTCATCCGCCTTACTCGTCAGATCACGATGATGGGTAGACGCTCTCTTAGGCAGCCTCTGGCTGCACCACTTTCGGGCACGTCTACCCGGTCATCTAGGTTGGCCCGCGAGAGCCAAGACCAGCTCTCCGAGCCCGAGTATGATTCCGCCCTGTTCCCCCTCGACCCTCTTTCTTTCGGTTCTGAGAGATACGATCCATATGAGAGATTATCAAACTTGACAGTACCTGAGTTTGGCTCATTTGATTTTTCAGAGACGATGGCCGGTAGTTCTGATGATCGCACCAGAGGTCCACAGGGAGAGCAGCATTTCGTTCTGGACCAGAGTTCGATCAACTCCACCCTGATCGCCTCCCTCGAGTCAGTACAGCAGCAGTTGAGGGATCAGGGGGCATTCATGATGGAAATGAGGAGAGAGCTTGAGCAGATGAGAGCCAACCGTGAGAACCGCGGAGGAGGAGGACCCGACGATGCGGCAGCTGCCGCCGCAGCCGCAGCCGCGACAGCAGCCGCAACAGGAGCAGGAGGAGCACCACCACCACTTAGATCGATGCGGGAGAACCACAATCCCGGGTCGACCTTGACACACCGCTGGGTGGTACTTCTAGCCATCGTGGGGGACTTCAAGTTCCCCCCGAACACTTTGCAGCTTCATCCCCGATTCCACGGTTTGGCCACAGAGGAGCCTCATCTCCACCTGCAGGAGTTTGAGATGATTTGCAGTACTGTCCACGATCGTAAGGTGGACCAGGATACTATCAGGATGATTGCCTTCCCCTTTTCCTTGGCAGACAGAGTAGCCACCTGGCTGAAGCACTTGGGGAAGTTCATTTATACCTGGGAGCAGCTCCGCACCGAGTACTTGAACAAGTACTATCTACTCGGGCGGACCAATGCAGCGAGAGCCCTCATCAGCAACTTCTCCATGCTCCCCAACGAGCAATTTCATGAGGCATGGGAGAGGTTTCGTGAGCTGACTAACCGATGCCCGCACCATGATATTTCGAAGCCCAACTTGTGCAGAGCTTCTTCAGCGGGCTGACACCAGAGCTCCAGGGCTTGGTGAATGCTTCTTGTGGCGGGTCTTACTTCGCCAAGGATCACGACCAGGTCTGGGCCATCTACGAGGAGATGACCGAGAACTACATGGTGATGTCCCAGACCAGGTTGTACACTCAGGGCAGACCCCAGCAGCAGCCTGGATCCGTGCAGTACCAGAGGATAGCACGGGTCGATGCCGGTCCATCCAGTTCATCCGCAGTAGCAGCAGCACAGGCAGAGTCATCCGTTGCGGATATGGGTATCATCAGTAAGAAGTTGGATCGGATGGAGCTGATCGAGAAGAAGCAGTGCCAGGGCATCACTCAGATGGAGCAGATGGCACAGACTCTGAGCGACATGAAGACCCAGCTCATGTGTCTCCAGGAGGCACAGACGGCTCCACAGCCTCGTCTTTAGTCGCGAGGCGATACTGGTGGCAACAGCAGCTCGTTCCAGCGCTCCAGCTCACACCAGCAACCTAGACAGGTTCACCTTGTACAGGCGGAGCCGTACCAGCAGCAACAGCCCTCCTACCAGTCACCACCATCTCCAGACATGCAGATGGTGGTATACCAGCCAGATCAGCCTCTGGCAGTACTCCCGCCAGCCCAGTACAATGCAGAGTCGTTGATGGATGTCAACGGGATTTGGTATGACCGTCCTCAGCCTGGGATCCGACGAGACCATCCCGGATTCAGGTGGGGGAGTGGAGGTACCCAGCCCCAACAGCAGCCATCTGGCCAGGGAGGCCAGTACAGCCAGCAGAGGGATCACCAGCAGCAACAGCCCCCAGTTTACCAGTCACAGCAGCAATCAGCCTTCGTTCCTCGTCCCTATCAGCAGGGACAGTCTTGGAGGTGAGAGCAGCCTCACCAGCCACACCAGCAGCAGCACCCTCCTACCTACCCCTCTCAGCAGCAGCAGCACCAGTTCCAGCAGCCTCATTACCAGAGAGGCTACCCGTCGGGCTCTCATGGTCCACCATACGAGAGCCCCGCCTTGGACGACATAGCCCGCCTCCTCACGGACCAGCAGGCTACTTTCAGACGGGAGATGGACGAGTTCCTCCAGGAGATGCGAGACATCGTGAGAGGGAAGGCCGCCATCCCTGCCCAGATAGAGCCGAATCCCAACAGCCTGAAGCAGAAGTCTGAGCAGGTAGTTTACACTGAGCATGCCACTCCTAGTGATCCGTTTGACGATATGTCTTCATATCTTTTTGATGCTGATTTTGTTACACTTAGGAGCGGTAGGGCACCAGCAGGCGGTGCCTCGTCTGAGCGATAGCATGAGGATACACCTAGAGAGCCAGATGAGGAGGAGGAGAGCGGTACTGAGGCCGCTCATGATGATGACGGTGGTACTGAGGCCACCAAGATGCTGATTCCACTGGCGGTACTGAAGCCGCCACTTCACCAGTTCGAGGAGGTGGTACTAACGCCACCCGAGTTGCCGAGCCAGCATGCGGTACTGAGGCCGCGAGACGTCCAATAGAGCCAGCCCGTGGTGGTACTGAGACCACCGGTCTTCATATAGAGAGAGCTGTTGTTTTTCCTTCCACTGATGTACCTCAGAACCATATTGTGAATAAAGGAAAAGGTTTAGTTTATTCTGGTCCCACTGTGGTGATTGATGTATGTGCGGATCCGGCCGTCGAGCCGTCTAGACCTATTCCTAGTCCTTCATCTGAGAAGGACCCTGTGATCCCCTTCCCTAGAGCCCTTCAGATGGGGAAGGGGAAGAAAAGAGAAAAAGATCCAAAAAAGAGAGAGCAGGAGGAGTTCAGCCAGAGCATGATTGACAGATTTCACATACAGCTGACCCTTCAGGAGGCTTTGCAGCACATCCCCCTTCTTCAGCGATCGTTGAGAGACAGGACTACAGTCAGGAGGAGGAGGAGGAACCACCATTCAGAGATTCATGTGCTGACGAAAGCCACGTGTTTCGCGATCCAGAACCGTCTGCTGGCCAAGAGGCCAGATTCAGGAGCCCCATATGTCAGATGTCATATCAGTGAGCAGAGGTTTGACCGTACTCTATTGGATAGCGGATCGTCTATCAACCTCCTTCCGGCAGCCCTTCTCGACCGCTTCGAGTTGGGCACTCTTAGACAGAGCAGGACAATCCTTCAGTTTGCTGATAGATCTATCAAGAGTCCGAAGGAGTTGTTGCGAGACGTTGTCGTCACTATTCAGGGTTTGCAATTCCCCGTGGACTTCGTAGTGTTGGACATGGAGATCCTTGATTCAGTGACCGATACCCCCATCATTTTAGGTCGCCCGTTCTTGGCCACAGCCAAGGCAGTGACCGACCATGATAGCGGGAAGGTATACTTTCACGTCGAGGGCGAAAGTGTACAAATAGAGACGGTCGAGGACATCAGAGCCAGAGAGAGATCATGCTCAGAGACCACTTCAGATACAGAGCAGCTGACAGATGCAGGGCTAGACATCCACCAGGACTGTGACTTTGTGATCACAGATGATGAGGCAGTTTGGGTAGACCCAGCAGCACAGGCCATCCTCTCATTTTCAGACACCGCTGATGTAGAGATGATAGCAGAGGAGTGCTTGGAGAGCACATTCCTGGTTCATGATACTTTAGCGGCAGCAGAGCAGGTTCTCGACCGCGACATGGATTTTTGTGATATTGGTGGTACCGATGCCACCTTGTGTGATGTAGATCCCTCGGAGTCAAAGTCTGAGTGGGCAGATTGTGATGATTACATGCCAGACCTGATTCCCACTGAGCCTACAGTTGAGGAGGAGGTAGATGCCGAGCATATCAGAGACAGTTCAGTTGAGCAGCCTTCTTCAGACCCAGTTTGCGAGAGTACGCTTTCAGTCTCCCGGACAGATGTGGCAGCATGCACGCGTCTTCTTTCGAAGCCAGATTTGCCAGCACCCAGTTGTCCAAAGCTGAAACTTCCTTCGTCGTTGAAGTATAGATTCCTTGCGGGTGAGCATGAGATGTACCCAGTCATTATCTCAGCCGATTTGACTGGAGAGCAGGAATCTCGTCTGATGGGGGTTCTTGAAAAGAACCGCAAGGCAATAGGATGGAGCGTAGCAGATCTCCATGGGATTAGTCCGGCCCTGTGCTCCCACCATATCTATCTCGAGGATGAGGCGAAGCCGTCGCGTGAGTTCCAGCGGCGGCTGAACCCAAATCTGAGAGAGGTTGTCATGAAGGAAATTTCGAAATGGAGGAGCGTCGATTTTATCTATCCCATCTCTGACTCCAAGTGGGTCAGTCCTTTGCATGTGGTGCCCAAGAAGACGAGCATCACTACAGTGATTAGTGAGTCTGGAGAGGAGATTGCTACACGAGTACCCACTTCTTGGCGGGTTTATGTTGACTACAGGAGACTCAACCAGGACACCAAGAAGGATCATTTCCCCCTGCCCTATATTGATCAGATTATTGAGAGACTGGCAGGGAAGAGCCATTACTGTTTTCTGGATGGGTACTCGGGCTACAACCAGGTGGCCATCGCTCCTGAGGATCAGGAGAAGACCACCTTTACCTGTCCCTTCGGCACATACGCCTTCCGACGCATGACATTTGGGCTATGCAATGCCCCTGCGACTTTTCAGAGATGCATGCTGTCGATCTTTTCGGACATGGTAGGGGAGTGTTTGTAGGTCTTCATGGACGATTTCTCGGTCTACGGCGACGGATTCGACTCCTGTCTTGACTGCCTAGACCGAGTACTTCAGCGATGTATTGAGGTCCGCTTGGTTCTTTCTTGGGAGAAGAGTCACTTTATGGTGACTCAAGGGACGGTGCTTGGCCACATCATCTCCAACAAGGGCATGGAGGTTGATCCGGCCAAGGTTGATGTCATTAGAAAACTCACACCACCATCCAACTTGCGGCAGTTACGGTCTTTCCTGGGGCACGTCGGTTTCTATCGGCGGTTCATCCGTGATTTCAGTAGTGTTGCCCGACCGTTGACTGACCTGCTGATGAAAGACACCGAGTTCCTTGTCGATGACAAGTGTATTTCGTCCTTTGATACTCTCAAGCAGTGTATTGTTGAGGCTCCTGTCCTCCAGCCACCAGATTGGTCTCTCCCATTCGAGATCATGACGGACGCCTCCGATTTTGCCGTGGGGGCTGTGCTGGGACAGAGGAGGGATGGAGTCCCATTTGCTATCCACTATGCTAGCCGCACCTTGGATTCCGCCCAGCAGAATTATACAGTCACAGAGAAGGAGATGCTAGTAGTAGTGTTCGCCCTAGATAAGTTCATATCGTACATCATTGGATCTAGAGTGACTTTGTACACAGATCATACCGCCATCCGATACCTCATGGCAAAGAAGGATGCCAAGGCCAGACTGACTAGATGGATCCTTCTACTCCAGGAGTTCGACATTGAGATCAAGGATAAGTCTGGAGTAAAGAATGTGGTGGCGGATCATCTCTCCCGTTTAGAGCAGCCTGAGGAGTCTGAGTAGATTGATCCCATTTGTGAGACCTTCCCAGATGAGGCGATCCTTGCTATCGCCTCACTCCCGTGGTATGCCGATATTGTGAACTTTCTTGTTGCTAAGAAAGTCCCACAAGGTTGGCCCAGACAGCGGCTTGAGACCTTCCTCGCGAAGGCCAAGTCTTACCACTGGGAGGATCCCATCCTTTACCACGAAGGAGGGGATAGTGTCTGGCATAGGTGCATCCCTCAGGATGAGCACCATAGCATCCTCACTTACTGCCACAAGCTTGAGGAAGGAGGACATCACTCTGGGAGGAGAACGACACAGAAAGTGCTCCAATCCGGCTTGTGGTGGCCTACCCTCATCAAGGACTCTGATGAGTTCGTGAAGAGGTGTACTGACTGTCAGAGGATGGGCACTTGTGGACAGCGTGATATGATGCCGATACAGCCCATTCACTTCTGTGAGGTTTTTGACGCATGGGGCATCGATTTCATGGGTCCATTCCCTAAGAGTCAGGGGTTTGAGTACATTCTGTTGGCCGTAGATTATGTTAGTCATTGGGTTGAGGCTATCCCCGCCGGAGCCGCTGATGCGAGGACAGTTTGCAGATTTTTGAGGAAGCACATCATCACGCGGTTCGGGGTACCTCGAGTATTGATTTCAGATGGGGGGGTCTCATTCCATCAACGACCAGGTGAAGGCACTTGCTAGTGAGTTCGGCATAGACCATCGAGTTGCCACTCCATACCATCCACAGACGAATGGTCTAGCCGAGGTCTCGAACAGGGAGATCAAGACTATTTTGCAGAAAGTCGTCCGCCCTGACCGAAAGGATTGGTCACAGCTTTTGGACTCGGTCTTGTGGGCATATAGGACGTCTTTCAAGACATCATTGGGCACATCTCCCTTTCGCCTAGTTTATGGCAAGCCATGCCATTTACCTGTTGAGTTGAGGCACAAGTCACTTTGGGCAGTCACGGATATTCTTTTGGATCCAGATAGTGTAGGAGACCAGAGGAGGGCAGAGTTAGCAGCCTTGGAGGAGCTTAGAGATACAGCCTTCTCAAACAGCCTACAGTATAAGGAGAGAGTGAAAGAGTGGCATGATTCTCATATTAGCCACAAGCATTTTGAGCCTGAACAGAGAGTATGGTTGTTTGATGCGAGGCTTCGTCTATTTCCAGGGAAGCTACAGAGCAAATGGAAGGGACCTTATCTTGTGAGAAAGGTACATGACAACGGTAGCAATGATATATCCGAGTTGTCTTCTGAGAGTACCTTTCGAGTGAACGGCCAGCGGCTCAAGCCATTTCTAGATCATGAGCCGCGGGTCGTTGATGTTGCCCCTATTCACTTTGCGTGAGATGTGGTCTCTTGATTCACATCTATTACATCTCACGCCTGATTATCACTGTTCTTCCGACTTGTATAGATCCAGTTGTCTATATCACACTATTCTTTAGTCCCACATCCCTTTTCTCATCTTATGATTATACTATACTTAGGGTGTACTTTACCCTAAGTATAGGGGGGATGTAGGACCTGCGGGTATTCTTTTCGTTCGTTCTGCCCCTGTTTTGCTGCCTATACTTAGGGATATTTTACCCTAAGTATGGGGGGCAGACTCTGTTCATTCTTCACTCGGATTTCCCTTCATGTACAGCTTGCTATATTTAGGATTAGTTAATCCTAAGTATAGGGGGAAACCACCGAGTTCTTCTCATTCTATTCATTTATTCATTTCTGTACCTAGCCATTCCTTTTCACTTCCTTTTTACTAAGCACGAGTTATGTCTTCTTCATCGCTCTTGATCACTCTGAGGACATCGTTCGAGCTAAGTATAGGGGGGTGTATATATTTCACATATACTTTAGCCATAACTCGTACTTTGTGTGAGTGTGTTAATAAATAAAATGGCTAAAAACCCCAAAAATCACAAAAATTAAATAATCATTCTTTTATTTGCACATACATAGTGTTGGAAATGAGAGCCCACGGCGAGCCATTATGCAATAAATGTTATTGCAATTCACTCCTTAATCTGAAATGAAGAATACATAATTTCCATAATAGGTCCCTTAGTACAATTAGGGTTATGTACCATGGCCATCTTGATGATCATACAGCTGTTGATTCAACTATTGAATCATAGAGGCTGGTGCTTGAATGAATATCTAAAGAGTTAGATTGAGGACTCATCAAGCACCGTCAGATGATTGTTAAGAGATGATCTCCGGCCTGAGTAGGAGATGGCAATCCTTATCTCTGAAGGCTGATAACTGACCGACCTCTTGATGCAGGTCCTCTGCATAGGAATAGAGATTCGGAGGTGTCAGATTAGTTAGGTCAAAGAGTTGACTTAACGAGATCGAGATAACCAAAGTCCTATATCGTATGCTGTCAGGATATAGGCACGCATCCTCTGACCGGAGACAGATGTGTTGCTATATGTCTAAGTATGTACATTTGGCAGACCAATAGGTTGATGACCTAATCATGGTCTACACACCGGCGCGCTGGTGTGCATATAGGGCATATGAGTAATACGATCTCTCAAAGGGATCATACAGGTTCAGTTACTGAACCGGAAGACATGAGCTCACTCTTGAGATATTGGGAAGAATCAAATTCCGTGCGCACGGTCGTCTCGCTTTGGAAGCTTGACTGAATTTGTAGGTTTCATATATACTTTTGGAAAGTATATGATCAAGACCTAGGTATGATATATGCTTTTGGAAAGTATATGATCAATACCGACTCTCAATGATCGAATGAGAAACTTACTGATAAAACCATGAAGTAGACAGTATAAAGTTGATCGAATACTTCGGGTTTAGTCTGAGTCTTCCAGTATGCAGGATGTACAGGTATTGGGAATACCTGAGGGTGATGTGATCATAAACGATTGTATAACCATGACGCTTCCATTCCTAGGGAGTGATGAAACGGGTCTGGATTTTAGTGACTCCTCTCAGTAGAGAAGTAATCTGATCTTGGTCCAAGTGTTGGACATTGATCTGAATGTGATTCAGATGCAATAAGAAGATTAGATTTACGGTCTTGATTTAATCAAGCATCTATGGGAGGCCCGCGATCTGGATTTGAGATATGATCTCAATATCCATGTCATTATACGTGGAACAATACAATCGCCCTGTCCTTATCTCCAAGTATCTGCGGAGAAAGCGCATTATCCTTGAAGGAGTTCATGGATAATTCTATTGTTGATATATGTATCCGAGCATTGAGAATATGGATAATTAAATGTGATTTAATTATCATGAGTAATATGATTTTGATTCATATTATAAAGAGAGCTATCTTAGATAATTAGATTATCAAAGATGTAAGTAATATGAATATGATTCATATTATTTGGACACAAGAGAATAGAGATCCAAAATGATTAAATGTGATTTAATCATCATGGATATGAATAATGTGGATAGCAATATCCATATTAATCAAATATATTATAAATGTGATTTATAATATATAAGAGAGAGATGTTTGTAATTTACATTTGTTAATTAAATGTTAATGTGAATTGGATTCACATTGGACATTAAATTGAAAAAGTAATTTACATTTTGTTTTGGGTTGTGAATGTGATTCACAAATTTCCAATGGCATGATTGTAATGTTCACAAAATAAATTGGATTTATTTTTGTGAAATAATATGCAACAAAAGTTGTTGCAAATATTGGAGAGAATCATGAGATAATATAATCTCATGTAATAGGAAAAGGAAGCTCCCTTCCTAAAAAGGAGAGGGGACGGCTACAATTCCCATGAGGAATTGGTGGTCGTCCACCCTCCTTATGGAAGGAGGCTTGCCTCCTTTCCTATTTCTCCATTGGAGATTAATTTGATATAAAATCAAATTATATTTATTGTATATTTGATTTTTTATTAAATTAATTGTTGTTGTGTTTTTAGCAACATATCATGACCATTGAAAGAAACACAAATTAATGTGGACCATTGGATTTGTGTTGACACATGGATTGAGATCCATGGATCCCAAAACCCTATATAAGGAGAGGCACCCCATTGCTCTTCTTTACACACAAGACACATAAGTTGAGGCAACAAATCTCTCTCTCTCTCTCTCATTCTACACGTCCTCTCTCCATCTCTCTCATGTGGCCGTCCACCATGGATGCCCTAGAGAGGTTCTCCATCGCCGCGGCATCGTCGTTATGCTGCCCGATGGTTTGCTCGTGGATCTCCATCTCCTTCGGTGCGCCCCGCTCGTGAAGAATACATCGGATCTCGTGTGTCGAGATCAGGAGATCCGCCGCTTGGATCATCAACATGGATTGCGAGAAGCACGCGGTTCATCCCCGTGCTCGCAAGCGTCTCCTCCGTCGGATCGGACTTGAGACAGGAGGTCTCTTCGTTTAGAGACTTGATCGCAACCACGCTTCAAGAGGTAAACCTAATACTTGTTTGTGGTTTAGACGAAACGATCCGAGAAGTGTTCTTGAATCATGTGGTTTCGTCGCAAGAAAATTTTTTAATTTCCGCTGCATAGAACAACTAGTGCGACTAGTCGTTCTTCGTCGTATGAGATGCGACGCTCACGCTTTCGTGATGCGCTTGAGGATCTAACCATATCCTTCAAGTGGTATCAGAGCCTTAGGTCGGTGTTTTTGGATACGATCCATAAACCGAGGACGACTTGGGTTCATTAGGGTTTGCGAAAGTTTTCTTGCATTTCATTTTCGCATCTCTGTTTTGATATTATTTTCGGCTCTGTTTAAATTGTTTAAACACGAAAATAATATTTGGATTTTATTCCCCATTAAATAAGGAAACCGTAGGATCTGAGTTTGCGTGATTTCGATTCCGTTTGCTCTAGATATGCTCATTTTAGTGAACATGTATCCACTGTTTCGGGGACTGCGGATCATGATGTAATTAAGATGTTAATTGCGGATTTGATACGCCTTGAAATGCGTGCAAATCACTTGGGTTCTGTTGTAAATCAAGTTAGCAAACTTTAGAAATTTACTCTGCTTAATTTGGATTTAAATTGATTTAGATATGGTATTTTTAGTAAGTGAGGGTCACTGCTGAAAATACTTTCCTAATCAAGAACCTAGTGATTGTCATTTAACTAATTAGTGAAATTAAATTGTTTAATTTCCTGGAATAATTATGCATAAATATTTGTGAAATATTTAATGATAATTATGTCCTTAAATGACTTTGCCCTAACCAACAAATGATTAGATGTGATCTAGATCAAGATTGGTTACATGATCTACATGATCAACATTCCAACAAACATGTTGCTTGAATAGGACTTGGGATTTGTTTAGCAAATCTCATTATAATGTTAATCAAAAATGTTTTGATTATTACTATATGGTACAATTTTGGTTGAAGAACCGATGATCATCTCAAGTACAAATTAATCAATTTGGCATTATCCTTTCCCGAGGCGGATATGGTGCCTAGTCGGAGAGCATTGGGGTTGCGGGTTGCAACGTATGTGGTCCGTCTCACTCTCGTCAGTACTGGCCATGACAGCGGGTAGGGCCGGGATAATGTCCGAGGGATTAAGATGTATTTTTCTAATTATTAAAATTCGAAATAATACGTATTTGAGATAATACCATTATTCAAGTAACTATTAAAATGTTTGTTGGATATTAATTGGATCATTAATTTAATATGATTAGATTAATTGGAATCCAATTAAGATTGAAATACTCTAATATTATTAGAGTTAATAATTCCCTTGGAAGAATTAATTATGTGAATGTGATTCACGATAATTAATTAAAATTTGAATATGAGGTGGAGGATCACATAAGTGACATCCATGGTCTCCCGTCAAGGCAAAGGGTTCCGTCGCCAGGGATTGTATGTGGGAGACGCCTGTCCGAAGTGACAGCTCATGTATGCAAGCGCATCTGGATCAGACTCTTTGCTTCTCGAAAGAGTAAGGCCGTATACGTAGTGACCCCAATATCGGATCCTCATATTATTGGGGCGATATTGGATTGCGTATAGCGAGTACTATTCCTGTTGACGGTTGGTTCAATTAACGACGGGTCAATATCGCCTTAGGGGTGGTGGGCTCGGGTGTTAAAGACCGAATTGGGAAATGCAAGTTGGACTTGCAAAGCGGAATGTGTTCCCGCTTCTTTTTATCCAAGTTGCAGATTCTCATATTATTGGGATGTAACAAAGATAAGGAAGGAGATCCCAGATCTTGTTGAGATATAATGGTAAGTATATCTCTTACATTGAAAGTGATTAAGGGAATGAACTTTCAGTGTTGACAAGACAAGACAACTTTGATATAAAAATCCTAAATCAAAGTAATATATATATATATATTTATATATTTATGCAAATTTCTTATTTCAGATAATCCTTCATTAAAACCCACTCAATGATATACTCAATAATAACCAGTGAAATATCTTGGATTGGACTCATGATCCAGATATTGTACTTGCAGTTGGACACATAATGTATGTGGTTGCAATGAGCAAGTTTCCTCATAATAATGAGGAATGACAATTAAATAGATAATAAGACTACAACCCTAGGGTTTGTATGTCTCTATAGTCTTGATCTCTCATCGGATGTACTTTGGAAGTGACATGTCGATGATGATCGCAATTGTCAAATAATCCTTATAAAATTTATGAAGATATTCGGGCATACATATGTGCTCTTGACATTTAACATGAATGAGATGGTTCACTGCATCATGCAGAATGGTGGCTCTATAAGAGATGGTGTATTCAAATTGTTTGAGTACCTACCTGAACCTATGTTTTAAGAGTTTAGATGGATGTAGATGATAAGTGTCATCATTCTACTATCTATACTCTAGTCATTCATGAAGCTTCATAATATTCATATTGTATGAATTTAATGAAGCATGTATAAATGTTGAAATGCTCTTACATAAGAGATCCTTAGTCTTAAGCAATGGTTGCTTATAGATAAAGGGAGCGCAGTGGAAGCATGGGTTGGACCCGAGTAAGAAGTATGGTCAAAGAGTTGACTATACATCTTTGGCTTCCATATGTCATCAGAAGAGTTGGATGAATGCCAATACTGCAATAAGTTGATGTGTTGATAGTATGACTATCAAGTCTATCTAGAATCCTTAGAGAAGGACTCGGATGGAGCATCAGATTAATCTACATAAATCATTGATAAGATAAAGTCAAATAATTGTATCTCAATCTTCTGATGACATTTGCAATAGGTTGCATATGTTTTAGAAGACTGGAAAATTTGATCTTAAAGGTTTATAGTTATCCACATGGATATTGATGCAATTGTTGCAACAATCTCTGTTGGATTGATAAACTTGTTAATTTCAGTGGGAGAGTCCTTAGTCTTAGAGAATGTCTCTATGACCTAGATATAAGAATACACTCATTGTTTGTTTCTAAATGTTGGAAATAAACATGAATTCTGAGGTAGAACTATCATAAAAAGTTATGATGGAGATATTTCAGATAGTAATCTAAAATCTAGTGGACTCCACTAAATTAGAAAATTAATGAATGGTTCATTAACATTTCTAAATACTGAAATCAAACCTTAAGATCAATAGGAGGATGAAGATCATTTGACAATGATCTAGCATCAAGCCTTGGACATTTGTCTATTGATTTGATCAATAGACTAGTAAGAGATGAAACTTTAGAATGTCTAAAATTTCAAAACTTACATACTTATGAATATTGTATTCAAAGAAAAATGTCCAATACACCCTTCTTAGAGAAAGGTGTAAGATGTCAAGGTATTCAGGATCTCATACATATTGATGTATGTAGATCATCTATATCATAGTAAACATTATGGATATGTGATATCTGTTGATGATTATGTATGATATGAGATTTCTTCTCTTCACCTAAGAAACCTTTGAAATGTTCAAAGATTTCATTATTTTTGGTTTAGAACCAAAGTTTGAAGGGAGATAAAATGAATTTGGTCTGATCTAGGTAATCAATGCCTATTAGATGAATTCATAATATACCTTATGGAGAAAGGAATATCATTCCTATCTCAATCCTCCTAATACACCTTAACTCAATAGAGTTATAGGGAGATACAATTGGATTATGTGTGACATGATCTTATCAATGATGAATTTTAGCATAATTATCCCTTAGTTTCCAGGTATATATGTGTAGAAGAGACTACAATATATATGCTTAATATGATTTCATGCATGCAAGCTGGAATCTAGCACTTGAGAGTGCTACTTCATTAGGAAAATAAAGGATGGTATTGGATACCTACTTTATGACCTTGAGATTCGTAAAATATCTCATCTCTGAGAATGTGATTCTTAGAGGTTGAGACTCTTGAGAATCAAGATAAAAATGAAGTGTAGGAACTCATTTAATCTTGAGAAGATAATGAGGCTCCTGAAATTGGAAACTAAGAGGACAATTAAAAAAAATGAAACACTAATACCTCTTCAAATGAGTTTGAGGATGGATTCCATGTGTCAGAGAAATCTGACAATGATTGAACTTCATGTGATGAAGCTTCTGAAGATCATAGCATGGATAGATGGATGTTAGCAATAAAAGTCTAATGTAGACTTCATATGCAAGTGTTGTATATGGACCCTCGTGGATCCACCTATATGGGAAAAACCTGTAAAGGTGTAAATGGATCTTCAAGAGAAAGGGAACCTGATGCGAAGGTAGAGACCTTCAAAGCACGGTTCGTAGCCATGAGCCACACACCAGAAGAGAAGACATTGCTTGCAATGAGACTTGCTCTTCGGTGACCATGCTTAAAATCATCAGAATGTTGCTAACCTTAGCTACACAACTTGACTATTGCATCTTCAAGATGTAAGTCCAGATTGCATTCCTCTATGAATATCTCTCTGAGGATATTCACATGAAGTAGCCCCAGGGCTTCATGATTGAGGAAAGCAAGGTGTGCAAGATAAGGAATCCATCTAAGGACTCAAATAAGCTTCTTTGAGATGGACCATAAGATTTGATGAAATTATAAATGTTATGATTTCAAATGAAATCTTGATGAGCCATGCGAAGCTTAGTGGGAGTGCCTATGTGTTCATTGCGCTAAATATAAATGATATCCTGATCATTTAAAATGATATAAGGATAATAATAAGTGTTTTATAATCTGGTTATTCCATATCTTGAAATATGATTTCAAAGATACCTCTTAGATCTTAGTTCTGAAGTTGTTCAGAAGCCAAGAGAAGAGGATAATTGGACTGTCACATTTGTAGTATACCTTGGACATATTCTATTCATAGAAATTCCAAGAAAGGCTTCTAACCCTTAAGATATGGTACTGACCTATCTTAAGGGATAGCACCTCAAAGAGTTGAGGAAGTAAATGCTACAACTACTTGCACTTGTGCATTAGTTACGAGAAGCTGAGTGTATGCTAGAGTGTACAAATACCAGATGTCTGTCATGCAGTGGTAGTAGTAAATTGTTACTAATCCTACTGTAGAGATAAAACACTTGATTGCAGTTTAACAAAATCTTCATAGATGAGGAGATTTTTGAGATAGTAATCTCAAAGTCTTATCTTCAAAAGTTTAAGACCATGTAGATAGTGATCTATAAAGGTCTAAACTTTAGATACCTTAGGAGATAGAGATCTCCGGGAATGAAGGTATTCTAATAAGGATTATGGGGATACTGGTTATGATGTCAGGGACAATGTAACCAACTAGATTGAGTATTGGTTGCATGAGATGCAACATTCGCATTAGATACGAGCACTGTTACTGGGGATATGCAAGTGCCGTAAAAGGACTTGGCATAGTCTCGCGGGAACAGAGTGACTGATCAGCTTACCTAGCTATTTTCTAAATAGCCTATGATTGTCACATGAGTGCGGGTTTAAATGATTAGCCCATTAATGGCTCTTTGGGCTAGTGGGAGATTGTTGGAAATGAGAGCCCACGGCGAGCCATTATGCAATAAATGTTATTGCAATTCACTCCTTAATCTGAAATGAAGAATACATAATTTGCATAATAGGTCCCTTAGTACAATTAGGGTTATGTACCATGGCCATCTTGATGATCATACAGCTGTTGATTCAACTATTGAATCATAGAGGCTGGTGCTTGAATGAATATCTAAAGAGTTAGATTGAGGACTCATCAAGCACCGTCAGATGATTGTTAAGAGATGATCTCCAGCCTGAGTAGGAGATGGCAATCCTTATCTCTGAAGGCTGATAACTGACCGACCTCTTGATGCAGGTCCTCTGCATAGGAATAGAGATTCGGAGGTGTCAGATTAGTTAGGTCAAAGAGTTGACTTAACGAGATCGAGATAACCAAAGTCCTATATCGTATGCTGTCAGGATATAGGCACGCATCCTCTGACCGGAGACAGATGTGTTGCTATATGTCTAAGTATGTACATTTGGCAGACCAATAGGTTGATGACCTAATCAAGGTCTACACACCGGCGCGCTGGTGTGCATATAAGGGCATATGAGTAATACGATCTCTCAAAGGGATCATACAGGTTCAGTTACTGAACCGGAAGACATGAGCTCACTCATGAGATATTGGGAAGAATCAAATTCCGTGTGCACGGTCGTCTCGCTTTGGAAGCTTGACTGAATTTGTAGGTTTGATATATACTTTTGGAAAGTATATGATCAAGACCTAGGTATGATATATGCTTTTGGAAAGTATATGATCAATACCGACTCTCAATGATCGAATGAGAAACTTACTGATAAAACCATGAAGTAGACAGTATAAAGTTGATCGAATACTTCGGGTTTAGTCTGAGTCTTCCAGTATGCAGGATGTACAGGTATTGGGAATACCTGAGGGTGATGTGATCATAAACGATTGTATAACCATGACGCTTCCATTCCTAGGGAGTGATGAAACGGGTCTGGATTTTAGTGACTCCTCTCAGTAGAGAAGTAATCTGATCTTGGTCCAAGTGTTGGACATTGATCTGAATGTGATTCAGATGCAATAAGAAGATTAGATTTACGGTCTTGATTTAATCAAGCATCTATGGGAGGCCCGCGATCTGGATTTGATATATGATCTCAATATCCATGTCATTATACGTGGAACAATACAATCGCCCTGTCCTTATCTCCAAGTATCTGCGGAGAAAGCGCATTATCCTTGAAGGAGTTCATGGATAATTCTATTGTTGATATATGTATCCGAGCATTGAGAATATGGATAATTAAATGTGATTTAATTATCATGAGTAATATGATTTTGATTCATATTATAAAGAGAGCTATCTTAGATAATTAGATTATCAAAGATGTAAGTAATATGAATATGATTCATATTATTTGGACACAAGAGAATAGAGATCCAAAATGATTAAATGTGATTTAATCATCATGGATATGAATAATGTGGATAGCAATATCCATATTAATCAAATATATTATAAATGTGATTTATAATATATAAGAGAGAGATGTTTGTAATTTACATTTGTTAATTAAATGTTAATGTGAATTGGATTCACATTGGACATTAAATTGAAAAAGTAATTTACATTTTGTTTTGGGTTGTGAATGTGATTCACAAATTTCCAATGGCATGATTGTAATGTTCACAAAATAAATTGGATTTATTTTTGTGAAATAATATGCAACAAAAGTTGTTGCAAATATTGGAGAGAATCATGAGATAATATAATCTCATGTAATAGGAAAAGGAAGCTCCCTTCCTAAAAAGGAGAGGGGACGGCTACAATTCCCATGAGGAATTGGTGGCCGTCCACCCTCCTTATGGAAGGAGGCTTGCCTCCTTTCCTATTTCTCCATTGGAGATTAATTTGATATAAAATCAAATTATATTTATTGTATATTTGATTTTTTATTAAATTAATTGTTGTTGTGTTTTTAGCAACAAATCATGACCATTGAAAGAAACACAAATTAATGTGGACCATTGGATTTGTGTTGACACATGGATTGAGATCCATGGATCCCAAAACCCTATATAAGGAGACGCACCCCATTGCTCTTCTTTACACACAAGACACATAAGTTGAGGCAACAAATCTCTCTCTCTCTCTCTCATTCTACATGTCCTCTCTCCATCTCTCTCATGTGGCCGTCCACCATGGATACCCTAGAGAGGTTCTCCATCGCCGCGGCATCGTCGTTATGTTGCCCGATGGTTTGCTCGTGGATCTCCATCTCCTTCGGTGTGCCCCGCTCGTGAAGAATACAGCGGATCTCGTGTGTCGAGATCAGGAGATCCGCCGCTTGGATCATCAACATGGATTGCGAGAAGCACGCGGTTCATCCCCGCGCTCGCAAGCGTCTCCTCCGTCGGATCGGACTTGAGACAGGAGGTCTCTTCGTTTAGAGACTTGATCGCAACCACGCTTCAAGAGGTAAACCTAATACTTGTTTGTGGTTTAGACGAAACGATCCGAGAAGTGTTCTTGGATCATGTGGTTTCGTCGCAAGAAAATTTTTTAATTTCCGCTGCATAGAACAACTAGTGCGACTAGTCGTTCTTCGTCGTATGAGATGCGACGCTCACGCTTTCGTGATGCGCTTGAGGATCTAACCATATCCTTCACATAGCTAGTGTACAAAATTGTTTTTGTAAAAATGTTTTCAAAAAGTTTTTGTGTAAAGTTTGTGTAAATATTTTCTTATCAAAATTATGTATATAGTACAAAATTTTTCCAAAATGTTTTGAAAATCAAAAGTTTGCAAAAATCTTGTGTAAATGTTTGTAAATACTTTTGCAAAACTTGCACTTCATGCATTCATCCATTCATGATTTCAAAACATTTTTCAAAAATTTTGCACGATTGTAAATATTTGTAAATAGCATCTTTTTGTATATATGTATATAGTTTTTCCTGGATGATAGTTGACATTTAAACTAGCCTGGAATTAAATTGAGAAATGGAGCTTGATTAAGATCTTAATCCACATAATTCTAAGAGGAACCTTATAGGGCTTAGGGTTAAGGCTTTTCAGGTCCATAAGGGCTTAATTCTTTGAGTCCACTAGGCTATGAGCATATGTCATCTTTATGAGCCTAAGTAGAACACTTAACTACACACGCATGACTCTTAGAGACAATGGCTTGACTTGCACCAGCACTTTACACATGGCTCTCCACGGATGAGGTGGTGAGGAGGCAGTTTCCTTTGGCTTGGGGTAGCATATGAGGGTAGTACTTCTAGGCGGAACCTCTCTTCTTCTTCTAGTGAAGGAAGTGCGCCTCAACTTGGTCTAGTGGTGATGAAGGCTAAAGACAGAAGCCATGGGTTGCAATAAATCTTCAAAAGAGGGATAGTCTACTGGCTCAAGAGGAAATTTCTTGTATATATGCTGCACCATGTAGATATGTTGTACAGAGGCACTTGAAAAAAAAATACAAAATGCAAAAAGAACTCCAAAAAAGTGGTGGGTCGGATTGAAAATTTAATAACCCCACCGGAATGTATATAGTCAAATAAAGCAAAAGCTTATGGTATCCATGTTACATCTCATGAAGCTTGCAGCGGGAGACTTAGCTACACTGGCTGAGCTTCCAAAAGTCTAAAACTTCTTCCCCCTCTTCTTGAGCCGGTTGCACTTGAACTTAGAAGGGAATACCCTGCTTCTCGAGGAAAGAGTTGCTAGACCGAGGCATTAGAGTTAACAGGTTGGGGGAGGTTGTTTCTTTGTTACTTCTGAGGTGGAGAGCTACATATCACTTACACTGCATGGAAAGATTCATGGTCATTAGAGTTTGTGTATGTAGACTTGTTCTGATCTGGTTTATTGAGGAGTCTTGTCCATAGATTGGTGGAACTTAGAGACTGTTGAGTTTTAAGCTTAAGTCTAAATAAGGTTCCTACACATTAATAATCCAAAGATCTGATCGAGCTCCATAATTCAATTTAATGAAGGAAAGTTTAATATTCAACATTGATCCATGTATATTCCTCTCTTTTTCTTTTTTCTTTCTTTCTTTTTCACTTCTTTTTCAAATAAGTGTTTGCTAAGGGACTAGCAAAAGTTAAGTATGGGGGGTGATGAATACCCATTCATCACTCTTTATTCTTATATTTTAGCTACAAAAACCTTTGCAAATGCATGTATATTCATGTAAATACAAATAATTATCAAAAGCATGCATTGTATAAAGTTTAATAATTAGCATGTTTTTGTGCAAAAATAAAAGAATAAAGAGTAAAAAGAAAAAAGAGGGAAATATTTAGAATAAATATTGAGCAACCTAACCCAACGGAGGGCTCAGCATGGGCCTGACCGCATAAAAACCAAAGTAGAGGGAGATAGGGACTCATGTGTGTAAATATATATGTAAATAAAATAAAAATATTTTCCTCTCAAAAGTAGATTATAAGAGGTTTGTAAATATTTGTATATACTTAAATATAAAAACAAGATAAAAATAGAAAAATTAAAAAGAAAACAAAAACATCACTCATGTACATAATCACCTTGTATGTAGTCCACTCATCCCTATTTATTTAGCTTTATAAATAAATAAAATTAATTTCCAAAAATTTTGTAAATATTCTATATGATATAGTGTAAATAAATAAAATAAAAACAATTAAAACAAAAACAAAATAAAAATAACAAAAATTAAAAATCCAAAATTACTTTGTAAATATACCATGTATATATATGTACATATCTATTTATTTCACCTATGTATGTAAATAATGAAAATAAAATAAAAATATCTTCTTATTCCTAATTTTATGATATAAATAAGTAAAATATAAAATGGGAATAAAATTGTATAAAAAACAAATTAAAAATCAAAATTAAAAATCTATATATTGTATATATACCTATATATAACCCTACTATGTAAATACCTTATTTATACTTTGAAAAATTAATTAAAAATCACTAAAAATAGAAAATATTAAAACAAAAAATATTTCATGTTTTGAGTTTTAATTAAATAAGCCATTTGCTATTTTTAATCTAATTTCCAAATAATTTCCAGGTGGCAGCTACCCATTGGTCCAGGGGATCGTTGACCGCTCGGTCAACTGCCCCCCAGGACCACTTCCCACGGGTTTTGACACCCGACCCGATTTCTCGATTTTTCCGTGTCCAAACCCGATCATCCTACCCCCAAACCTCGGGTCCGTTTTGATCACGTCAGATCCGGCACCCTCACCGGCACATCTGTCTCTGGATCCGCGCACTCCATTGCCCTACCCGCGCTCATCTTCCCGAACCCTCCAACGTATATAGCTCGAGCTCTGCCACCTTCATTCCTATCTTTGGCTCATTCGCTCCACCCCCAGTGACCTCCAATGCGTGAGTGAGAGTGACAGCTCGCTCCAGGTGCAGTCGCAGCGAAGAGAGGGGCAGTGGCCCACTGATCCGGCGAGATACACCGCCGTGCTCCGCCCAGAGCTGGAGTTCGAGCCTCGGAGACCGACGCTCCTTGAGGCAAGGACCAGGAGCTGCGCAAGCTCGCCCACAGTCGCTTCGTCCACCCAGGTAGACCCATCTCCCGTTCTTTTTCTTTAATTTTCGATTAGCCCCAATTCGCGCCGCCGTCGCCTTCCTTCGATTCCGACCACCTCATCATTCCGTTCGATCATCGGAATCCACCTTTGCCTCCGCCTTCCTCCCGCGCACGTTCTGCACCCATCCACTCAACCCAGCTCGCACAAGAGCTGGGGTTCGAGCTCCTCCGTCGCCACCCTCGCCGGAGCTCGCCCACATCGACCCCCCGACCACCTTCACCTCGCCTAATCGGGTCGAGGCAGTTTGCCCTCGGCCCGCGAGTCTTCTGGACCCATTTTGCAGGTACATCGAGGGCCATCTGAGGTCCTTTGACTCAGGTCCAGTAGCTCCACCTCCGCCGACCTTGCCGGAGCTCTCTAGAGCTCGGTTGGGTCATCGGAGGGCACCATCAGCTGCGGAGCTTCATCGCGGAGCTTTTCCGATCTTCAGTAGCAGCAGGGGAGGATCTCAGCGCGTGTGTCGGGCCGGCGAAGCTCGCCGACCAACTGTTCTTCCAGCATCTTCCTCGACCGTTCGATCAGCCTCAGAGCTCCAGATCAGATCATGACCATTCATTCGCGGAGCTGCAGATAGCGTCAGATCAGTGGAGGACTGATCCCAGCCATCCGATGGTCGAGGTTTAGCCGCGACGCATCCCCACCGTCAGATCCACACGTGGCGAGGCCCAGACCGTCGGATTCGCCCGAGGAGCCTAGCTTTGGAGGGCCATCTAATCCGGACCGTCCATCTACCACGTGGCATCCATCTAGCGCCTCCATTAATAAAGGGTAATTTACCCTTAGGCCCTTCTTTTTATCTTATTTAGCATTTAGTCCTGTAAATACATAGTGTAGTTATTTAGTTTTGGTACATTTGCATCATGGACCCCGCACTTTACTTTCTTTGCTTTTATGCCCCTGTGTACGGTGTAGCACGTGCTTCGACACGTGGGTTTCTGGGATATTTGCATTTTATACCTTGTAGTTCTGAGATGTTATGGATTGAATGAAAGCTTTTGGATTATTGCATTTATACCCCTGTGCGTAATTTAATAGTGCATGTGCGTTTATTTTTGGGTTATTTGCAGACTAGCCCTTGGACTTTTGGTACATGTTACCAAATAGTCCTAGGACTTGGTTTTTATTACATTTAGGTCCCTGAGTGCCCCAGGTATGCGCCGCGCGCGTGTTTACCTGGGTATTTTGCATCGGACCCCCCAGGACTCTTGGTATTTGCACTTAGGTCCCTATGCACAATACCTCCTCTTATTTTTGAATAAAATAGCAAACCTGCTCCAAATCCAATGAAAATTGGATACATGGCTCCTGCCATTGTGTAAAATTTTTTGGGATTTTTGGAGATATTTTTGTTTTGTTTGATATTTTAAAAATTCAAAAACATGTATTTTCTTTACTGTCTCATTTGAAAAATCACAAAAAATAGTAAAACTTATCTAAAAATTACAAAAAAATAGCTACTGTTTGTTTTGGCTTGCTTGATTTTCTAGCCAATTTTAGCTATTTTTCATCATATAAAACTCATAAGAATTGAAAAACACCTGAAAACTCATAAAACTCTAATAATTAATCTAAAAATCCAAAAACAATAATTAAGGTGCTCAAATTTTCCTTGTTTCTTTCTCTATACAGAAAAATTACCTTCAGGCTTATAGGGGATTTCTAGATATTTTATTTAGGTCCCTTAAGCTCGGCTGGACTGTCCCTTTATTTTCTTGCACTGTTTGATTTTTAGAAAATAAAATAAAAATCAGAAAAATTTCAAAAATTCCCCAAAACAGTAAAAAACATAAAAAACACAAAAATATTTTTATTAGAATTTTTGATTGATTTTTGATGCATTAAATAAATTGTTGAATTATCTTGCTTATTAGTTTTCTTTAGTTTCTTAATTAATTAAAAAAATCCAAAAAAAAAATATAAAAACCTAAAAACCACCAAAAATACTCTTTTCTTCCTCTTTTATTCTTTTTGACTACTTCGTAGGCCGCAAGGCTATTTCGTGCTCCTTGAGTTCGACCCTGGTCGCTATACCAGGTTAATAAAATAGCAAGACCGCTATTGATTTTCGAGTTGATTTTTATATTGGTGGTCTATTTTTCTTGATTGATCGAGCCTGATTGCTTGGGTCGCAACGACCATTTAGCACCTTATACCCGAGTGTCAGTAGTCGTTTATCACGTACCTATCTCCAGCACTCTACATATAGGGTGATCCGCGCATAAATTTAAGGACTGAAAGTAAACTAACTATATGACGCATGGGGAAATCGTCCTTAGACAAACAACTTCTATTGATCGTGAAGAACAATAGCTAGCAAATTTAATCGAGTTCAGAGTTCGATCTTGGGAGTCACTTGGTGCCCGCCACAACGGTTCTGCATACGTTGTATATGACTCCTCATGCGAGTGGTATCAAATCCAATAAAGCTAACTTTTTTTAATTTATTTTTAGATAGTCCAATTACGATCTATGGGTACGGGCAAGCAATTAGGTGTTGAGACTTAGCTGATTACATCACAATCAATAAAAATCCTAAGTCTAAGGGGCCAAATCTATGAGAAACAAATAGAAAGTAAGGCAGTGAAATCAAAACAACGAGAAAATAGCGGTGAAGTCCCCCAAGTGCACTTGCACTTGGTGAACCATACCCCGAAGTACAAATGTCCAATAAGTGTCCAAAGTCTAATTATTACAATACAATTCAAATGTTCTCTAAAATAAAATAATTATCTTCTGCTCTTCCCTGCTCCACTCCTGTGCTGATCCTAAAAAAAGGCTCCAAGTCATCCTCCAAGCGGTTCCTCGCACAAAAAGCAAATAAGAGATTGGTCAGAAAACAATTACAATATATAGAGACAAGTAAAGCTGAAAAATGACTACCAAGTCATGCTCCCAGACAACGTCGCCTTTCTGTTGACACACCTGGAAACTCGGGTTAAGCATGCAAATAATCAAGGGTCATTGTGACCCGAATCACCAAGCGTAATGAATGAGAAAAAAATATAAAACCACTCAACAAAATCAAGAAAATGTAAAGTAAGCAGTCTTCGCTATTTTAATTTACTTGGTATAGCGACCAGGGTCGAACACAAGGAGCACGATTAAAGAACTCAATAGGCAAATTTCGAAAATAAATGATTTTTTGGGGTTTTTTATTTTTTAAAAATTTTAATAAACACACAAGTCAAGACATACACACACACTTTTTTGTATTTTTCAATAATATCAAAAATGCTTAAAAAACTAGAGAAAATGTTTTTGTTTTTTTGTCTTTAAAATATTTTTTATAATTTTTATAGATTTTTCAGATTTTTTATTTTTCTAAAAATCAAATAGAGGAGAAGAAGGTAAACAATGCACAACCTGAAATAATTTGCAACTAAAAAATAGTTTAAGTACCCAAAATTCCTGAAAATTATTTTCATGTATAACAAATATCTACACATATTAACTGAAATCACTATTTTTGGATTTTTTTTTCTACAATTTTGTATGATTTTTATAAGATTTTTAGTATTCTGCAATTTTTTTGGGTTTTACAAATAATTAGTGTACAAAATTGGACAAAAAGAAACAATAAAATACACCTAATCATATTTTTTGGAATTTATTGGACAATATTTGATTTTTAATGAATTTTCAAATTTCAGGTATAGAAAATAACATTTTTTATTTTTTAAATAGAAAATAAAAATAAAAATGCGATGAAATTTTTACATAATGAAGAGGAACAAGTCAGGATCATAACATGATTTTTTTCAAAATTTACTAACTAATAAAAGTGTTTATTTCAACAAAACAAGTAAGCAATAAAAGTCAGGAAATGAAGGACCAGAATGCATGTTTTTATTGTTTTAGCATCAAAACTTAACAAGAACTAAAAGTGGGGTGTAAAGCACCAATTACCCAATGAAAGCATGCCTACCATGCGACTATCATTGGTAGGGTGTATTTTGAAAATTTGGAAACTTTTGGGGACTTGAATGTAATTTGGACAATAGAATAATCTCCTCTAGGGTTTATGTTCTTTGTTCCTTCATTTCCAAAATCCAAAAGGGGTCTGCCACCCTTGGTTTCTCTCTCTCAAGCACGACGGATCTGAGCATGTGGGGGGTGTTGGTGCTCCAGTCGTGAGCGACGGCTTCAGGTGGAGAAGGCAAATCTCGTTAGCGAAGGTGGTAGTGGAGGATGTGCATGCGGCGTGGAGAAGGAGTAGCGTTGGGATTCATGGAGGCTTCTGGACGAGGGGTGGGTGTGCCTAGCCGTGGCAGAAACTATGGACAGTGGCGGCGGGTACGCGTGCGGGCGGTGTGTAGAACTAGAAGGCCGCTACAGGCGGTTGTACTGGAAGATGAAGGGATGCACACAATCTCGTACGGGGGTGCACGATTGATCTGGAAGGAGGCGGCAGTGGAGCAGCCCGCCTCGCGGTGGAGAAAGGACGGGCGGCGGTGTGTCTGGCCGTAGTGGCATTGGGCGAGTGGTGGATGGCTTTTACCCAGACTCGGGAATCCGGAAAGAGCCCTAACTATCCAAGAAGACACTCGAAACTCACTCGTACTGGGAATGTCGCATGCGGGCGGAGGGGCGACGCCTGCCATGCTGCTTTCTTTTTTTCCTTTTTTCTAAACATAGACAAAGTATATAAAAAATTTTTTTTAAAAAAAAATTTTTAAATCTTTATTTCAACTTGCAAAACACATGTTAGAAAGAAAGAACTATATTTTTATTTTTTTTATTTTCTTTTATTTATAAGAAAATGAGGACACGAGCATGACGGCTCTGTCTCGATTATTTGAAATGCCAAAAATCAATCGGAGATGTGAGTAGATGTGGATCCTGCAAAAGGGAAGACCGATCCGGATATCTATTTGCCGTGCATGACCGAAGGCGAGTGTTTTCGTGAGGTAGAATGTGAAATGTAGGGATCTTGATGTGAGATGAAAAATCAGATTTGGGGGCAGATCAAATCGGGAGTGATGACAACTATGATTAAAATTTTAACAACTAAATGACCATGAATTAAAATATAAATTAATCAGAAGAATGACATAAAATGAAGTGGATTTCACCTTGGGATTGGATACACCTTGATCGCATCAATGAGGACCGACTCGTTGTCACTGGACGGCTAGGAGGCTGGGTACCCTTCTACGACAAGAAGTTCTAGGTGATCGGGCTCCCTCTCCATCAAAGATTGATCAAAGGAAAATGAAGGAGGAAGAGCTCAATAAAAAAGGAGAAGAAAAAATCAAAAAGAAAATTATTACAAATAAGGAATATATTTAGTGGTTAATTAAATAAATAAATAAATTATTTAAATAATTAATTTAAAAAGAAATTCATAATGAAATAAAATAAGTAAAATAATTAATTTACAAAAAATAATTAGCCACCTTAATGGTGGTTATTTAAGGTAGAAAATCAAATCTTATATACATGGTAGGTTTTTAATTCAAATAATTAAATAAATAAATTAATGAATTAAAATTTCCTAATTATATTAAATTATTTACTTAATGTTAGATATTAATTTTTTTGGTTATTTTTTATATAAGGAAATTAGTTAAATACAAGTAGTATATACATATAGTATAATATACACATGTACAAAAAAGAAAATAATTTTAAAATTTTTTAATTTTATTTTTTTTATTTTTTTATTTTTTAATAATGAAGAAATATATTTACAAATATTTACATTATTTATAAATAAATGTGAATAAATAAATATATATAATAAATAAATGGCAAAATTGCAAAAACAACCTCAGAAAATCGACTTTTCAACCATAACTACAAAAATTATAAAACATGGTCATTTTAAGGATAATTATATTTAGAGTTCAATGGAAGTGAGTTTGATTTAATTTGATTCATATGGAGCCGGAATTGATCTTTCAATTGTCACTTTACGGCTTTTTTGAGTGTGGATACTTTTACACTATATATTATTTTACTTTGGAATTATTTTTATTATTCATAAAATACTTTTATTTACAATTTCTGTTTAGAAAAATATTTAGTTTGAGTCCAATTTATATACAAATAAAATAGTGTAAGTTTTGTACAAATGTATAAGGAATAATATTTACAAATGATTTTTGGATTAAAGACCCTAACTCTCCCTACTTTATTCATGGTTGATGAGGTCAAGTCTTGACCTTCTCTTGGGGTTCGGGTCAGTTTGCATTTATTTGATAAATATATCTTTTATTTATTGTTTATTTATTTTCTTTTCTTTTTCTTTTTTTATTCTTTTATTTGAATATAAAAAGTGTTAAAATGCATATTTAACAAATGCATGCAAAATTGTAATTTCATGAAATTAGTGGGTACTTACAGGTATTTGACTAAGGAAATAAAGCTAAAATAAAAGAATAAAGGCGATCAATCGTGGATTCATCCCACACCAAGCTTCTTAAATTGATGTGTAAGGATATCCAGCCATGGGCTTTCTTTTTCTCAACAGTTTCAGGAGCCATCCCTTTAGATAGGTGAATACCATGTCTCAAGGAAAGGAAGATTTTCTTGAAATTATCCATATTGAATCTTTCCAAGATATTCTCGACGTATCCTTGTTGTGATAGTTTCAATATCCTCTTTTATCTTTTTCTAAACAATTTTAGACCTAAGATATAAGAGGCTTCTCCAAGATCTTTCATCTCAAAGGTATTGGACAATCAAATTTTAACACCAGTCATCATCCATGTATCATTCCAAACAATAAGGATGTCAACTACATAAAGCACACTGAACACAATGGCACTCCTACTAAGCATGTTGTACATTCATGGTTCATCCAGATTCTGCCTGAAATCATAACTCTTTATGGTTTCATCGAATCAGGTGTTCCAACTAGAAAAATCTTGTTTGAGCACATAGATGGATTTCTTTAGCTTGCACACTTTTCCTTCCTTAGCTACGAATCCTTAGGGCAACTCCATAAAGATATCGTCTTTGATGTATACATTGAGAAAAGAGATCTTGACATCAATCTGCGAAATGTTGTAGTCCATATGTACATCTATAACAAGAAATGCCCAGATGGATTTGAGCATGGCCACAGGAGAGAATGTCTCATTAAAATCGATGCCTTCTCTCTGTGTATAACCCTTGGCTACGAGTCATGCTTTGAAGGTCTCCACCTACCCATCAGTTCCCCTATTTCTCTTGAAGATCCATTTACTTCCAATGGGTTTGACCCCTTTAGGAGTATCTTCGAGGGTCCATACACCATTCTTGTGCATGGAGTCTATCTCAAACTTCATTACTAGCATCTAACTATCCATGTCATGATTGCCCAATGCTTTATCGAATGAAGGATCATTATCAAACTCTTCTGATACATGGAATCCATAACTTTCATGTTTGCATACAATCCTAGAACCCTTTAAGAGGTATAGTCGTGTCATTTTCAATTATATCTTCAATTTTTGGTAGATTCGATTATTTCCTTAACTTCATCGATCTCACTAGATTCAATTATTTCCTTAACTTCATTGTTTTCTTTATTTTTAAAGAATTCATATTCCATAAATTTGACGTCTCTAAAAAAATACCTTTTCAGTCTTAAGATCATAAGCTTGGTATCCAATATCATTCTTTATGCATCCAATGAAGTAACACTCTCTAGTGCAAGATTCTGGCTTGCTTGCACACACATTTAGCATGAACCAAACAACCCCAAATCCTCAAGTGTCGTACACTGGCTTGATACCATACCAAAGACCATGAGGAGTTCTAGGTACATATTTTGATTGAATCTTGTTAGGACATAAGATGTAGTCTCTACTGCATGTCCCCAGAAACGGAGAGGTAAGTTTGCTTTACTCATCATTAATCTTACCATGTCCAACATGATTATGTTGCTTCTCTATGCAGCTCCATTGAGTTGAGAAGTACCTAGAGGAGTGAGATTAGAAATAATCCCTCTCTCTTTAAGGTATTCTTTAAATTCAGATAAAAGGCATTCACCACCTCGGTCAGGTCGAATTTGTTTTACCTTCTTTCCTATTTTGTTCTCAACCAAAGTTATTATCTCTTTGAACTTCTTAAAGGTTTATGTTTGTGATGTAAAAAGAAGATAAAACCTTACCATGAATGGTCATTAATAAAGGTCATATAATATTGATGTCCATTTCAAGTCATAGTACAAAAGATATCGCATACGTTAGTATGTATCAAGTCCAATATACCTTCACATCATTCACTTTTCCTATAGAAGGTTTCCATGAACATTTTCCCGCGAATACTATTTTTTCTAGTTGGTAAAATACGGACTTATAGAAAATCTAAAGATTCATCCTTTACAAGTCTATTGATCCTAGCAATAGATACATGTACAAGGCTTTGATTCCGTATCATAGTTAAATGATCCCCATCCTTCCTCGAACGTTAGGGGTTTTATTATTCACAGTGGTATTAACACTCATGATACATGCATGCATGTTTAATTCATAGAGTTCATATGGTGTTAGAAAACCATCTGGTATAAATTACCATAAGAATTTATGATAATTTTATTACAAAAAAGAAAAATATATACACGTATAGCCATCTTAGATAAGGATAGTAATTTCCTCTAACATCCGGTACATAGAGACAATCTCTAATATCTAGGACTCTTCCACTAGATAATGTTATTCTATAGGTCTCAATGATGATCGATGCAACAGTTGCATCGGATCCCATTTAGATGACTATCTCCTTTTCATCATGATTTTTTGATGTCTTGAAACATATGCAATTGATTGCATACATGTACAGAAGCGCCCGAATCAACAATCCAACTTCCTTCTTGTCCTATGAGTTAGTTGGTTTCAATGATGAATTTATATTTCTTATTTGATAATGTTATACTTTTGTTTTTCTCGAAATGCTTTAGATATTCTTGATGGTTACTCTTCCAGAATCCTTGTTTATTGCAATGATGGTAGACGTCCATCTCTATGGGTGTCAGATGTGTTGAAGATTTATAAGATTGATCAATAGTTTGACCTTTCTTCTTCTCTTAGATCAGACCCTTCTGAGATCCACGCTTCCTCTCATGCTCCCCTTTAACCAGTGAAAATATTACACTGCTAGAGGGAAATTCTTTCTTTATAATATCCTCAGTGGATCTTAATGTAGAAAAAGTGAGATTAACATTTCCATAAATCTCCTTCAGATTCAGAAGGATGCCATGAGAGAATTCAATGTCTATAAGTTTCTTTTGAAGCACATTAGACAATCATCCGAGAATGTAGCAATGAGCGATTGAGTGATGCTTATCCCACTTCTTGTTGAACTCACATGCATCCTTTGTCTGAGGGTTCTTATACTTCACAGACGAGAGCACACACACTATATGTTCAGTCTCAATTACAAGTTCCAAATTATGGATCCAATCTGAATAAGTAGCAACTTTTGAGTCCTAATTCAATTAAAACTCAACAACATGGAGTCTTATGTATATCAAGTATACATGCTCGATCTTACCTATAATTAGTTAAGGTTGTTCCCTTTTTATACATTAATTAATTAACTTGATAATCCTATTATCAATATTGGAGAAATTATAGAAATAATCCTTAAAGTTTATGAATTGTATTCATGAGCACAAAAAATAAATGTAAAAAATAAATGTAAATCCAATTTACATCAACAAATCAATGAGAATCAAATTCACATAATTTCATGCCTCGGAATATTTATTGATCATATTTACATAAATATTCATATGAATAATATCAATATAAATGTTGATTATTGTGAATCACTGTTCACATTAATTAATGAGTTATGTTTACGAATCTTATTCATAAAATTGCCCTTATGTAAAACTAATAATTACTAAAACATTGACATCAACAAGTATGAGTCTTGATCTAATTAGGACTCTTGAGATACAAATGCAGATACTTAGAGATAATGTCAGGGAGATCATACTTCCATGTATAGTGACTTGAAATATGAATATCAATCCAATTCTAGGGTTTATACTATTTTCACTTGAATTGGTACACTCTTATCAATTGAGCTCGAGTGGAACACTTCATGCTCTAAATTAGATCAATGAAATGCAAGGTACTCTACATGAGCTCAAGAAAGTATCGATGAGTTGAACCCATCTTTCTTGATCATTTCTAATCAAAGTACAAACCATTTGAAGTTTATAAATGAGATGAAGGAGCTTAACTATTTCTAATTCTAAGATCATTTTGTTTTCAACATTGGTACATTAAAATTGGAATTGAAATTGGAACTGAAAATTGAATCCAAATGAGTTGTGCCTTAGTCTAATTAAATCTGAAATCATCTAGCTAAATGGAGCCACTAAAATCCATCATGTTTCATCACTCCTTTAGAATGGAAGCATCATGGTAGATGATCTATTACGATACATTTAACCTTGAGCATTCCTAATACTCATTCACCTTTCACACTGGATAAATCAAAAGTTCAAAACCTTATTTGACCGTCTTCTTCGAAATATATCAATAGATTTCTCATTCGATATTTGGGTGATAATATTAATCACATAGTTTCCAAAAGCATATATTAATATCTTGATTTTTCATCTTATTTTATAAATAAGATGATCATGTTTGGGATTCATTTTTGACCCCAAATCATCTCATGAGTGAGCTCTATCTCTCGTTCATCAACTATGAACTTGTATGATTCCTTTGAGAGATCATACATCTCTTATGACTTCATATGCACACCAATGCACTAGTATATGGACTTTAGTGAAGTCATCAACTTATTGGTCTGTCAAATGTGTGTACTCATGCATATAGATATATATTTGTCTCTGGTCAAAGGATGTGTGCCTGATCGTGATAGTTACGATTCAGGTCATAGTTTATCTCAAGCTCATCAAGTCACCTCTTTGAATTGATTATTCCAACACTTCTAAATATCCATTCCTATGCAGAGTACCTACTTCAAGAAGTTGGTGGAAATAAATCTTTAGAGAAAGATTTCCATTTCTTTCTCAAACTGCAGATATTTATTGAATATCACGTGTTTTAAGTCAACTCTATCCTCCAGTTGCATGGTATTTGATATGGACAAGGTACATAACCCTAATTATACAAAGGGACCTTAATAGTAAAGTGAATTCGCATTTGTTCATCTCATTTCAGATGAACATGATAAAACAATAATACTATTGTTGCATTAATGGGTCGCCAAGGAATTACAAGTCCAATAGGATGAACTCCGACTTTCGTCTGACTTCCTTGGAAGGAGTAGATTCTGTTGATCCAAGAACTTCCCACAAACTGAAGAATCAAACACCATAAGATCATGCAAAGTAAGGTTAAGGTTAGAAAACAAATATTTCATGAAATTTTACAATATTATTCCTTTCTGCAATATAATCGATAACTCTCCATTCTATTGTAATGATATCTTGAACAAGTGACAGCAAGAATAATTTCACATATTTTCTCAAATATAAGCACATGCAACTATAGCACTGATAGCACATTTAAATAAGTAAATATATCATAGAATAAATACCAATGGAGCATGGAGGCTATCAAAAGAGTTTTTAATATTATCAGACGAAATCGATGTCCTGGAGGCAAGCGGATGTTAGTTGCTTGATAGATTTCTTGGATGGATCTATCTTGAGAAATATTCTCCCTAAAATATCGAAGAACTGGAAGAATGAGAGACAGTGAGAATTATAGAATATCACTTAAAGAGAATTCTTTTATTCACTATAGAGAGTGAGAGTGATTTGATGTACATTCCAACGTAAGTATCAGATCTTTATATATATTTACAAAAATGTGGTTATTGGTAATAGATATTGTGAGAAATCGTGAAGATTTTTCAAGTCTAATTGATCAGTCAAACTAGGTTGATCGATTAGATCAAATATGATTGATTAGGCAAAAATATCGGGCCATAAATTGATGACAATTAAAGGAGCATGAATTCAAAATATGTTCGATCATTAAAAAGTATTGGCCAATCGATGGTCATTGATCAGTAAAGCATGGTGTCGATCAATGTAGAAAGTTGATAGGTCATTGATGAATTTTTTGATATTCTTGATTTGGAAAGTTCTGAAGATGTAGCTAAAATTAAAACTTGGCTAAATACAAATTAAAAGTCAGCAATGCAACTTTTGAAAACAACAACAAGAACATTAAGCCTTTTCAACTCTTTCATTGAAGTTCACTTCATTAAGATTCTTCTGTTGAAATGCATCACAGTCTTGTAAACATATGCACAAGTAAGAGACTATGATATATATGTTTCATTTTTGAAGTAAACTTAGAGATAAACAAAGACTAATAATCTCCTCATTTTAATAATTACAAAACATTTTAAATCTGAAGTACATGTAACAATGTAAGCATAAAATTTTGCAAATAAAACACTTTTAAGTCAAGATTTTAATAACTCATTAATTCCTCCTCTTTGCAAAAATAATTGTAAGAAAATTCTTTAATTTTTTTAGTTGTAAGGTTTGTAAATGTTATTTGGAAGTAAAGCAAAACTTAAATATTTTTAATATTACCCCCCATAATCCAACATACATTAAATTAATCAACTTTTTTTATTTATTTGTCCCCATTTATTTTCAATAAAAAGTTAGATAAAAGAAACTTGAAAATCATGCATATTTATTAAAAACTGTATGGAACTAATACAACAATGTTTCTAGGACAAATGATGTTCCATTACTTAAACTTGGAAAAAGAAAGAAATAGAGAAGGAATAACAATAGGGAAAAGAATCAATCATCAGGGTAGTAATAATCATCAACCACATGAGGAGTCGGACAAGAGCGCTTCTGTCTTTCAATGTAACGACAAGTCTCAGAATTGTAACTAAACTAAAGATTTCAAGATTCTTCAGACATGTTATCATCATCTTAGTCTTCTTCTTGTTCAGGAGTTGGTATGACAATCATCTTCTAATGGGCGAAGGATACACCAGGAGCTGAAGATTGAGGTCAAGGTTAGACATAAGTAGTAGGAGGTGCTCGAGTAGGAGATGCAGTGTAGCAAGTAGGAGGTTGTCGGGCATGGTCCTGGATAGAGGAGGGTTCGTGGTTACTATAAGTCGATGAATGTCATCTACAAATTTGTAGATGATGGGTATTCACAAAATGAGCATAGGCATTTTCCCACATAGATATGTTTTGATGATAACTCGTCATCATGTCTACAATCTCTCGAATTTTATGTTATTCAAGAGAATGAACATCAGTAACATCTTATGGAGAGAACTAAGCACCAATACCAAGTTGATGGTCCATGTAAGCTTGAGTATAGTCAAAATATGATGGTGATGAGCGAATCAACTTGGGGATGAAATTATAGAAATGAGGTGTGAATGTCGGTAGGACATGGTTGGGTCTAGATGTAGCATGTGGACGAGGTTGCTCTACAGAATCAACATTGAATTTCATGGCTTCTAAACCAAACAGCTTAACCATTTTGACACGAGTAGGGTCTCCAGGTACATCAACCAAAAAGTAAGCTAGGATGTGGTGGACAATTATTCCTAAAGATAGGTGGATCACAAAAGGATAAGACATGCTAGAAAGAAAATAATGATACTAATCGAAAGGGTGACCATTTAATAGAATTGGATATCAATATAACCATTTCATTAGTGACATGAATTTTGTTGTCTTATGCATGAAGCACCATGAAAAGACATGGTTCAAGAAATGAGGGAGATGTTTCACTAACGAAGAGGAGATGGGTTGGAGGCTAGCAATGTGGTGCAGGGTCATCAAATTTCAGTAACTTCGTCATGATCAAGGTGATCAATATGGTTGATCTAGAATTGGGTTAACCAAGTATGTGATTAGTCATTGAACCATCGATGAAAAAATTGAATGAGTTGATAGGGATCTATAGACGGTAGGTAGAGGTGTCGTCGGTATCCATGAGATGAGCATAAAAGTCTACAACATTAGATTCAGAGATAAAGACTATGAGGTAGTTTTGGGATCTGAGGTAGAAGGTCAGATCAAAGAACATAAGGATATGATTTTGATCAAAGATCATATCATTGGTGGGTAAATGTTCTTGGAACACATTACAAAGAATCGATCTATATGCCTCATATGGAGGTTCCTCGAAGGATTGGGCTTTCTTCAACTTCTTAGGGGCCATTGTAACAGATGATAGGTTCCTAGAAATATGTATTGTCTATTAGAACTAGAATCAACATGAGATTCAAAAGAGAAAAATAGAAAAACAAGTAACCTAGAAACCAGATGATTGATTAAAACTTTTTGTTCTTTTTCGTGATGGATCAAAACTTTGATGTGGCGTGAGAAGGGAACTTTTGGGTGATCGATCAATGCTCTGATGAGGCATGGAGAAGGGAAACGTTTTGATGTTTTCAGATGGAAAATATGTTGTGAGATGTAGTCTCGAGCTCGTGTATCCTTATACAAAGAGGATGAAGGCGGTGGATGGATAAATCACTTATTTAAAATCTAAAAATAAATGGAAAGAGTCTAAAAGGAGCTTATTCAAATGGATTTGACAAAACATATCAAAAGAGGGCTCTGATCTGACATTGACTGATGAATCAAGTCTTAGAGGTGTCAGGATACACTTTTCAATGAAGTTCTTCATCAAAAAAATTGAGTTTTAAATGAAATTTAAATCCATTAGACTAATTGAACACTATTATTGAATAATTGATTAGGGGTGATTGATCAGACATTGTCTGATGATCATTAATGGTGTTCTTTTTGTTATAATTTATATGAAAATTACTTCAATAATATCCCTTAAATTACACAACCCTTATTCTCTTTTAATCTTCTCAAACTTAAGTGCGACTAGGGGTTTAGTCAAAATATCTTTAAGATGGATGTTTGTGGAAGTGTATTCAAGATAGATAACTACTTTCAGAATATTTATACAAAGAAAATGATGTCTAACATCAATATGTTTTGGTATAGAGATTAACAAGATTTCTACCTAGATTGATAGAATTAGTGTTATCACAACGAACACTTTTTTTGGCTAAAAGTTAGACCAATATCAGGAAGAGTGTTCCTCATCCAAAGTGATCGAAAATATGCTACAGATGTAGCTATGTAATCCGCTTCAATAGCCATGTGCGACTACCAGCGTAATATGTGTCTATAGATGCAAATAAATCCATGCATTGCATCTTTGGATAAAACAAGCCTAAATCTAAAGTACAAACAAGATAGCAAAAATTTTTTTATAGCTTTAGCTGACTTTCTTTAGATGCCTATTGAAAGCACGCAACTAGACAAATATTAATGAGTATATCGGTTCTACTTGCTGTTAAATTAAGGAGAGACCCTATCATAACTAGATAAAGTCTCTGCTCGACCGGCTTTCCCGACTCGTCTAGGTCAAGATGCATCATAAGAGAAATCGAAGTAGACATTCCAGATTACTTCTTAAAACCAAACTTCTTTAAGATCTCCTTTGTGTACTTCTGTTAGGAAAAGAAAGAATCGAAATCAGTTTGATTGATCTACAACCCTAGGAAGAACTTCATTTCTCCCATGATGCTCATATCAAGTTGTTCCTACATACTTATAGAGAATTCCTTACAAAGAGTTGCATTAGTGGAACTAAACAAATTATTGTCAATATACATTTACACAACATGTTAATTAGACAAAACAAACTTCACAAACAAGGTGAAATCTACTTAACCTACTTTAAAACTTGCAGTGAGTAAAAAGTCTCTAAGACGATCATGCCACACTCTACGTGCTTGCTTAAGTCCATAAAGGGTTTTCCCGAGCTTAAAAACATGGCGTAGAAGAATCTTTCAAATTCGATAATTGTTTGGCATAAACTTTTTCTTAAATGAAGCCATTTAAGAATGTGCTTTTCACATCAATTTGGAAGATCTTGGTTCCCATGAAACAAGAAAATATTAACATCATTTTGATGGACTCAGTCCTAGCAACATGAACATAGGTTTCATCTAAATCAATGCCTTCTTGTTGAGTATATCCTTGTGCAACAAGTCTTTCCTTGTCCCTTATAATTATCCATGACTCATCTAATTTGTCCTTAAAGACCCACTTGATTCCAATAACCATGTGGTTTGAGGACAAGCTCCCATACATGGTTTCTTTGAATTGGATAAGTTTATCTTGCATTACCATTAACTAAAAGTTAGTGTTGTAATCCTCGTCGATAGACTTTAGCTCAACTAGGGATACAAAAGCACATAAAACAAACTATTGAGGTTGACCACTCTAGCACCCATTTCTTTTTTCGTGTTGGCTTGGGGGCTTGCTCACAGGAGGAATTGGGATAACACTACAAACTGTTGGACACGCGAGCCCACTGAGCCACTATGTAGTAAATCTTATTACAAATATCATTCTTTGATATGAAATGATGAATAATTAATTTGTATAATAGACCCCTTAGTACAATAAGGGTTATGTACCACAACCATCTTAATAATTATATAGTTGTTGATTCAATTGTTGAATCATAGTGGTTGATGCTTGGATGAATATCTAAAGAGTTAGACCGAGGACTCATCAAACACCGTCAAACGATTATTAAGAGATGATCTACAACCTAAGTAGGAGATGGCAATCCTTTCTTTAATCAGTTACTATCTAACCGACCTCTTGATGCATGTCCTCTACATAGGTATAGAGATTCTAAGGTGCTAGATAAGTTAGGTTAAAGAGTTGAATTAACGAGATCGAGATAACCAAAGACTTATGTCATATACATCCATGATATAGGCACGCATCCTTAGACCATATATAGATGTGTTACGATATGTTTGAGTATGTACATTTGGCAGACCAATAGGTCGATGATATAATCAAGGTCTATAAACCAGTGTGTTGGTGTGCATGCAAGGGCATATGAGTAATACGATCTCTCAAAGGGCTCATATATGTTCATTTATTAAACCGGAAGACAAGATCTTATTCATGAGATATTGGGATCAAATTCCACGTACGTCAACTCGCTTTGGAAGCTTGATTAAATTTGAAGGTTTGATATATGCTTTTGGAAAGTATATGGTCAATACCTGGGTATGATATATGCTTTTGGAGTATATGATCAATACCAAATACCAATGATCAAATGAGAAACTTAATAATAAACCTTGAATGAGACCATCTAAATGAGATATAAAACTTCGAGTTAATTCTTGGTTTTCCAGTATGCAGGATGTACGGGTATTAGGAATACTTGAGGGTGATGCGTTCATAAATGATTGTATAATCATGACTCTTTCATTTCAAGGGAGTAGTGAAATATGTCTGGATCTTATTGACTCCTCTCAGTAGAGAAGTAATGTAATCTTAGTCCAAGTCTTTGACAAAGATCTAAATGTGATTTATATACAATGAGAAGATTAGATTTACGGCTTTGATTTGATCACACATCTGTGGGAGGTCCCCGAGATCTGGATTTGAGATATGATCTCAATATCCAAGTCACTATATGTGGAATGTACAATCGCCATGTCCTTATCTCTAAATATTAGTGGAGAAAGTGCATTATTCTTAAAAGAGTTCAATGATAATTTCATTATTGATAATGTGTCTGAGCATTGAGGAAAATTGATAGTTAAATGTGATTCAATTATTATGGATAATATGAATTTGATTTTTATTATTTGGCCATATAATGTAAGTTTTGTATGATAAATAATTTTGATTTAATTATCAAAGATGTGAATAATTTGAATGTGATTCATGTTATTTGAGCACATGAGAAGAAACCTCTTGGATAATTAAATGTGATTTAATTATCAATGACATGAGTAATGTGGTTATTTCCATTCATAATAATCATGGAAATTATAAATATGATTTATAATATGTTGGGGAGATTTAATTGTAAATAAAATCACAAATTATATGTTGCTGTGAATTGGATTCATAATAAACAATTAATTACAAATCTGATTTATATATTATTTTGGATATATGAATATGATTCATATTTATAAATGGAATGATTGATGTTTTCACCAATTTAATTCGGAATTGTTTTTATGAATATAAATACAATAATAGTTTTTTGCATTTTAATATATATATATATATAGGAAAAAATGGGGCTGCCCCCGTCCCATTTTTCGGCGTTTTTTATTTTTTTTTGAAAAATAAAACCATGTATATTCATCCATATATCCCTCCTACATGCCATTCGAATTTCGTCAGAAACAGAGACTCCTACGGCCTCCATCTCGATGGTATCGATTTAAAAAAATCCTGTTACCGTTAAAAAATTACTGTCCGGATGGAGGCCGTAGGAGTCTCTGTTTCTGACGAAATTCGAATGGTATATAGGAGGGATATAGGGATGAATGTAAATGGTGTTATTTTTCTAAAAAAATTTGCCCAAATAAGGCGGGGGCAGCCATGTTGGCTGCCCCTAGGGGGCAGCCACATATGACCCATATATATATATATATATATATATATATATATATATATGAGGTAAATGGGGCTGCCCCCAGGGAGTAGCCAACTTGGCTACTCCCACCCCTATTTTCCCCTCATTTTTATATTTTTTTGGAAAATAAAAATTCGGATATTCATCATTATATCCCTCCCACATTCTATTAAAATTTCATCAGAAACAGAGACTCCTACGGCCTCCATCCAAACATGGTCGATTTAAAAAATCCTGCGACCGTTAAAAAATGACTTCTGGATGGAGGGCTTAGGAGTCTCTGTTTCTGACGAAATTTTAATAGAATGTGAGAGGGATATAATGATGAATATACAAATTTTTATTTTCCAAAAAAATAAAAAAATGAGGGGAAAATAGGGGTGGGAGTAGCCAAGTTGGCTACTCCCTGGGGGCAGCCCCATTTTACCCTATATATATATATATATATATATATATATAATATACATTAAGGAATGTAAAACCACCAACAAAGGTGTTCATCTAACTTGACCAATTCAAATGGGGACGACCACCCTTTTTTTGGGGTGGTGGATGCCTCACTTATTATCTATTTATTATAATTGAAGTTAAGATGAATTAATATGTATATTGATAAAGAGATATAATGAATTTATTTTAATTAAATTATTTGTTGCACATTTATAGAAACAAATCATGGCAACTGATTAATAACTTCTTAATCTAAACCGTTGGATACATCCAACTAGTATAAAAGGAAGGGTATTACTTGACTTTTAGACAATCATCATTCTAAGAGGAATTAAGCTCCCTCTCCATATCTCTTTCTCTCTCATAGTCTCCCCCTTTTCTCTCTATTTATATTGTGACCTTCCATATATTGACATAGAGAAACTCGTAGTCATTGCGACACCGTTGTGCTACCGGATTGACTACTCGTTGATCTTCGTCTCCTTCAGTACACCTCGCTCATGGAGAATGCGTCGGATCTCATGATACGAGATCAGGAGATTCACCGCTTGGATCATTAACTTGGATTGCGAGGAGCACACGTTTCATCAATGCACTCGTAAGTGTCTCCTCCATTGGATCGGACTTGAGACAGGAGGTATCTTCATTTATATACTCGATCACAACCATGCTTCAAGAGGTAACCCTATTACCCATTTGTCATTTAGATGAAACAATCCGAGAAGTGTTCTTGGATCATGTGGTTTCAACGTTTTTTTTAAATTCTGCTGCCCCAATCAACTAGTACGACTAGTCACTCCCGATCACATATAATATGATCTCCATGCTTCCGTAGTGCGCTTAAGGTTTTCCCATAACCTTAAAGTGGTATCAGAGTCAGGTTGGAGGTTTATGATATGATATATAAACCAAATATGACTTGGGCATTTTTGGTTGTATGGTTTTTATTCACATTTTGTCACGCAGACCGGTTTTGTGTGATTTTTCCCCACTACTTAAGTGATTTAAAATAAGAGTTTATCGCATTACTTTCCCCATCTTATTAGCAAATCGTAGAACTTGAGTTTGCATGATTTGGAATCTGTTTGCTCAAGTTATGAATGTTTTAGTGGACATGTGTCCACTGTTACGAGAATGATATTTTAGACCGTAATCAAGAGATAATCACGATTTTAATACTTATAAATGTGTGTTTATCACTTGAATTCTATTTCAAGTCAAATTGATAGATTAAAAAAAATTAGTTTGCATGATTTGGTGTTATTTGCTCAAGATTGGTTAGTTTTAGTAAACATGTGTCAGTGTTGGAAACTTAATAAATTTGAACCAGAATCTTGGGATTGTCATCCAATTAATTTATGGAAATTAATGGTTATCTCTTGGAATAATTATTTATGAAATATTTATGAAATATTTAATAATTATAATTATTGTTGAATGATCATAACCAACATGATAACATAATTGATCTTGATCGAATTGGTTATATAGAATTTTTCAACAAACGTTGATAAATGAATAGGATTGGGGATTAGTTTAGCAAACCTCCTTATATTTTTAATCAAAATGGCTTTGATAAATATTATATGGTATACTTCGATTGAAAGATCGAATAGCATGTCAAATTCAATATAATCAAACCACATTATTCTGAACTGAGGCGGATATGGTTTCTAGTCGAGGATTGTTGAGGTCGCAGATTACTCCATGAGCGGTCTATCCCACATCCTGAACGTACTGAACATGACAGTGATTCAGGAAAGGATTATACTTGAAATGATCATGAGGTATTTTTCTAATTATTAAAATTTGAATAATATGTATTTTGAGATTATACCATCCTTTAAGTAACAATCAAAATTGTTTATTAGATAATGATTGGATCATTAAACTAGTATGAATAATTATCCAATAATTATCATAATCTATATTTACATATATATATTAGATTTCCCTTGGAAGAATTAATTATGTGAATATGATTCATAATAATTAATTAGAACTTGAACATGATATATATGATCACATAAGTGACATCCATGGTCAACCGTCAAGGCGAAGGGTTCCGTTACCATTGATTGTATGTAGGAGAGGCTTGATCGAAGTGACAGCTCTTGCATACAAGCGCACATGGATCGTGCTCTTTATTTTCGAAAGAATAAGTCCGTACGTGTAGTGACCCCAATATCGAGTCCTCATATTACTGGGGTGATATTGGATTGCACATAGCGACTTCTAATCATGTTGACGGTTGATTCAACTAACGATGGGTTGACATCTCCTTAAGAGTGGTGGGCCCGGGTGTTAAAGATCGAATTGGGAAATATAAGTTGGACTTGCATGGCGGAATGAATTCCTCCTTCTTTTTATTTGATTTACAGTTTCTCATATTCTTGGGATGTAACAAAGGAAAGAAAGGAGATCTCAGATCTTGCCTGAGATATAATGATTAGTATGTCTCTTGTTTTGAAAGTGAATAAGGGAATGAACTTTCAGAGTTGACAAAGCAAGAAAACTATGATATAATATCCATAATCAAAGTAAAACATGTATTTATGCAAATATTTCTTATTTCGGATAACCTACATTAAACCCACTCAAAACTATACTCAATAATAACCAGTAAAATATCATGGCCTGGATCCATGATCGTTTGCAATTGGATACATAATGTATGTGGTTACAATGTGCAAGATTCCTCGTAATAATGACGAATGACAATTAAATTAACAATAAGACAACAACTCATGGTTTGTATGTCTCTATAGTATTGATCTTTCATCGACTGTGCTTTAGAAGTATCATGTCAATGATGATCGTAATTATCGAAAATCCTTATAAAACTTAAGAAGATGCGTTGACATATATATGTGCTCTCGACATTTAATCATGAATAACAAGGTTCACTGCAATATGCAGAATGGTCGCTCGATAAGAGATTATGTACTCGAAATATTTGAGTACCCGCTGATGGACCTTGCTTTCGCGAGGGTCTTGTCAACCCACAAGGTGGATCAACAGTCGTCGAAGAAACCACTCACAAAAGTCGGTTCAATGATAAGTACCCACAAACATATGACGAATCAATAAATAACGAAAATTGTGATGAATAATTTATTTTACTCTACAAACAAAGATGTACATTGTATAAGCATGTAGAGGTCGAACCTCAGAAAGCGAACTAGGTAGCTTAATGATTATTGCTAATCAATGTGAACTATATACATAATTGTCTTTAAGTCTTTTTATGTGGGTTTTTGGTTTTATAATTTTTTATTTGAATTTTTATATATAGTTTCTAATTTTTAATTTTTTTAATTTTTTTTATTTTAATTTTTTTTAATTCTAGTATTATATAATTTCTATATATATAGGTGCATATATATATAATGTATATATAAAATGAAGTATAATATATATACAAAGGGAGAAATGGGGCTGCACCCATGGGGCAGCCAACATGGCTGCTCCCGCCCCATTTTCACGCAAATTCTTTATTTTTTTGTAAAATATCACCATATATATTCATCTACGCATCCCTCTTTTATGTCATTTGAATTTCATCAGAAACAGAGAATCCTATGCCCACCATCTAGAACAGGGCAATTACAACAATGTTTAAACTGTTAAAATTACTTATTCTAGATAGAGAGCATAGAAGTCTCCATTTCTGAGGAAATTCGAATGGCATATTGGAGGAATATATAGAGGAATATACATGGTGATATTTTTCAAAAATAAAAAAATTGCAGAAAAATGGGGGCAGGGGTAGGCATATTTGCTGTCCCTAAGGGGCTGTCCCATTTTTCCATACTAATAAGGAAAATATTGAGATTCAGTTCATTATATATTTTTAAAGATTTTAAAAATATTAAAAGGGTCTTTTTATTATATAATAATATAGAATATAGTTAGATGTGTGTATATATATTGGTGTATGATACAATATAGAGTATAATAATTATAATATAACTAAAAATAACGAGAAATTGTATAATTCCATATTTTTAAGTTTTCAGTTTTTGTGATTTTCAAGTATTTTTGCTAATTTTGATGTATTTTTAAAGTTTAAAATATCCCAAAACAAATATTAATTAAATAGGCTAAATTGATTTAAAGATAAAAGTAGCAAAAAGTGTCAAAAAATTCTTCAAATCATATGCAATATATTCTAATATATATATATATATATATTATATGTGTGTGTGTGTGTATATATATATATAGTGGGGAGCCTACATCCATGTGTAGGTAACTTTCCTACACCCACCTCTTTTGCTCTCATTATTTTTGCTTTTTTTAGATGAATCCTAAGAGGATTTACTTAAAATAGTAAATGAAATATGTGTTTCGAATTTCATATAAAACATGCATTCCTAATATCTCCATCAGAAGGGGTCAATTTCAACAAATCCGAGACCGTTAAAATTTGACTATCATGATGGATAAGTTAGAAGTCTCGAAATAAGTTGAAATTTGAATGACGCAACGGTGATATGTTGTGATTTAAATTCCCTAAAGGATTCAATTCAAAAAAGTCAAAAAAATGAGGGAAAAAGATGTGGGTGTTGGAAAGTTACCTACACATAGGGATGAGCATGGGTCGGGCTGTTCTGGGCCCTGAAGGGCCCAAGCCCACTTAAAAACTTCGGGCCTTGGGCCGGGCCCAGGCCCGCAAATTTTTTTTGGTTCAGCCCAAGCCCAAGCCCGGTCCAATTCCTATGGTTGGGCTTGGGCCGGGCTTGGCCATCTTAAACCATTATATATTATCAACTTTAAGTTTGTGTTTAAAGTCAATCTCAATTCAAGTTAGACGAGCTAAAATTGTTTAAAACATATGCCATAATACTTGTGAAACAACTAAAACTCAATTCTACCGGAGATGATTTCTCATTTTATACAAGTCCACTCAATGTTATATACCACAAACGTCTCTCATTACAGAAATTGAAAGAGTGAACCAAGTTTACACAGTTAACAACATGTGCAACAGACACTTCTTGTTAAAAAAAAGGGCATAATTCTCGTATTGGATAAAGGTTCAATAGCATAAAATATTATAATAGAAAAAATAAACACTAAAAACTCAAGAATAACCACCAGAATCTAAGACATAGACTAATTAAGAAAATTAGTTCTGAAATAAAATACAATGAACATCAACTCAAATGTCCCACACATGACTTTCTTTATTTATAAACATTGTATGAAGATAGTATACATGAACAGAGTGTGCATGATAGGTGAGAGTTTCCATACGTATAGGCCCAAAAAAATTTTGGGCCTAAAAATTAAGCCCAAGCCCGGCCCAATGTTCGTTTGGCCTTGGGCCGGGCCGGGCTTCAGGTTGGGCCGGGCCGGCCCAGCCCAATGCTCATCCCTACCAACACATGGGTGTAGGCTCCTTTTTTCCCATATATATATATAATACACAATCTGAAAGAAAAATTGTTGGTGTTTTTGAAGTTTTTTATATTTTTATAAAGGATTTTTGAGCTTTTTAAATTTTTAATCTTTTTTCCATTTTTTTGAGATTTTTGGTTCTGGATATGCTAACTAATAAGATAACAAAATATACTTTTTTAAAAAAATTTCAAAAAGTTTTTATACTTTTTGTATTTTAGAAGTCAAACAAGGGATAAATGCTCTTTTTTTATTTTTAGAAAAAAGGTACAATGCCTAAAATGCAACTCTAAAAATACAACATTAAAAACAAGGTAGCATGCATAATACCTTATTTTGTGTATTTTTTAGAGAATGGAGGATATTTTTAATAAATGAAATACAAGCACAAAAATGTTTGATATGGAAAGGCTATTTTTGTAATTAAAAATAAATATAGGGAGGCATAGATATATATTCCAAAACTTTACAACTAAATCTAGAAATTTAAGTACTAAATATAAATATAAAAACTCATGAAGCTTCACACGCAAAATGGCCAGCTCACATGGGACTACACTTGAGCTGACCTGGATTGGACCCATATGTAATTACACTAAAGCTACAGAATCCTTTAGCAATTATGACAAGAAGTATAAAGCATTCTTATTTATTTACATGGTTAAATAAAAATATAGGGATCACATACGCACAAAGGTTAGGGGGAATCATGGCTCATAGAAGGATCAAAAAATCAAGGAATGGAGGAATGGGTGATTTTATATAGTGATTTGGAGTGAACTTCTATGGAGCATGGAGTGCAGGAGATGAAGAAAATGATGAATATGGAGAGTCAATGAAGATATTACGGGATGGATGAAGATTTTTCATGAAGAGCGCAAAGCGATTAGATGAGGAAATCAGGTGGAAAATGGGAATAAAAGAGGGGATTCAAGACACTGACAAGTTAGAGGTTCTGGGGAAGCAGTTAACCAAGGTTAACCAAAGGAGTTTTCTCTTTGGTCCACCTGGACCAACCGAAAAATTCCAAGAAAAGAATGTTTTGTTAAATAAATAATAAATACTAAATAACTAATTAAATTTTAGTTACAAAATAAAAAATTTATTATTTTCTGTATTATTTTATCCCCATTTTTATTGTTTTTTATGGGTTAATTTATTATAGGTTACTTTTTAGGGTTGTATTTATAGGTATATTTACCTATATTATGTATATTTTATTTTTAGTATGTATTTTGACTTTATTATTGTACTTTCATAATTTATATAATTACAAATTATTTATATTTACATAAATATATTTTTATTTTTTTAATATAATTTGCAAACTTAAATAATATCTATAATTATTATATAGGTCTAAGTATTGTATGTTCATTTATGTATTTTTGTACATAATTTTATTTTATTCCTTCCAGATGGTTATATTTTATTCTAAATATGTACATATACTATAAATAATATTTATAAAATTATAAAAAACATAAAATGAAAAATATAAAGAATAAATAAATTGAGTATTTTATTCAAGTAAACTATACAATGGGGATCCAAAATCTAACTTTATCATCTTAACTCTAACCTGAATGAAACCACCTTTATTATATAGCTCATTAAAAGTTATATACAATTAATGTGATTTTAATACATTTTGAGTTCATATGGAGAAGATATGAGTCTAGAAAGTTTGGATTGGGATTCTTATTCAGAGTATAAAATGTACATTGCGTATTATTTTTTATGAATCCAGTTTCATATTTTTCTGTCTAATTTTTATACAACTTTTATGTAGAAAGTTTCTTTATTTTAGGTATAAATAGTAAAGAATAAAATGGGTCCAAAATAAATTATTTGGGAAAATAAATTGGTAATTTTATTGTGTTTTTGACCCTTATTTCCCCCTACTTTATTCCCTGTAGACCTAATCATCAAGATGCCTAAGTCCTAGGGTTTAGGGTCATAAAATACCTTTGGCATTTTATTTCTTTTTCTCTTCTTTTCTTTATTATTTTATTTTGGATTTAAACAATGTAATTTATATCATAATTATACAATAAATAATGAATGTTAGTTTGTTTAAAATAGTGATATTATCATTCAATTAGCCAGGGTTTAAATACCAAAATGAAGAATAACGGTGATGAAATGGAGATTCATCACCCCCTATACTTACCTTTGCTAGTCCCTAACAAACACTTATGCCATAAGTGCAGAAAATAAAACTAACGAAAAGAAAAGGGAACAAAATGGATTGATTTTAATTCTTAAACTTGTCTTCATAAAATCAAAGTTTGGAGCTTAACTCAGACCCTTGGACTTTAGGTTCTGTCAGAACCTTATTAGGAAATGGATTTGAAACACAACAACCTTCGAGAATCAGAAAACTCTGCTCAAGTCTCCTCAATTGTCAGATCAGAATAAGTCAACTCATACACAGACACTTATAACTATGAATCTATCTTGGACACTGTCTAAAATCTTATGTGTGCTCCGAAATACTCTGTTAGGAAGTCAAGACAACCTTGGACTAAGTCTCATGATCTTAAAGAATTAAGTCAAATAGACATGAAATTCCAGTTCCTATAGGGTTCATGTGATTAAGTATATTTAAGTTCCAACCAAGCTCCATTCTTCGAATGTTACTTATACATGTTCATTTATCAAATTCAATTTGAAAAATGAAAATTCTATGCATAATGCAGGAAATAGTTTTGTGATGCAATTTTCTAATTTTGAACTTTTTATGGATTTTTGAAAAAGTTTTGCAAATTTTGCAAATTATTTTGGGATTTTTGAGTTTGAAGGGTTTAAGGATTTTTCAAAACAATTTTTTTAAAACAAAGGGATATGTGAAAATATTTACATGGTAGTGATATTTATTATTTACAATAATTTGGATTTAGCAATTTACACAAGTTATATAAACAATGTTTGTAGAATCTTTATTTGTTTAAGTGATGTGCTAGTTTCCAAATAATATGAATAGACTTTTTCACACTTTGAAAACTTTATTTTTGAAAACTAATTTGACAAATAGATTTTACAAACATTTGATAGACTTTTAGATCATTTGATTTCTCACAAAGAAAAGAATTTTTTACAAACAAGCAATTTTTACAAAGGTTAAAACAATTTTACAAAATATTTTCCAAATAGTTTTCAAATGGTTTTTCTAAAAATTTTCCAAACCATTTTTCGAATATATTGCAAAACATTTTACCCAATTTAGTAAGTGGTATATACAAAGGATTATTTGAATTTTATACAAGTATATTCCTTACACTTAATTAACTGAATTTTAGTCGTACTTATTGAAAATACAAAAGTATGAGTTATGGCTGAAGTACATAGAAATTATATACGACCCCCCTATACTTAGCTTTAGCTATGTCTTCATATATCAAAGAGAAAAGAAAAGACATAACCCGTACTAAGTATTAGAAAACCTATACTACAATGATTAAAGAACAACGAATGAAAGAATAAGAAGAATGGGAAATCAATCATCCCTCTATACTTAGGATCAAATATTTCTAAGTTTAGCAGATTATACACAATGAATGGAGGGTAAAGGGAGGGAATAAACAATTCTCAACTCGGTAGGTCTACCCCTATACTTAGGGTAAGATATCCCTAAGCATAGATAGAAAATATCAACAGGAGAGAATACATCTGAAAAGATCAAAGAATGAACCGAGAAGGTCACCCCCTATACTTAGGATGAAGCATATCCTAAGTATAGAAGAGATGAATGAGGAAAACAAAGAAAAGAAGAAAACGAAAGTAATATTTTTGTGTTGGTTGTGGAGGATTCATTAATCATTATTTGAATATGGCTTCAACAACTAACCATTGACGACGAATGGTAGTGCTTCGTCTGATAAGACTGATATCATGATGCATCTGTTGTCACACACTTCTTTCACTATGAATGGCCATGTCCATTTACTATTTAATTTTCCCGTGAATATCTTCAACTTTGCGTCAAATAGTCACACTTTATATCCAGTCTCGAAGGTCTTTCGTCTGGTGTGCCTGTCATGCCAGCGTTTAACCTTATCCTTGTACGTCATGGTGTTATCATAAGCATATTCTCAAAATTATAGATCTTGTCCAAATCTCCTTTTCTTTGCTGACCTCCTTTACATGAGTCCAAGTTGCACATATTGATTGCCCATAATGGTTTATGGATCACTTCCACAGGCAGATGGCATGATTTTCCATACATGAGATGATAGGGATACATTCCCAAGGGAGACTTGTAAGAGGTTCTGTATGCCCAAAGGACATAGTCCAAAAGTTGGGACCAATTCTTTCTGTCCGACTTCACAAGTTTCTGCAAGATCATTTTGATTTCTTTGTTTGATAATTCCGTCAAGCCATTGGTCTGGGGATGATAAGGAGACACTACTCTATGCTTGATGTTGTACTCCTTCATTAATTTTTTTGAAATGAATTGACTAAGACCATCTGATATTCGAATCTTTGGAATCCCGAACTGCAAGATGATGCTATCGCTCAGAAATTGGCACACACTGTAGCTATTAAAAGATCAGGTAGGAATAACTTCAACCTAATGACTCACGCAGTCAACGACAAGAAGGATGTGATAAAATCCCTAACTATTGGGAAAGGGTCCCATGAAATCAATGCCCACACATTAAACACATCTGAAATATGAATAAATTTCAGGGGTATTGAGTCCTTTGTTAAAAGTGTGCCTCCCAATCTCTGACAGTCAGTGCAGTGCTCCACATATGTTGCGACATCCTTAAATAGTGTCAGCCAACAGAGGCCACATTGCAGTACTTTGGTTGTCGTTCTGTCTTCAGAGTGGTGTCCACCAGATTCGAGCGAGTGACAATGCTTGAGGACACTATGATCTTTCTCCCGAGGGATACACCATCTCCAAATGCAATATGCTCCTTTACTGAATAAAAGCATGTTTTCCCATTGGTAGAAATGGATAGTGGACAAGAATTTGTCCTTCTTGATCTTCATCCAATCTTGTGGCACTACCCCAGATACGAGGTAGTTCATGATATCGTCGTACCAAGGGAGGGAATCCATGGCAAGAATTGACTCGTCAAGAAAGGTTCCTGTGATGGGTTCACTGCTCGGTGGAGGCTCTTGATGCTCAATTTTTGATAGATGGTCTATTACCACATTTTAAACAAAGCTTTTCCTTGATTTCCAAATCAAATTCCTAGAGGAGAAGGATCCATCTGATCAATCTAGGCATATCATCATTCTTCTATTGTAGATACTAAATAGCAGAGTGGTCAATATAAATTGTTACTTTAGATCCAAGCATATAGGATTTGAACTTCTCAAGGGTGAATACCACTCCCAGCAATTCTTTCTCTGTGACAATGTAGCTTCTCTGAGCTTCATCTAGCATTTTTATGGCATAGTCAATGGAATAGGGCGCATGTCTTTCCTTTGTCCTAAGAGACCCCCAATTGCAAAATCTGACGCATGTATCATGATCTCAAAAGGGAGAGACCAATCTGGTGGCTGTAGGATGAGATCTTGAGTGATAAGCACATTCAACTATTTGAAAGATAGGAGAACATGTTGGTCAACATTGAACATGGTCTCCTTACATAGTAGCTATGTTAGAGGTCGAGCGGTGCACCTGGAATCTTTAGTGAAGCATCTATAAAATCCCACATGCCCCAGGAATGAAATCACATTTTTGACATTCTGAGATGGATCTATATTGGCAATCACATCCACCTTTGCCGGGTTGACTTCCATGCCACCATTGGAAACAACGTCACCCAACACAATTCCTTTTCTGACCATGAAATGGCTATTTTATCAAGATAGCACAAGATTGACCTCATGAGATTTCTGAAGTACTACGTCCAAGACCTCAAGACAAGCATCGAAACTATCACCATAGATAGAGAAGTCGTCAATAAACACCTCGAGAAAACCACCAACCATCTCCACAAAAACTGCAAGCATGCACCTCTAGAATGTGGCAGGTGCATTACACAAATGAAAGGGCATTTTCTTGAAGGTGTAGGTGTTGAACGGGCAAGTGAAGATATTTTTCTCTTAGTCTTTTAAGGCGATTGCTACTTGGTTGTACCCGGAGTACCCATCCATAAAGCGGAAGAACTCCTTGTCGGGCAATCGTTCTAGGACTTGATCAATAAATGGTAAGGGAAAGTGGTCCTTCTTTATTGTGGCATTAAGTCAGTGGTAATAAACACATACATGTCGGGATGTCGGTACTCGGGTAGAAACCTCCTCTCATATTTCATTTGTAACCATGGTAAACCTGATTTCTTAAGAACTACATGCAGAGCACTTGCCCATTTTGAATCAGAGACGAGATAAATGAATTTTGCATCACACCATTTCATGATTTCTTTCATGATTATGTCTCGTAAATTTGGATTTGGTCTTCTGTTAAACTCTTGGGATAGTTTTCCATATTCTTCCAAAAAGATATGATGTGAACACGGGGCAAGATTTATCCTGCAAAGGTCTAAAACGTGCCAACCAAGTGCCTTGTGGTTTTTCTCTAGAACCTTGAGATGTCAAGACTCTTGATCCGGGGTAAACTTGTTGCCAATGATGACCATATATATTTTTTCCACCTGCAAGGAAGTCATAATTGAGGCCTATCAGAAGTAGATTTAATTCTGGTTCTGACCTGACCTGCTTCTCGGTTGCTTTGGAAACTATGCTGGTAGGTGAATGATTCGCCATGATTTTGGAGGTGCTTCCTACCTCAGTGACTTGTGGTTTAACTGATAATGTACCGAATAAATCTGTGATGAATTCATCATGTTCGGACTGACATGAGTCTTCTGAATCAAATAGATGCATTAGTAAATTGGAATCTATCTCCCAAGTGGTATCAGAGCTTGTGTTGACTATGCTTTCCGGATCCTCCTCGAGAGAGAGGACTTCCAGGGTCTGTATTTCATTCAAAGAGAGTTTTCTATCTCTGATTTCTATAATAAAGTCATAGTCTGTTTCCGGCAATGTTTCATGTCTTTCATTAGATACAACTTTCGGCACACTAACCATATCAATAGTAACTTTGTTACTGCTCGAGCTGAATGTGATCTTTCCTGGCCCACAGACAACCACAAGAATGATCATCCCAGAATAATTGGGGTCTGAAGTAATGGTGCTGGTGAGTCCATATCAAGGACTACAAAATCAACAGGAAACTTCATGTCCTGCATCTTTACGACAATGTCTTCTAACATAACTCGGGGTCGCTTAATGGATCGATCATGGAACTAAAGGATCATGACCTAGCCTGAATTCTTGTAGTAATGATGAGGGTAGGAGGTTGATGGAAGAGTCATTGTCAAGTGGCATTCGCTCAAATACTTTGTCAAAAATCTCACGTCTGATCAAAGGTCCTCCTTTGTCTGGCTTCTTTTGAGGGAGATCGTTGATGGAATTTATTGTGACAATGGTCATGCTTTGCAACTAGATAGCATTTGTTATTACGGTTCATTCGACGCCTATTCATGCATGCTTCTTTCAAGCCCTTCTTCACAACAGACATGTATTCAATGGCTTGCATAAAATGTAATTCAATAATCAAAATTTTGAAAATATCCATGAATCTGGATCAAATGATGCACTTTTTGTAATTTTTGGATTTTCTATTGGATCAAGAAAAGGAATATTTACAGAATTGAAAACAAAATCATTGTTCCTATTTATAACAGAATTCTTGTCCACAATGTCTTATACAACCTCGTTACAAAAAGTTGTACAATCACTAGCATGGGGTGGACGTCGAAAAGCGGTGGTCTCTTCTCTGTCGGTTATTTCTAGATCGGTTGTTGTGGTTGTCTCCTCTATAGCTTCACTTTGACTATGATCATCATTTTTTAGTCTTTTTTATTTTTTTGAATTTTTTGTTCTTTTTACTGATGGAGATGGTGATGGCTGGTAGTTGGTATGGCTCCTTCTTCTTATTCTTCTTCATCACCTAGACCTGTATCTGGCACGAATGATGCAGAAAGATGATGATTCACTAGATGAAGCTTTATTATTCCCCTTGATTGTGGTAGGAAGAGACAAGGTCCTACTACTCTTGAGAGTAATGACATTAGACAAAACAAAATTACAATCATCTGACTCTATAAGAACAGACGAGGCATCACTTTCTACTTGCTCCTTTTCTCTTAAATTATTTGGGTTTGCTTTGACCTGGCTGGAATCGGAGTTTTGGTGATCTTCAGGTCGTCCAACTTCTTTATCATCTCTACTAGGCCCTTTACCAGTTGGGCCAAGCAATCGAGGATCGAGTTCATAGGAATCCCCCCGGAAGCTTTAGTGTGTTGACCACGATGCGGTTGCTGGTGGGGAGGCTGAGAGTGTTGTTGTTGGTACTATTGGTGAGGTGGTGAAAGTTGATACTGATGGTATGGATGAGAAGGAGGATATTGTTAGTACGGTGCAACTGCGTACAAATGATACGGTTGTTGTTGGCAGTATTGTGTCTGCAGATACTACTGATTCAACTTCTAATTATTGTGATACTATTGAGGTTGCTAAAACTGAGCTTTATACTGAGAGGAATATGCAAAGAGACCATCTTGTGGTTGGTAGTATAGATGCTTGGTTGTTGTATGTCCCTAGGGTTGTCCAGCATGACGTGTTAGTTGTGTGTCATTATTCTAGACACCATTGACTTCTTGGATCAGGAGTGGTGGCGAGAATGCTGGACCAAAAGATGATGAGTTGCCTGGTTGGTAGACCACCGTCTACTGCTATGATAGGGCCTACTTTGGTTCTTGCATGTAGTGTACATGATGGATTTTCAGCTGTTGCGGACTGTGTTGAGGCTGCCGTGGAGGTAATGGTTCATATTTCTTCTCAACAGGAATCTCTGACGATGGTGTCATCGACTGGCATGAGCTGATGATGCTCACGAGCATCTCCAACTGTTTGGTGATTTGGTCTAGTTTATCCAAGTGTTGCGTCCAATTTTCGATCACAATGAGTTTTTCAAGATCCATTAATCACTTCTCGATAATGTCAACCTTAGAGAGATGGCCCCCAATGATGCTGAGGTGGAACTCTCATCTCTCTCTTCCTCGTGGGATGTTGCCATGTGCACTGTCTTGTGGAAGATCTAGGGATATTTCTGATACGTACGGGATGAAGAGAGGGTGACCTCTCCTTCAAACATTCTTGGAAGATCTACATCTTCATCCTTATTAAAATGAGATCCCCCATATGCATCGTCAACTAAACTTTGACTTCCAACATTTAGGCCCCCAAAAAAATGTTGGACCAAGCTGGTCCTTGGGATCTCATCATAGGAGCATTTCTCCTACAGATCAGTGAATCGTTCCCATGCTTCATGGATGGACTCATGGGTTTCCTGGGAGAAGTTGCTAATTCTAGCTCGCATCTGGTTGAGACATACGATAGGTTAGAACTTATGAAGGAATGCATACTTCATTTCCTTCATGGTCATTACAATCTTTCTCGGATAGTTGACCCAATACAGGGCCTTATCTTGTAGACTGAAGGGGAATGCGGTCATATTGACTACACCTAACAGGATGTTAGGGTAGTGGGTAGTTTTGTATATGCGAGAGAATTGTTGCATGTGAATGTACGGTTCCTCATTCGTGTTCCCATGGAATGAGGGTAAGATCACAAGGAACTGAGGTTTTATCTTAAGGTAAGTATGCAATGAGGGGATGATGATCCACTCGGTCATCTGGTTGTCTCTAGGATTATAAGTCTCTTTTAGTGTTGGTTTCAAGTTCCCACCCCTCTGTTCTACTTCTTCTTATGGATCATCACATGGTTTTTCACCATCTCTTATTCCTCATATAATTCAATATGCCTTGAAATGTGATTTGTGTGAGTGTCTGCTTAGAAAGTTGTTGCATGACATGGATGGAAGCAAGCAATTGAGCATTCACTTGGTTTTGATCGGGCAATGAACCTTGCTCTGATTGGGGTGACTAATGCCCTTTGCCCTTTCCCTGAGAAACCATCTCTAGGTCTGGTCTGAAGAAATGAATTATGGATTCGGATCTAGGACTGACTTCTATATTCAATGCAAGAGAATCCCAGTCATAACACTTGTGAAACCTAATACCAAGTGAATGGATGAATATGAGATTAATGTCAATCCCAGATAGAGATTAGGGTCAATTCAGATAGCTCTGAATGAAATAAAAGATGTAGACTAAAATTGATCGCCATTTACAAAGGGCAGAGGAAGGACAAGAGTGCTCCCAGTTTATTAGGGATTTGAAGAGAGTGGAAAGAAAATGAGGAGTCTGGAGATTAGTTCGTAAGGTCTGAACTGGGTTCTCCAGAATTGCCTTGAATTATTGATGATGTTGAGTCCAAGGAATCGATGTTGGTATCAGCGGAGTCTTGACTGGACCATCCCTGGATCAACATCGTGGGGGGAAAAGGAGATCAATGCAAGAGGAAGGATACGATGGTCAACAAGGAATAAATGGAGTATAAAACAGCAGAAAGGCTCAAAACAAGAAGGGGGTCAAAAGAGGAAACCCATATAATAAATGTGACGTAAGTACATGAGACTTGATTCTTGAACCTTAATCTAGATCCATACAATACACAATACCAAATTGGGTTCACCAACTCTGCACATGTGAAGCCGTAAAGGATCATTTATTTTTATCTTTTCATTTTTAGAGTTGTTATTTCAGGCATATCTTCTAACAAGTCCTTAGACGCTAACCCTATAGGAGTGAGAGTACTACCGGAAGAGTATCTCGTACTTGTCCTCCTCCTTTGTAACATGTAGTCTGTACTTTTGGAGGTCCTTGTAACCCTTCCTAGATCCCTACTCAGCCAAATAACAAGAGGGAGCCAATAGGTGAAACCACTACTTCGGACTTGTCTCGTAATGGAATCACCAACAAGCATGCAAGGTCTTACTTGGACATAAACCGATGAGACAGACACACCCATGAGAGTGTGGCCTAAGCTCAATATTCGTATCAATTTGATGTTCCACACAAGGCAGGAATACCACCGATGACAGGGTCCTACTCGGTCGCGTATGATAGAAGCGTCAATACTTTGGAAATCTAGGTGATAGACAATGCAGTTATAGATTGGGTTTTTAAATCTAGTCCTTAGTGGGTCGCACCTCGCTCATAGGAGGGGTTTTGGTCACCTCCTAAGGTACTTGAAAATAATGAGGGCTTTATGAATCTCAAAATATGATATCCATTATAGATTTTAATTAAGGTCAAAGTTTATTTAGAATTCCCCAAATGTTAGATTCTTTTGGTTTTCACGGTTTTTGGATATTTTTCATACAAGCACCTAACAATTTTGTAGATTTTAATTTAAGTCCAAAGTGATCAAAATCAGAGGGAGATAGCAAAAACGCTGTGCAAATCGATTCGATGATGGAAATCTCATCATTGTACTAATGATGCATGCATAGTTAGAGGACTTACAATGCTTCCCAGTTTTCTCCATGTGGTACGCAAAATAGAATTTTTAAACCTATCTACATGGAGGTGTGCAATGGACAAAATCTCCATAAATAGTAGCTACTATTATTCGTGAAGAACCAAATGTCAAATATTCAAAAATGAACCTGAGAGTCCGGTCTTCGAGACACCTCGGTGCCTACCACAATTGGTCCTGCAAGCATTGTGTCGTGCCTCTCTCAGCGTGTGGTTTGAAGTCCAAATAGTTGATTTTTTTTAATTTAACTAGATCCAAAAGTAAAATACTATAGGAATATAATTCTTATTAAGGTTTAGACCAAGTTACCGATGCAAGCAATCTTAAAGTCTAGGGGCTCCATGCACATAAAACAAATAAAAAAAGGTGGAAAACTCAAAACATTGAGAAACAAATAAACCAAAGCAATGAAAACTCGAGAAAACCATAACGAGGCCCCCAAGTGAACAATAACTTGGGCAATGGAACTCATTAGGTAGAGCAGTTTCCAAGTATTATCACAAATAAAAATGAATAAATAAATCGCTCTCTCACAAAAATAAAATAAAATAAAATTCTAAACTAAAATCTATACTAAGTCTTATCTTTGTTGAGCTTGTTGACTCTCCAACCGGTCAAGGGAAGAAGACTAGTGTCCACCAAGCTCGGCTTCCTCTACACCCTAAAAAGTCATTCTCGCGTAGTAGGCCCTCGCAGTAAACAAAACAAAAGAGGTGTATTAGCACAATTAATCAAATAATCTGTGCAAATAAATAAGATCTATATATATGCACAAGTAAAAGAAATAAGAAATCAGCATATGTGCAAGAAATAAAATAAAAAAAATAAAAATATGCACAAATTAGGCTACACTATTTTTCTTCCCCACAACAACACCATTTGATGGACATTGCTTTTGTGAGGGTCTTGTCAACCCACAAGGCAGATTAACAACCGTCGAAGCAGCCAGTACAAAAGTCAATTCAATCAACAAGTACCCACAAATAGATGATGAATTAATGAATAACAAAAATTGTGAGGCACAGCTTATTTTACTCTACAAACAAAGATGTACAATGTATAAGCATGTAGAGGCCGAACCACAAAGAGCAAATAAGATAGCCTAATGATTATTGCAAATCAATGTGAAATATGTGCATAATTGTCTTCAAGTCTTTTTATGTGGGTTTTTAGTATTATAAACTTTTATTCGATTTTGTATGTATATATATATATATATATTTATTTTTAATTTTATGATTTTAATTTTAACATTATATAATTACTATATATATGTGTGTGTATATAGCCATATATATTTCTAATATACATATAATGAAGTAAATAATACATATACAAATTAGAGAAATATCCTAATATTCGCTCCATTATATATTTTTAAATAAACTAAAAATATTAAAAAAATATTTTCATTTTGCAATAATAATATAAAATATAATTAGGTGTATATATATAAGTGTATGATACAATATAGGGTATAATAATTATAAATATAACTAAAAATAACTGAAATATGCACAATTCCATATTTTTAGGTTTTTCAAAATTTTTTACTAGTTTGTGATTTTTCAAGGATTTTTCATAAATTTTATAGATTTTAAAGCACAACATATACAAAAGTAGGGAATAATTAAATAGCATGAATTAATTTAAAGATTAAAAATAGCAAAAAGTGTCAAAATTTCTTCAAATCATATGTAATATGGTATAATATATAAATAAAATACAGAAGCAGGAAGAAATATTTTTGTTGCTTCTGTAGATTTTTTTATATTTTTATAAAAGATTTTGGAGCTTTAAAATTTTAATCGTTTCTTTTCTATTTTAGCGATTTCTAGTTCTAGAGTTACTAAATAATAAGATAAAGAAAATATATATTTTTTCGTATTTTAGAAGTCTGACATGGGCTAAATGCTCTATTTTTTATTTTTAGAAAGTAGGCATAATGCCTAAAATGCAACTCTGAAAATATAGCATGAAAGTACTATTTGTGTGTATTTTTTAGAGCACAGATGGTATTTTTAATAAATAAAATACAAGCACAAATATGTTTGACCTACTAAGGGTATTTTTGCATTTTAAAATAAATACAAGGAGGCACATTACTAAATATAAATACAAAGACTTATCAGGGTTCTCATGTAAAATGGCAAGCTTACGTGGGTCTGAACGTGAGCTAACCTGGACTGAACCCATATGTGATTACACTAAATCCCCGATGTCCTTTAGCAATTTTTACAAGAAATATAAAGCGTTCTTATTTATTTGCAGAGTTACAAAAAAATACAAAAGAGGGGGAAAGGTATTGCAATTTACCGATAATAGGTTCTTCATCACGTGGCTCTGGATTCTTCACTTGCCAAGCATTAGCTTCTCATCGCACGATATCCCTTCGTTGGTCGATGACCACGATTAGATCTCTAGCAAGGATCTAACGGTCTGTGAATCTCCATCATATGGTAGCTGCTTCATCTGGCACATCGTTCTAGATAAGACGACTATGAGGTAGCCTGGAAGAATACACAAGAACGTCTATGCTTCCCAGCTTCGATTCGATGTTGTGCTCGACACCGATCATCTCCAGGGCTACATATAGGATTGGTGGCTTCTTCTCACCGTTCTACACCTCCATATATGTGTTTGAAGCTCGGAACTCAATGGTGGAGCTCTAAAGGTCTATAGAAAGAAAGTGCTCCTGAAGGTCCTCCGGGGACCAATTTGTCTCCAGATGAGCCTCATTTGAACGGGGACCTACAGGTTTGGATAGAGCAGACTCTGGCGATGGGCCCCTACATTTATTGATGGGATTTGATGGGGTAATGAAGCAAGCAGAGGAGCTGCGATAATTGGCGGAGGAGCTGCTCTGATCCTCTGATTCATCGTGAATCAGAGGTGATCAAATGCAGGGGATGGAAGAACATGCAATAGGGGAGAGAATGAGGGTGAAAGGGAGTCATAATGAGGGGGATACAACGAGTGATTGTGGCCGGAGCTCTAGAGCTCCCGAAAAGCTATGATTTATTCATAAGCTAAACAAGCAGTCAAAGCATAAAATAAACGCATAAAATGCAACCTATAATCTAAATCTAAACGCGCAACTCATACATGGGTTTCACGCAAGGAGAAGAGGTGGCTGGAGAGCAACCTTGAATTGCTCCTTTTCCTCCGATTCACACGCCAAAACCTCGAGAGTAACCTCGTTGTCAGCCGTCACTCACGCACAAAGGTTAGGGGGAATCAGGGCTCAAAGAAGGATCAACAAATCAAATAATGGCAGAAGGCTTGATTTTATACTGTGACGTGGAGTGAACTTCGATGGAGGATGACAAGTGAAAGATGAAGAAAATGATTGATGAATATGGTGAGTTGGCGAAGATAATAGGAGATCGATGAAGATTTTTCATGAAGAGCGTGGAGCGATTATATGAGGAAATCAACTATTAAAAAGGGAATAAAAGGGGTATTCAACACATATGACAATTTAAAGGTTCTGGGGAGGTAGTTAACCCAGGTCAATCAAAGGAGTTTTCTCGTTGGTCCACATGGACCAACCAGAAAATTTCAAGAAAAGAATATTTTGTTAAATAAATAATAAATACTAAATGATTTTAATAAATTTCAGATACAAAATAAAAAATGTTTATTATTTTCTGTATCACTTTATCCCCTATTTTTATTGATTTTTATGGGTTAATTTATTATAGGTTACTTTTTAGGGTTGTATTTAAAGGTATATTTACCTATATTATGTATATTTTATTTTTATTTTGTATTTTTGCTTTTATTAGTTTATTTTCATAATTTATATAATTATACATTATTTAGGCATGCATAAATATATTTTTATTTTATCTTGCTGATAGAATTCACACACTTAAATAAATGGGATATTTACCCAGCGAACCCTGAAATCTTTTGAAATTACCTCTACGACCTTTGAAACATTGATATTCCTCCGTAGACCCTGTAATCTTGCTAACCATTACTGCGTAGACCCTGTGGTTTAGGGTCGTCAATTTTTCCTTTGACGGACGTTAAGTCTGGATTGAAAGCCCTATTTTACCCCCATTCTCTGGGCCGTTGGAGGTGGATGTCCAAAAATACCCCTCCATTTCCAACGGCTATTTACCCAGCATGAACCACTTATTTTAAGGGCTGAAATTGTGACATTGGCTCCAAGCAGCTCGGACCTGGAGAGTTCTCCAAAGAAAATTTCTTGCTGCACGCACGCCCTAGAGGTAAGAACACTTTGAATTAATGCACATTGGGAGAAAATAATTGCTGGTTTTGAGTGTTTCATAGATTATATGAATGTTTATATCACGAAGACATGTTTATATTACGCGTAATTGCTGGGAGTAATGCACATCTGACATGTTTTGTAGACTATGAGATGGATCAGCTCTCGAACTCTAGTGTCTCCGGCAATGATCGAGTCAGATGTCAATGTCGAAGCCTTGCTGCGGTGAAGACATCAGGAAGACCATGGAGTAAGGGGAAGAAATTCTATACATGTCCCGATCGAAGCTGTGAATTTTTTGGCTGGGTCGACGACGACACACCCAATTATCAGAACTCACAAGAAGAAAAGAAAATGGAGTTACGAATATTGCAAGAGTTAGGAAAGCTGGGCGAGGAATTGAAGATGATAAAAGCTGAACTTGCAAATACAAGGGTCCAAATGAAGAAGCTATGCTTTCATGTCAAGATCCTGTCACTTTGTGGTCTTGTGTTCCTCGCAAGTAAAGTCATGTAGTATGTATTGTGAAGAACTGCATGACCTGCAAATTATCAAGAATATGGAAAGCAATCCAAACAAAATAGATCTCTGTAGTCACATGCATTCATCGAAGATTATGACATGAACATGATATGTCCTTGTTCTTCAAACCGCAAAAGTCGTAGCTGTTGTTTACATTACAATTTTTAAACAAAAACCACACAAAATACACAGCAAGTAGATCAAACTAAACAAACTTTCCAAGTGAAGAAGAAATTTATATTCTGTATGTCTTGTCCAGAACTTCAAGCTTTACAAATCTTCCAAAAAAAACGTTTTTCCCTTCCCAAAAAAAGCTTTAGGCCTACACAGAAACAAATAATCCAATTAACATCCGTGATATCTATAGTCACAGCAATGCAATTGACAAATTTAAAATTGTAAGGAAGCAGACCTTCAAAATTTACTTGCTAGATCTTCATAGCAATGTGGATAGACAGTGTTCTTGATCATCTGAAACATGTATATTGGACACTTTAACCACCTAGAAACTCGTAGCATCTTGTAGTAGGATAATTCAAAAAGTTAGGGAAGTATTACATCATTTGGTAATGGGGGCCTCATCCACTCCCATTCGAGCAGCCTTCTTTGGTCGACCCCTCTTTGAGGTGCTTGGACCAGCCTCCCTAGCAACGTTTGCCGTCCTCTTGAAGGCGCTTGCCCTAACAGCCACTCCACTGCAAGGGACAAGGAATCATGTAGAAGTGAATACCCAAAGTAGAAGACTCATGAGTAAAGATCGTAAAATACCTTCGAGCTCCCAATGTAGAAGATTGCTGAGAACAATTTCTAGGATCCTCCATGGATGGCCGCAGCGGGGTTCCATGTTAAGATTCATTTCCAGCAGCCATGGTTGGAGGATTTATAGGATTTTTGCAAGTATTTTTGTGATGGCCAAAAGAACCACATCTCGTGCATTTGTGGTGGGTTTTCTTCTCCTCATCTCTCGCCCTTATTCTATTCTTCTTTGGCCTACCTGGAGGCCTCAAGGAGTGTGGAGGCAACACCTTATATGCCAATTTAACTGGTGTCCAGCATGACTTATCGGGTAAGGGGGAGATTGACTCCGCATAGGTAGTTCGATAACGCGAAATGCTGAAGTAATTGGATAAGTAATCATCCCAATTCACGTTTCGCAAAGTTGATATGGCGGCACAAGCATGTGTGCATGGCAATCCAGACACCTGCCAGCGCCTACACGTGCATTGCTTTGCCGCTAGGTCACATACATTACGACTAGTAGGACATTCCACCTCCATGCTAGTCTCGTTTGATCTCCTTACAATGAACCCCTGTAGATTCTTGGTGGAGGTCCTCACGTAGTCTAATGCTGATGACACCATGACACCGCGCATCTTTGAACCTCTCAATCTCCGCTCGTCTAAAGTGGTCATCATCTTCTGTCGAATCCAATCGACTAGTTCACAGATTGGAAGTTGGCGTGCCTCATTAATCCAAGAATTAAAGGACTCACTCAAATTATTGGTTATGTAGTGACAGTGTGCAAACGTGCTGAATTGCGATCTCGACCACTTCTGTTTAATTACCATCATGTAATCAAATGCCCTTGTATTGGTTTTTTGCAGCTCTTTCATCCAATGTAGGTATTGCTTTGATTCAAAAGCTCTGGCGGTTGACCAAACTAAATGCTCCAAATCGGTGCCTGGGAACTTGATCTTGAAGTTTTTGTATACGTGACGCATACACCCCCTGTGCTCCGCATATGGGAATTTTTCCTTGACTGCACCCTCCAGACCCTTTTGACCATCTGAGATAATGGTTAGACCCTTTCCTTCACCACATTGGACAACCTTGTCCAAATGTTTCAAGAACCAACTCCATGTAATTGAGGACTCATTCTCCACGACAGCGAAGGCTACAGGAAAGAGGCCATTTGCTGCGTCGAGGGCAGTTGCAGACAACAAGGTACCCAAGTACTTGCCCTTCAAATGGCATCCATCCAAACCCATGAAGGGTCTACATCCAAAAATGTACCCATCCCTGTTGGCTTTAAATGAAACAAAAATTCTGAGGAACGAGTCATCTTCCTCCAAGAAGTAGTGGATGACACTTGTAGGATTTCGCTTCTTCAACTCCGCAACAAGGGATGGGACCTTTGCATATGACTCTTCAATGGTCCCAAATAGTGCATCTGAAGCCCTCCTCTTTGCTTTGTAGATGGTCATATAAGGTAGACGAAGCTTATATGCCTCCCAGATTCTATCAGACAGCTGCTTCACTGTAATTGAGGGGTTCTGCACCACCCAAGTTGAAATCTGATTCGCTACCCAATGTTGGGTAGCCATTGTGTTCCCAGCAAGATTGTTCGATACGCAAGTGTGTTCGGCTACCAAAGTTCTAACTTTGAACCTGTTGCTGTTTCGAATCAACGAAGCATGTATCCTCCAAGGACATCCCTCTTCCCTACAAGCTGCTGTGACTCTGGTGCTCTCGCTCTTTATGAATCTGGCTGCAAACTCCTTCGTGATGCAATGGGATGCAAGTGCGGATCGAAAGGATTCCTGGCTTTCGAATTCTGCTCCAACTTCAAATGATGGAGCATCCAAATCCACGTTGGCCTCAGGGCCATCGTAATCGCCCACATTCTCCACATCAGAATCCAGGAGGAGATGATAGCTATTCTCAGATACAAGGCCATCCATGTCAGCTGAAGAGTCACTATCCTCCTCAGCCTCGTCAATTACACAGTAATTGGAATCAGAGAAATCAGAGGAATCTGAATTGGTTGCTGTTTGGTTCACACCAGTAGCCCTCTGTGCAGCCATCGATCTTGTATTTCTTCAGTTGGCTGGTCTCCGGTGTGACCTATGCACGCACACTCTTGTGCGCTTGATGCGTGTATCTGCTTCAGCCATCGCCACACCTCTAGTCCCACGATTAGCCTCCTGCACACCCTCACTCCCTCGATCAGCCACCGGCACTCCCTCACTCCCTCGATCAGCCTCCTGGACACCCCCACTCCCTCGATCAGCCACCGGCACACCCTCACTCCCTCGATGATCCGCCTGCGCACCCTCACTCCCTCGATCAGCCACTGGCACACCCTCTGTGCCACCCTCACCTGCAGACTCGCCAGGATGAGTACCCTCCTTAATTCCCTCGCCGGGAAGAGCACCTTGTGTTCCACTCTCTCCCACAGCCACACCCTCCGAACCACCCTCACCCCCAGGCACACCCTCACCCCCAGGCACACCCTCTCCTCCACCCTCATGAGAGTTGCCTCCTTCCGAATTAAGCCAATGCCAGACCTTCTCACCTGCACCCTCCTCGCCCATGTTCCAGTCTAACATCTCATATGCAAACGAGAAGGACATCTTAGAGGCTCCTACGCCACCATGTTCGACATCGTGGGGATGTGCCTCCGTGGTGCCGCGGGAGTTCTCCGTAGGTGGTATGGGATCCACTGTTACTCTCGCGTCCTCCGCAGTCGATACGGGAATGGCCACCGGACTTGCGTTCTTCTTTCTATTAGACTCCTCCGCTTGGATGCTACACAGAGCCTCCACGTCTGTCATTTCCACCACCAGCTCAATCTCATATCCATCATTGTGCGAATTAAACATTTCCATCATCTCTCTTTCATTCCTAATCTCTGCAAACTTACTCCCTCTTATGTGGGGGATCTTGTACTTCAAACTGATGGTACACCTTGGCTCCCAAGGTACCACCTCGGAGATTGCTTCCATGAGATCGAACCAAGAGGTTGTGTCCGGATCGATCCCGATCCTCTCTTCGGTCCCAAGCAAGTACTTCTCACCCTTCATCCCTCGGGTCCATTTGAAGTACCCACCATGCCTAACGCACACCGTCAGGATGCCTTCATGTCCACCGAACCACCCCATAACACCTGCATGTTCGAAATCAATATAAAAGAAGCCATCAGTAAGAAGCCCTAACCCGTTTAGCCTTCAATCGATCATCCGATGAAACCCTAACCCAGCTTCACCTTGATGCGGTCGCCGAAACCACCGATGCGATTGACTCCAAAGGGAAAGGATGACGGAGATGGAGGGCAGCGAAAGATGCGAGGTCGACGGAGTGGAGCAGGAGAAGGGGATAGGTCGATGGAGTGAGCTTGATGCGGTCGCCGAAACCACCGATGCGATTCACTCCAAAGGGAAAGGATGACGGAGATGGAGGGCAGCGAAAGAGAAGAGGTCGACGGAGTGGAGCAGGAGAAGGGGATAGGTCGATGGAGGCGAGGTGGAATGGGAGGGGACGAACTCAGATTCCCGCCATAAACACCCCCGAGGACACGTGGCATGCTATGGACATTTTTACCGTACAAGGGTTACTCAGACAACCCTGGTTAGGTTAGGAATGAGACGGTGCGCTGACGGAGGGTTCACGTGGTAAGACGGAGCAAGATTACAGGGTCTACGGAGGAATATCAATGTTTCAAAGGTCGTAGAGGTAATTTCAAAAGATTTCAGGGTTCGCTGGGTAAATATCCCTAAATAAATATGTATACTTATTATATAGGTCTAAGTATTGTATGATCATCTATGTATTTTTGTATATCATTTTATTTCATTCATTTCTTTATGGTTTTATTTTATTATAAATATGTACATATAATATAAATAATATTTACAAAATTATAAAAATATAATATTATAAAAATTATGAAGAATAAATAAAATGAATAATTTATTCAGGTAAATTATACAATTGGTGTCCAAAACCTAACTTTGTCATCTTTACTCCAATCTCAATGAAACCAACTTTATTAAATGGATCATTAAAAATTTATATAAAGTGAAAGGTGATTTTAATACATTTTGAGTTCATGTGGAGAAGATATGGGCCTGTGAAGTTTGGATTTGGGATTTGTATTCTGAGTATAAAATGTACATTGTATATTATTTTTTATAAAGTCACTTTGTATTTTTCTATTTAATTTTATATACAACTTTTATGAACAAAGTTCCTTTATTTGAGGTATAAATAACAAAGAATAAAATGGATCCTGAAAATTAATCATTTAAGAAAATAAATTGGTAGTTTAATTGTGTTTTTGACCGATATCTCCCCCTACTTTATTCCTTGTCGACCCAGTCATCATGATGCCTTGGTCTTGGGTTTCAGGTCTTAAAATAACTTTGGCATTTTTTTATTTTTCTCTTATTTTATTTATTCTTTTATTTTGTCTTTAAATAATGTAATTTATATAATAATTATACAATATTTAACATATGCTAATTTATATAAAATAATGATGTTAACATGCATTTAGCTATGGTTTAAATGTCAAAAAGAAAGAATAAAGGTGATGAAATGGAGATTCATCACTTAGTTGAACCAAAAGTCTTTAAGAGTTAAGATGGATTTAGATACGATGAGTGTCATCATTCTACTGTCTATACTCAAGGCATTCATAAATCTTCATAATATTCATATTTTATGAATTAAATGAAGCATGCATAATTGTTGAAATACTCTTATTTAAAAATCTTTTGAGTTCAACATAAGGGATCCTTTGTCTTAAGAAATGGTTGTTTATAGATGAGAGGAGCGTAGTGGAAGCATCAGTCTGACCCAAGTAAGAAGGAACATCAAAGAGTTGAATGTACTTTTATGACTTCTATATATCATCCAATGAGTTAGATGAATGCCAATACCGCAACAAGCTGATGTCTTGATAGTATGACTATCTAAACTATATAAGATCCTTAGAGAATGATCCAGACAATGCATCAAAATTTTAATCATCTACATATAAGCATTGAAATTTACTTTCTTATTGGATAAGATCAAAGAATAAGTTGTATCTCATTCTTCTAATAACACTTGCAATTGGTTGCTTATGTTTTAGAAGACTGGAAAATTCGATCTTAAAGATTAATGGTCATCCACAAATATGTTGATGCAATTGTTGCAACAATCTCCATTGGATAGATAGATTTCATAATTTCAATGTGAGAGCCCTTGGTCTTAGAGAATGTCTCTATGACCTAGATATTAGAATACATTCATTGTTTATTTCTAAATATTAGAAATAAACATGTAATCTGGAATAGACCAATCATAAAGAGTTATGATGGACATATTTCATATAGTAATCTAACATCTAGAAGATGCTACTAAATTAGAAAATTAATGAATGGTTCTATTGAAAAATTAAACCTTAAAAGATCAATAGGAGGATAAAGATCATTTGGCAATGATCTAGCATCAAACCTAGGACATATGTCTATTGAAAATATTAATAGACTAGTAAGAGATGAAACTTTAGACTGTCTGAAATTCCAAATCTTACATACTTATGAATATTGTATTCAAAGTAGTAATGTCCAATACACCCTTTCTCTAGGAATGGTGTAAGATGCATAGGTACTCAAGTTCTCATGCATATTATTGTATGTAGATCATCTATATCATAATAAACATTAATGATATGTGATATCGATTGATGATTATTTGTGATATGAGATTTCTTTCCTTCACCCTAGAAACCTTTGGAATGTTCAAAGACTTCATAATTTGGTTTAGAATCAAAGTTTGAAGGAAGATGAGAGAATTTGATTAGATCAAGGTAGCAAGAACCTAATATATGAATTAAAGGAATACCATATATAAAGAAAGGAATGTCATTCCTATATCACTTCTTGTAATACACTTAAACTCAACTGAGTTGAAGGGAGATGCAATTGGATAATGTGTGACATGATTGGATCGATGAAGAATATCAACATAAATACCTCTTAGTTTCCAAGGTATATATTTAGTAGAGACAACAATATATATCCTTAATAAGGCAGGTCAATCTCACCGAAGTCATGTTAATCCACAAGGCAGGTTGAGTCGTCGCCGCGACCTCAAATGAAAGCCCAATTAGTCAACAATTAACCCACAATATAAGTCAAGCAATAAATAGAAGAAAATGGAGTTAAAATTTATTATAACTCTACAACAAATGTGTATAGGTGTAAGCATGTGTAGAGGTTGAACACAAGGAGACGTTGAACACAGGGAGCAAATGATAGATTGGGCAATAAAGATTATAAAATTCATTCTTTCTATTATATTATTTTAATATATTTTTTGGTTCTTAATTTTATCATTCTTTTTAATTTTTATTTTATATTTTTTAAATTTTTAATGTTATATTTTTATTTTCTTTTTATATTTTCAGATTTGTAATTTGTTTTCTTTTTAAAAAGTAATATAGGAATCTAATAGGCTACATATATAATATATAGTTATGTAATTATAAATGCTAAAAAAGTAAAATACATAAAATAAAGTGTTTGGGTTTTATATATATTTATAATATTTTTATGCTTTTGTAGAATTTTCTTCTATTTTTATGCATTTTTCAAGATAAAAATATCCTAAATCATGGATTAAATAATAGGTTGAAATTTAAATGAAGATTAAAAATATCAAAAGACATCCAAAATTCTTCAATTCAATTTTAATAGATATATAATAATATACATAAAATTCAGAAACATAAAAATATATTTTTGGATTTTTTGGTGATTTTTAATCTTTTTTGTTGGATTTTGGGGCATTTTTATTTTTATGTTTTTTCTTTTCTATTTTTAGGGGTTTTTGGTCTGGAGTTAATAAATACTCAGATAAAAAACATATATTTTTGGGGGAATTTTTCAAAACATTTTTTAATTGTTTTGGAATTTTTGAGTTATACAAGGATAAAATTGCGCTCATTTGATTTTTAGTAAATGGTTAAAATGATAAAATTTCCAAAATAAAAATACAATGTGAGAATAAATGATAGGAAGCATCTAACCCTATTTTTGCATAATTTTTAGAGCATTGGAGCTAATTTTAATAAATGGATGAAATGCACAAAATACATGAACTATCGAGGGCATATTAGTAATAAAAATAAATGTCAGGGGTTTATCTGCAAATGTGACAAAAGTATATAATGTATATTTTAATTTATTAAACTATTTTACAATTACAAAAATTGTCAGTACATCATTGCCAGCTCAAGTGGGACTACACGTGAGCTGAGTTGTACCGGACCCATATGTAATATTTAATAAATACAAGGGTCATTATGCAAAATTCCCATTTTATTTACACTTCACATTTTGCTTACAAGATTAATAAAATAAATATAAAAAAATGGTAGGGGAAGATGTGTAAATTACCCCTAATGCACACAGAGATGGATAATTGGATAAACTTCTCTTATACACGTGGCACGTTGTCGTCTCACGATACCCTTTCATCGATGGACGCTTAGGTTCTGATCTTGATGCTTTATCAATAGTCGAGGGAGGCGAAACATGGACGAATGAAATCAAAACTGGGAACGCCCCCTTCATCAGATGGTTGCTGCTATTGATGAAGAATTGGAAAGAACTCGCCTTTCCAGAGCTTCGTCCGTCGATTTGTTCCTCCTTCGAGTCCTCCTTTCAATGCAGCAATGGTGAACATGACTGGAGTGGTCTTCCGTAGTCGATGGCACCTTCAGAAGGAGCCAGACTCTAGTACAGGTGGGTCTGGAGGTCCATGAAGCATACTGCACTTGAGAGGTCTCTTGCAGGTCGATTCAAGCCCAGACAAACCCCTTCACACGCATTACCTGCACAAGAGTCATGGGTTGAGGGCAAATTTCCTCGGTCCGATAAGGCGTGGAATGAACACGGTGGGAGTGTAGGCGGTGAGTTCTTGTGGTGGGCGATAGAGTTTAACCTCAATCTCTTGATTCGTAGCAAAACAAGGTGGGTTGGTAGGGTTTCAAAGGCAGAGAACTAGAAGGGGAAGGAGCTGGATGAGTTTACAGGGTCAGAACGAATTGGATACATTGGTGAATAGACGGCCAGAGTTCGAGAGCTCCAGCGAGGGAACTAAGTTAACCTAGTCTAAATTACTAAAAAAATGTAAAAATAAATGAAGAGAATAAAAGGTGAGATTAAAATTTACCCAGAAAGTATAGTAAAAAACATCTCTTATACCTGCCAGTGAAGGCAAGGAGCAGGGCGGTCGACGAGCCACCGTGGGGGCACCTCTCCTCCTCCTCTAACCACGCCGACCCCTCATGGGTACTCACTTGTCACCTGGAGACTTGCTAGGCCAAGTTTAGGGGGTTTTAGGACTTAGATAGGGACCAAAATGAGGAACTAAGGGGGAGGCAGTTATTTATAAACATAGGTTTGCACCCTTATTGACTGGTGTATTAGGAGAAGTTGGCACTATGTATAGCGAATCCGGGATTTTGGCATGAATCATATAGGATATGGGGACATAAGTGGTGAAGGGATGGAGTGCAAAATAGATCTAGGGGAAGCAGGAAAAGGGATGAAATCAGGGGACTCGACGGGCTTGGCAGGAGTCAGAGGTGCCAGAGGCAGTTGACCAAGGGTCAACAATCCCTGGGTCGTGATTCATGCGAGCCACTACTGGACAAAACAAACACCGTTATTTGAAATTAATTAATTAATTAATTTAAATGGATTTTTTTATTATAAAATAAATTTTTTTATAATTTTATGCAAGATTTTAATATGATTTTTATTTGTTTTTAGTGTTATTTGTTACAAGTTAATTTTTAAGGGTGTATTTAGAGGTATATTCATCTATATTTTGGTCATTTTATTTTTTAATTTTATTCTTATATTTTTTATATTTCTAAATTATTTTTATGTATGCAAATATATTCTTATTTTATTTTCTAATGTTATTTGTATACATAAATAAATAGGGGTATAACTTATGTAGGTATAAGTACAGGTATTTTTTTCTATGTATTTTTGTACACTTATTTTATTTTGTGTTTTCCTTACGGTTTTATTCTATTTTTAATATGTTCATATGTTATAAATGATATTTAAAAAATTATAAATATATAAATTTATAAAAAATAATAAAGAATAAAGAAAATGAATATTTTATTCGGTTATATAATACAAAAGGGTTCCAAAAAACTAACTTTCACATATTAAATCTAAAAAAATGAAATCACCGTCAATAAATGTCTTATTCAAATTTATATACAATTAAAGGTGATTTTGATACATTTTGAGTTTTTATTTCACATATGGGTCTGGAAAGTTGGGATTTTTGAATCTTATTCAAATTATAACTTGTACATTGTATATTATTTTTACGTGAAATCAATTTTGTATTTTTTATACATTATTATCCATAAAATTTATGTACAAAATTTCTTTATTTGATGAATAAATACTAAGGAATAAAATAGGTCCCAAAAAATGCTTAAATGATTGATAAAGAATTAAGTTTTTATTGTATTATTGACCCTTATCTCCCCATACTTTATTCCTTATCGACTAATTCAGTTCTTGACTTGGTCTTGGGGTTTAGAGACATAAAATACCTCTGGTATTTTATTATTTTTCTTTTCTTTGTTCTAAAATTTTGGCATTAGAAATAGTGTTTTATGTACCCTCCATACAATAAATAATGAATGGAAATATGCATAAAATAATGTTATTTACATGCATTAGCTAGGATTTTTAAGGCCAAAATGATAGAATAACGGTAATGAAATGGAGATTCATCATCCCCCTATACTTGCCTTTGCTAGTCCTCTGCAAACAGTTATGCAATGAGTGCAGAAAATGAAAATAAAGAAAAGGAAAAGAAAGGGGATTGAATTAAATTGTCAAGCTTATCTTCACAAAATCAAAGTTTGTAGCTCAGGTCAGACCTTGGTGTGAGAATATGTGTGGAACCTAGTTGGGAACAAAATTTAAAATACAAGAGCATTCGAGAGTCATAGAACTATGTTCAAACCACCTCAATAGCCATGTTAGAACTGGTCTATATCATATGCAAACCCTTATGACTATTAATATAACTTGTATGGTGTATGTGGTAGTGTCTCTTCCCAACTGAAATGACAACAAAACTGACTTCGAGAGTCATAGAACTATGGTGTGAGAATGTGTGTGGAACCTAGTCGGGAACAAAATTTAAAACACAAGAGCATTCGAGAGTCATAGAACTATGTTCAAACCACCTCAATAGCCATGTTAGAACTGGTCTATATCATACGCAAACCCTTATGACTATTAATATAACTTGTATGGTGTATGTGGTAGTGTCTCTTCCCAACTGAAATGACAACAAAACTGACTTCTCTAGAATGAAAACCCAACGATTCCCCAATCGAACAACTCTTTCCCTAGGAGTGTGGTATTCCCTTTTAAGTTCAAGTGCATCTGACTCAAGATTAGGGGGTGAAGAAAAGAATGGATAGTAGCAAGTGTAGCTACCTATCTGGGGATGCATGACTAGTATATTCAAGTCATCCAGCTGCAGGCTCATATGATATGACTTTTGAAACTCACGCTTGCTTTATTGACTAGACAAATATATACACTTCGGGAGACATTTTATTTTCAATCAGGTTTTTCCACTTTTTTGGAGTTTTTTAAATACTATATACAACAGCATTTACATAAGGATTTTTTTTCTCTTTTGAAGCATTATTGCAACCCACACTCTCTTGTCTTTAGATGTCTCTTCTACTAGATGGGTTGGGGTGCACTTCCTTCCATATACGAGGACGAATGTGTCCACTCGTGTGCGCCTCAGATCGACAAATCCAATCCCCACACCACTCCAATTGAGTTGAGCCAAGCGAAAGGTGCAAGTGTGCAAGTTAGGTCACAACTTACAAGAGGCATGTGTGCATCTCGAAAAGTTCGAGTTAGTCAGTTGAGTTGTTTTGAAGCCATCCCTAAGTCTCAAATAATTAAGTCTTAATAGACCTGAAGTACCTTAAACCTAGTTCACATAAGGTTTCAGTGTAGTTAGGTGCATTAATGTCCAATCAAGCTCCAATCTTTGATTTTACTCAGACTGGTTCAATCATCAATCTCAATCCGAAAAATATGAATGCTATAGGGAATATGTGTTGTTGTTTACATGTGCATACCTCTTTTTATTTATTTACAAGAATGGAGAATTTAAAGAACTTATAGGTTGGATATTAGTTATTCTTATGGGTATGTATATACAATTGGTAAATAATTTTTATTTATATGCACACATATAATATATATATATATTTCAAGGATGCATATATTCCTTAAACTTATTTTAAAATAATTTTGAAAACTATAGTACAAACTAATTTTTGTAAATATTTACAAACATTTGAAAAATATTTTGCAAAGATTTTTCAAATGGTACATATAGATTTTTCAAAATATTTTTGTAACCTTTTTAAAAATCATTTGTGAATAGGTTTTCAAATCATTTTATTTCACACGAAGAAAAGAGATTTTGCAAATCAAAACATTTTTACAAAGGTTGAAAATATTTTACAAAAAGTTTTCCAAACGGGTCAAACCATTTTTGAAATCATCTTTGAAAAATATTTTAACCTTATTATTAATCGATATATATATATAAAGAATTTACGGAATACTATACATCATTTTATTAATTGATTTATTGAATTGTATAGTATATATAGTATTTTATACAGTGTTTTAGAAATAATTATTCAAAAATACGAAGGTACGAGTTATGGATAAAGTATATACGGAGTATGTATGACCCACTATTCTTATATTGATCTATGTCCCCATAGATCAAAATAAAAAAGAGAAGACATAACTTGTACTGAGTATAGAAAAGCTGATACTATCACAACCAAAGAATAATGAATGAATGAATGAATGAATGAATGAGAAGTCGATCGTCCCCCCTGTACATAGGATAAAATAATCCTAAGTACAACAGATTGTATTTTACATACAGGGAGGGTCGAGCATGGGAATGAAGAGATCACAGCTCAATATGTCTCCCCCTATACTTAGGGTAAGATTTCATAAGTATAGTAGAGAAAATTAATAAGAGAGGAGACAGTAGAGGGGATCACAAATAAAATGAAAGGTAATATGAGGAACAAATGTGCACATCTCTCCCCCTAAACTTAGGGTAAAATATCCCTAAGTACAGGAAACGGCAGGAATGATGAAACAGAACGATGAAAGAACAACTGGGTGCAGCCCCCCCCCCCCCATACTTAGGACAAAGTACGTCCTAAGTATAGATACACAGATATGGTGAATAATCTGGGGTACATATGACATGCGAGAGAAAGAGTAAATGAAAAGACAAAACACATACATACAACAAGTAAAGAATGGTGAAGTGCAAGATGGTATCTAACAATCGAGTACCATACTCTCATCATCGTCACCATGCGATAACGGTGACATGGTCAGAAAGAAAAAGACATCTGGATATACAATCAGGTGGGTGTTTGCTACAAGTGACAACAGATCGAAAATTATTCTAGGAACCAGTAGAAGAAAGTAGAACATCAACTCATAAGAAAAGAGTGAGAGATCAAAGCCGATATCGTAAGACACTGATGAGGAAGGAATAGTACAGATTCCATCATATCAATCATATCTCATTAAGGTACGAAAAGGGAAGAGAAGGAGACTCTCTACGTAGTACAATATCTGACAATCATAAGGTCAACAGATGATGGACACACAGAATAACACAACCATGTCTCAACCCTACGAAGGTCGTCAAGGTGAGCAGACTCAAATGAGTCACTGATCTCAAAAGACTCAATCTCATGATCCACCAGATCGGATACATAACTAGAGATGAGAGCAAGTATAAAAATCAGAAGACTTGTTCTATGCTCCGCCAGATCAGAGACATCAGAAGGGAAACTGAGTACCTAAAAAATGATGTATCATCCCACAAATAACCCTTGGGGAGTGATACATACTAGGCAAAGAATATTCAGAACAGAACTCAACCTTGCGAGGGTCCTCAAGGAGAGTGGACTCAAAGGAGTCAGATCCATCAAACATATCATCAGGAGAGGTCTCGGTAAGCGATAGATCGACTGCCCAGCAAAAGAGACTGAAAATCGAGAAAATGTTACAGTATCTCGCAGATAACCCTCGTGGTGTACTGCGCACTTTACATGGAATAATTAGAAAAATATGTCTCATCCTTGCAAGGACCATCAAGGGAGAAGACTCAAAGGAGTCCAAACAGCTAGGAGAACCATACTCATGCTCTGACAAATCGGACGCACTATCAGATAGTAAGACAGATAACACATATCAGATGACTCACTTTCGTGCTCCATCAAGATGGACACACAAGCAATGAGTGAAACCGATTATAAAGAATGTGTTGCATCCTACCTTAGTAGTCCTCGAGGAGTAATGCAAATGAAATCAGTAAATATCAGGGAAATGCTGCCATCAAATTGTAGGTCCTCGAAGAATATCAATCAATCATCATCAGGAGGGTGTAAGACCAAGGGAGGGATAAGAGATCATCAGGTCAATCATAATTTAGCCCCTCAAATCTATCAAATAGATGAAATGGATCAAGATGTCAGAAGGATATCCTCAATGGGGATGGAAGATTTAGGAGATGGAGGATAAGTTAGCCAATAAGATGAGTGAAATCATGAGGGTTCTGAGCACTGTCACTTTGAGGCACAGAAAGAGGTAGTACATCAACTATCTGAATCAAGACATGCGAAACCAAATAATAGATCATATAGTCATGGCTCAAGAAATCATCATCCAATCATCAGGAATCAGTCATATCCTCAATCCGTTGTGTGAGATCAATCAATCCTCAATGAAGAATCACACATGTAATAGTGCCAAAATCAAAATTAAGAATATCTATGCACCAATCAAAGTCAGATCCACCATAAATAACACACCAATCTCAGCAACATCAAATCAGCTTGACTACTCAAATAACTAAGCAATCAGAACCTCGATGCGGGCCTTATTTAGTGGCATAGTAGTCTCGGCTAAAAGAATGGATGCTACTGAAGGTGACGAGGAGGGTGGGAGAGAATGGTGAAATACAGACAAAATTGTAGTTCAAGAAGAGCGTCTTCTTGAACCGGACTAGAAATGTGGGATATGGCAAAGAAGATAGCCGCAAAATTTGACTATAAAAGTGAGGATCAAGACCTAATATTATGACTCGATGAAGAAGATAATATGGACAAGGGAAGGGATAGGGGCTCAATAAAATGAAAAACTCAAACACTCGTGGGTCTCCCAAATCAAATAATGATGACAAATGGACCTAAAATAACAATAGATGTACAAAGCAAACCCATGTTCACCTACTCAACACAGTGGAGATCGAGAAAATGGTCTTTTATTTTCCATTTTAGAGTTAGGTGATGCTCAAAAAGTTGTACCAACATGTAGGTAGGCCCGAGATCGAGGCACTAATCCTCAGTGTGTACTTGAGAATAAAAGGCATATACAAGGAGGGGGTTTCTCTCCCTAGAGCAATGAATCCATTACATTTATTTTCACAAGTTCAATAGAGTTAGCAATCCTGCTTTTATTTTTGTCATCACTTTTTTTTGTTATTTCAATGCACGTGCCTAACGAGTTTCCAATTCCATTAACATCCTATGTGAATATAGGGAGAAGGTCGGTAAAGCCATGAAAGTCGGAAATCGATGATGCATGCAAAATCAGAAGACTTACAGTGCTTCCCATCTCTCTTCATGTGGGATGCATAACAGAATTGAAAGCTACACTACATATAATGCAAGTCGATGATATCACCCTAGATCATAATATACTATTAGCGTAAAGTGCTAGATGCTAATTATTTAGAAAAGAGACCAAGGTCCATTCTTCGATACCACTTCTGCCTGCCACAATGGGTCCTGTCAGCATTGTTTGTGACCTCTCTCGACACGTGGTCTCAAGTCCAAAAAATTAACAATTATGATTTTTCTAAGTCCAAAATTGCATCTATAGGTACATGCAAGTATATTAGGGTTTAGACCTTAATCTATCGATCAAGCACATCCTAAGCTATGGCTCATTCACACAAAAAAATAAAGATAAAAGTGAAAAACAAATAAAAAGAAAGTGATGAGAACACGACGAAATTTGACGAGACCCCCAAGGGAACAATCCCTCATGCACTGGACCTCGTGAAGTAGCTGTGTTTGTGAGAGTTCGAATTATTACAAATTAAATGTCATTCTCTCATTTAAATTGCAAAATAAAAAATAAAAATAAATGTAAAACTCAAAAATGTGAGAAAACTATCTTCAAAATTTTATTTATGTCCTTTGCTGCTCTCTCCTGCCAGCTAAGTCAAAAAGCTGGCTCGACCTTGCTTGGTTGCATAGGTCCTCCTAAGAAGTCCTTCCTCGCATAGTGGTCCCTCACATCAAAGTCAAACAAGGAGTTTCAGATGGTTCACAATTAATATCAAACAAGGCAGAAAGTAAATAAATGACAAAAATAAATTAGCACCAAAAATAGATAAGAGAGCATGAACAAATAAATAATCCCAATATATGTGATGTTGCTCCCCAACAACGACGCCATTTTATAACCGAGTTCTCGCCGAAGTCATGTTAATCTACAAGGCAGGTCAACAATCATCGAAGTGACCTCAAATGAAACCCTAATTAGTCAACACTTAACTCACAATATAATTCAAGCGATAAATAAATAAAGAGTGTAGTTAAAATTTATTATAAATCTACAACAAATGTGTATAGGTATGAGCATGTGTAGAGGTTGAATCTAGGGAGCAAATGGTAGATTGGGCAATAAAGTTAGAATTTTTGTTCTTTTCTCCTGTGCATTTTTTATCGTTATTGTGAGTTTTATTTTTATAATTTTTTACCTTTATTTTTTTAATATTTTTATATTTTGTTTTTAATTTTATATATTCTTTTTCTTTTAAAAAAGTAATATAGGAATATAATAGGCTATATACAATATAGAGCAATGTAATGATAAATACTAAAAAAGTAAAATACATAAAATAAAGCTATTTAGGTTTTATATATTTTCTAATGTTTTTTTTGCTTTTTAGGGAATTTTTGCTAATTTTTATGCATTTTTAAATTCAAAAATATCCCAAATCAGGTATTAAATAATAGGTCGAAATTGAAATGAAGATAAAAAAACAAAAGACAACACAAATTCTTCAAATCAATTTTAATAGATAGGTAATAATATACATAACATTTAGAAAAAGAAAAACATATTTTTGAATTTTTTTAGTGATTTTTAATTTTTTTTGATATTAGAGCTTTGATTTTATGGTTTTCGTTTTCTATTTTTAGTGGTTTTTGGTCTGGAGTTAATAAATACTCAAATAAATAATGTATATTTTTGGGAATTTTTCAAAATATTTTTCTATTTTCTTGGAGTTTTTGAGTTAGACAGGGACAAAAGTGTGCTCATTTGATTTTTAATAAATGGTTAAAATGCCAATATTGCCAAAATAAGAATATAACTTGAGAATGCACATTAGCAGGCATATAACCGTATTTTTGCATAATTTTTAGAGCATTGAACAATTTTAAAAAAATGGATGAAATGCGTAAAAATACATGAACTAGCAAAATCATATTTGTAATAAAAATAAATGTCAGGGGTTCATCCACAAATATGCCAAAATTATATAATGTATATTTAGATTTATTGAGCTATTTACAAAAATCGCCAAGACATCATTGTAAATTATCCATTTCAAGTGGAACCACACGAGCTGAGTTGGACCAGACCCACATGCAATATTCAATAAATACAAGGGCCATCATGCAAAATGCCCATTTTATTTACACTTGACATTTTGTTTACAAGATAAAAAATACCAAAAATAGAGAGGGAGATATGTAAATTACTCCCCATGCTCGCAGAAATGGATGGTCGGATGATCTTAACCTATAAATATGTCGTGTTGTCATCTCTCGATACCCTTTCCCTTATTGACGCTCAGGATTTGATCGTGACGCTTCATTAATGGCCGAAGGAGGCAGGGCGTGGACGGTTGAGATCGAAACTGGGAAAGCCCCCTTCATCAGATGGTTGTTTCTATTGACGAAGAACAAGGAACAAATCACCTTCCCTGAGCTTCCTCCATCGATTCCTTCCTCCTCCGAGGCTTCCATTAGATGTGGTGATGGTGAACACAACTGGAGTGGTCTTCCGCAGCTGATGGCGCCTTCAGAAGGAGCCATATTTCAGTACTGGTGGATCTGGAGGTCCATGAAGCACAAGGCACCTGGGAGGTATCTTGCATGTCGATTCAAGCGTAGACGAGCTCCTTCACAAGTAATACATGTACAAATAGAGTCACACGTTGAGGGAAAATTCCCTCGACCCGATTAGGCGTGGAATGGATATGGTGGAAGTATAGGCACCGAGGTCCGATGGTGGGTGATGGAGTTGACCCTCTATCCCATGATTTGGAGCAAATAAAGGTTAGTTGAGGTGTCAAAGGCTAAGAACTAGAAGGGGAAGAAGCCGGATGAGTTTGCGTGGTCGAAACGAACTGGATACGATGGTGAACAGATGGTCGGAGCTCGAGAGCTCCAGTGAGGGAACCAAGTTAATCTAGGCTAAATTATTAAATATGTGAAAATAAATGCAAATAATAAGAGGTAAGACTAAAATTTACCTATAAAGCATAGAAAAATATTGCTATTATACCTACTGGTGTAGGTAGGGAGCAGGGCGACCGGTGAGCCATCATGGGTGCACCTCTCCTCCTCTGTCAACCATATCGACCCCTCAAGGGTACTACATCTGTCACATGGAGACTCGCTAGTTCGAGTTTAGGGGGGTTTACGACTTGGAGCAGGATAAAAATGAAGAAGGATGGGGGAGGTAGTTATTTATGAACATAAGTTGGCACCCTTATTGACCGGCGTATTAGGAGAAATTGACATTATGCAGAAAGGATCCAGGATTTGGGCATGAATCATGGAGGATATGGGGTGATAGGTGGTGAAGGGATGGAGTGTGAAAGACATCTAGGGGAAGCAGGAAATGGGGATGAAATCAAGGGACTCGATGGGCCAGATGGGAGTCAGAGGTGCTAGGGGCAATTGATCGGTGGTCGCCAATCCCTGGGCCATGATTGATCCATGCAAGCCACTACATGACAAAACAACCACCTTTACTTGAAATTAATTAAATAATTACAATAAATTATTTTATTAAAATTGTATTATAAAGTTAAAAAGGTTTATTATTTTATGTAATATTTTAATATGTTTTTTATTTATTTTTTGGTGTTATTTATTACAATTTAATTTTTAAGGTGTATTTATAGGTATATTTATCTATGTTTTGGTCATTTTTATTTATTTTTGATTTTATTATTTTATTCTTATTTTATATATTTATAACTTATTTTTACATCAATAAATATATTTTTATTTTATTTTTCTTATGCTATTTATGTACCTAAATAAATAGTCATATAATTTATATAAGTATAAGTACAAGTATTTTATCTATGTATTTTTGTGCACTTATTTTATTTTATGTTTTATTTAAGGTTTTGTTCTAGTTATAATATGCACATACGTTATAAATATTATTTATAATATTGTAATAATATAAAATTATAAAAATAATAAAGAATAAATAAAATAAATATTTTATTCAAGTATAGTACAATAGGGGTCCAAAACCTAACTTCCACATATTAAATCTAAAAAATATGAAACCACCTTTATTAAATAGCTTTTTAAAAGTTATAAACAATTAAAGGTGATTTTGATACATTTTGAATTTTTATTTGAGAGATATGGGTCTGGAAAGTTAGGATTTTGGAATCTTATTCAGAGTATACTTATACACTGTACATTATTTTTTCATAATCAATTTGCATTTTCTATACATTATTATCTAAAACTTTTATTTACAAAGATTCTTTATATGATGAATAAATAATAAAGAATAGAATATATCCCAAAAATGCTTAAATGATGAATAAAAGAACTATGTTTTTATTGTATTATTACCCCTTATCTCCCCTTACTTTATTCATTGTCGACCAATTTAATTCTTGACTTGGTCTCGAGGTTTAGGGTCATAAAATACCTTTAGTATTTTATTCTTTTCTTTTCTTTATTCTAAAATTTTGGCATTAAAATTAATGTTTTATGTACACTCAATACAATAAATAATGAATGGTAATATGTACAAAATAATGCTATTTACATGCATTAACTAGGATTTTTAAGACCAAAATGATAGAATAAAGGTGATGAAATGGAGATTCATCACTTGGTTCGTGACCATATCATTGATGCAAGTAAGATGGAATCTAGCACCAAAGAGTGCTGCTTAATTAGGGATATAAAGGATGATATTGGATACCTACTTTATGACCTTGAGATTATTAAAAAATTTCATCTCAAAGACAATATAACTACTTTAACAAGATCGAGTATTGGTTGCATAAGATGCAACATTTGCATTTGTTGCGAGCACTATTACTAGGGATATGCAAGTACCGTAAAAGGACTTGACATAGTCTCTCAGGAACAAAGTGACTAGTAAGGTTACCTATCTATTTTCTAAATAGCTCATGATTATCACATAAGTGTGGGTTTAGATATTATCTCAATAATGGAGCTTTGGGATAGAGGGAGAATGATGGATATGCGATCCCACGACGAGCCATTATGCAATAAATGTTATTGCAAATATCATTACCTGAACTGAAATGAAGAACAATTAATTTGCATAATAGGCCACTGATGAAGCCACATTTCATCATCTTTATTCTATCATTTTGGCATCAAAAACCCTAGCAAATGCGTGTAAATAGCATTAAATCCATCAACTTAGCTTTCATGCATGTACATCCAAATAGTGTATAAAATACTGTAATTAAAGCCAAAATTATAGAATAAATAAAAGAAAAGAAAAAGAATAAAATATTGTAAATATTTTATGACTCAAAACCCTGAGACCTAGGCATCTTCATGAATAGGTCGACAAGGAATAAAGTAGGGGGAGATAAGGGCCAGTTACCTATTCTTTTTAATTCATTCTTTATTCATTTTGGGACCTATTTTTGATTCCACTTTTTATACATCAAATAAAGAAACTTTGTACATAAAAGTTGCAGATAATTAAATAAATAAAAATACAAAATTGATTTCACTGAAAAATAATACACAGATAAAAAGTTATGGTCTAAATAAGATTCCAGAACTCCAACTTCCCAAACCTGTATCTTGCAAATAAAAACTCGAAATGTACCAAACTCACCTTTAATTGTATATAGCACAGAATGACTATTTAATGGAGGTGATTTCGTATTTTTCGGAGTTACGGTTTGAAAGTTGAGTTTTGGACCCTTGTAACATACTTGTACAGATTAAAATATTCAATTTATTATTTATTCATTATTTTTGTATTTTTATATTTTTACAAATTTGTAAATATTATTTATAATATATTTGCACATTAAAATCAGAATAAAAACCTAAATAAAACTCAAAATAAAAACACTTGTATATATGATACATAGGCATTATACCTATTTACATACTTGTATAATCTATACACATATTTTATTAATTATATAAAATACTTCAGAAAAATAAAATAAAAATATATTTAAGTGTATAAAAGTATTTTATAACTTTAAACAAAAATTAAATAAACTAAAATCACAAAATCAAAATAAAATAATAAAATATATAGATAATATACCTATAAAGGGCATAATAGGTAACATGAAAAAATATACCTCATAAAAATAATTAAAAATTACCATAAAATACTTTGTAAAATAATAAACATTTTTCATTTAATAATTGAAATTTAATTATTTCATTAGCTATTTTAAATTGATTTTACAAGGTTTTTTGCCAAGGAATTTTCTGGTTGGTCCACGTAGACCAACCAGAGAGCTCCGTTGGTTGACCTCGGTCAACTCTCTGACCGAGGTCTGAACCTTGTCAGAATGGGTTTTGACCCATTTTTACCCTTTTTTCGAGGGCGCGTCTTGCACTATCTCATGATGCATCCTTCTTCACTTTTGTGCCTCGGGTAATGATCTTACTGCCCAAGCTTTACCTTGGGCTGTGGATCAGTGACATAGCTGTTGCACCTCGTTCTTTGAGCCAATGTGTCAACCATTCAAAAACTAACCCGTCACCTTCTCTTCCTCTTCGAACCGTTTCTTGCGAGCTTCAGACCTCCAGGTTGTGGCTGAGGGGTCTTCGGTGACAGGGGATTGACCCCAGCACCTCGTTGAGGTGCGGCGAGGCGTGTAAGGACGGATTCCACCCCATCTCCGGCTAACTGGCCGTGAGGTTCTACCTCACAACAAACAACCGCTCAAGGTCATGTTTTTCTATTTTTCTTAGTTGTTTAGTTAGCTATCATCCTTAGGTTTTATTTCGTGTCTTTATTTAGTAGTTTAATCGAGTATTCGCCATCATCAACCCCCTCGCCGGAGCTTGCTCCGGGGAGCTCCTATTTATGCCAAACTCCATCCCAATCACCTACGTTTGCCCTTGGACTTCTTGTTGTGGTCGTGTGTTTTGTTTTTCAGGTCTCAGGGGCAAGAGACCCCCTCCTGGGGTCAATTTTTGAAGAAACCGTGGTACATGGGCCCCCTTTTCGTCTCCAGCCTTGAGGTGGCGCTCTGGTGCTTGCCGTGCCTTTTTGGTGCCGCCTCCGGATCGGGGAACCTCCAAGGAACGTCGTAGGCCAACTTTGGACCTCAGAAAGTCTCGTAGGAGGAGGAGCAGGCTCGGAGAAGACCCCCTCACCGTTGTTCGTCCGTGTTCATCCAACGGGGCTCCCAACCGTCCCATCTCCGCATGTTCTTTGAGCGCCACAGCTGCCATTGGATCTAGTCTAATTATCACCATCCGATCTTGCTGACAGATCTAATCGCAGCCGTTATAACCGAAGGGGTACGGGGCCACGGATCGCTGCCACGTGGATAAGTGACCCCTCCTCAACCGTGCGATCCGTCATAGCTTTGGGTATTTTGCCTTTTTAACCCAAAGCATTATTGTAATTTATAATTAATATCTAATCTTTTGTCTGCAGCTTTAAAACTACTGTATAATTTGCACATTGCTCCTTGGAGTTTAGCGATTTTTCTATTTGCTCCCTGTCAGGCGCGTGCACGTCACGCACGCCTTGGCATTTTTGCGTCGGGGCCCTTCGGGCTTTTTCTTATTATTACTCAGTACTGGAATTTTGCATTAAGTTATATTTTTCCTGGTAAAATTGCGTGTAGGCCCCTGACTTTTCTGAATATTACACAAATACCCCTGCCAGGCCTTGTATTTTTGCTTGCTTGCTCTATTTATTTCACGTGTCATCTTAATTCCAAAAATTACCAAAAAAATTGTCATAGACTCCTATTTACTTGCTCATTCACGTCATATTTTTTCATTGCATTTTTGTTGTATTTTCATATTTATTAAAAATAAAAAACATGCATTTTTCTTACTGTTTGCATTAGAAAACCCATAAAAATTATAAAGATGTTTTCAAAAAATCCAAAAAAAATATAATTTGTGCATTTTATCATATTTTAGTGTCAATCCAAAACCCACTGAAAATTTCAAAATAAAAACCTTAAAATTAGAAAACACCTAAAAACTTCAAAAAAATCTAAAAAATCAAAGAAAATTCAGAAAAATATAAACTTTGTTCCTGTTGTTTCCCTATTTTATTGTCTTTTATTTAAAATTAATTTGGGAAAATTTTGTTACTATTTAGTATTTTTCATTCCCATTTTACTTTCGACCAGCATTGCTATTCTCTGTTTTCTTGTATTTCCACTTTTAAAAAAACCAAAAACATTTTGAAAAACTCCCAAAAATAGTGGAAAAACATAAAAAGACCGAAAACATTTTATTTCCTACTTTTTGACTATTTTTGCCTATTTTTATAAATACTCTATCCCCTCTTTCCTTATATTGTATATATACTTAATTATTGAAAAAGAAAATATAAAAATTTAAAACCTAAAAAGAAAATACAAAATCAGTAAAACGAAAACAAAAATACAAAAATTATAAAATCAAAAGTTAAATAAAAAAATATAAAAAAATTAAAACCCACAAAAACATTTGCATTGCATAGTGTAGACAATACATCATATTCATACACACACACTTGTTGATCTATCCTCCCTTGCTCCCTGTGTTCAAACTCTCTACGTACTTGCTTCTATACATCTTTTATGTAGAGTTAAAAATAAATTTGACTCCACATTAGTTTTCATTGCTTGATTTATTATTGTGGGTTCATTGTTGATTAAATACGGGATTCATTGAGGGTCGCCACAGCGACACGGTTGTCTCCGCTTTCTGAGAGACATTAGACCCCTTGGATTCCGCGTTTATCAAATGGCGTCGTTGCCGGGGAGCAATAGCGCATAGTTTGGCTTCTTGCTTTGTGATTGTGATATTTGTCTATATTCTTGCTTGTGAATTGTCTAACCATCTTCTTGTTTGACTTTGTGCGAGGTACGCGGATCGAGGGAGGCTCTCTTTTCTAGGAGCGCCCGTGCACCCACGTGAGGCGGCTTGGGCTTCGCACTAAGGCAGACTTGGAGGGATTTATGAAGACAATTCCCGAGCCATTTATTTCATTGCCTTTATTTGTGTAATTTATTGTGAGAGAGAGACCTTTAATTTGTAATAATACAGGTACTTGGACTATTGGACATTCGGGCTCAATTTCCAAGTGTTTGTACACTTGGGGGCTCACCGCGGTTTTGTCGGCTTTTCATCGCATTTTTTCCTTTGTTTTCCCGGTTTTGTTTTCTTTATTTTGTGTGATTGAGCCCTTAGTTTTAGAATTGCTTGCAATAGATTAAGGCGAAACACCTAATATATTTGCATGTACCTATAGACTCGTTTGGAGTTAGTCAAATTTAAACAGTCGCCTCATCACCTTCAAGCCTACGTGCCGCGAGCCACCCTGTCAAGCGCTACTCCTGAACTCGATGTGTCGAGAAGAGGAGGGGTGAGCCTAGACCGGACTCCTGGATTGAAGATCGGTGACCGACTTGTGGTTCTTCACGATAATAGCAATTTCTGAAACTTAGGGTGATTTCGTCGGCTTGCATTTGCATATAGATAGGTTTCAATTCTATTGAGCATCTTTGCATGTAGAGTGCTGGAGGCAAGGTGAGCATTTCTCTTTAGCATACATCATCGTTTTGCCGCTTGTATTGTTTTTCCGACTCTCTACCTCTTATTTTGATCACCTAGGTGCTAAGTAAAATTAACTCCTCGTTAGGCTCGTGCATTTCTCATTAAAAATCCAAAAAAAGTGACAATCAGAAAAATTGGGACTGCTAATATTACTTGACCCTAAAAAAAAGATCAAAAAGAAAAACATTGTCTTGGGGCGAGTAATCCCCTCATTGTCTCTGTTTTACATTGCTCGCGCACACACTAAGGTTAGTGCCCAAATCCCATTTTAGCCCCTAAGTGTTTGTGCAATTTTGGACTTCTCACCTAACTCTAAAACAGACAAGATAAAAGACCGCATTTATGGTCTTCACCGAGTTGAGTAGGTGAATTGAGGGTTTGTTTTGTCAGTTTGATTGTGCTTGCTTGTGTGTATTCTAGATCATCTCTGTGCAGTTGCGCCTTCTTCTCCACTCTCTTGACTTGACCATCGTGCTCTCCCGATCGTTTTCTTTTGTTTTTCGAGATGGATCCCTAGAGCGATTTTTATCTGGATTTTGCGGATTCCTCGTACCCTCCAGCCGGTCTGCCTCCCTTTTATCAGGAGGATCCCCCTCCTATTTTTTCTAATTTTGTACATACCCGCCTCAGCCGCAGTATCAGACCTCATATTTCTATCCACACCCACCTCCACCTGTATATTACCCACCTCCACCTTCACATCCCCCCGAGTCTGACCTGTTGGAGTCACCTCCCTTGATCCCTACGAGTGATATATTGAACCGGATGATAAAGCACATTGATTTGATGAATGATAATCTTGCTACCTTAAGGAAAAACCAAATTAATGCTCCTTTCGTCAGGGATACACATTTACTTGTCGTTGATCATGGGAGCTTGCAATCGCCCAAAATATAAAAAATGAGAATAATTCAAAAATCCAAAAAGAGTTCAGGAGACACTTGGTTGATTCAGACTTTGAGGAGAGGGCCCATCTGCCAGATCATTTACCCACACATTCTTTCACACATTATCCCACCCTTTACCCCGAGGATGCCGCTGTACAGACTACTCTTGGCACGCCTCGTGTATATGCTGATTCCGACTTCCTCCCTTGCATGGAGGAAGTCCAAAAATTCAAAAAAATGCTATCTGAACCCGAAGTGGTGGCCACTGTTCATGATATCATCCAAGCCCCACTTCAGCAGGCCATGACCCAATTATCTGCTTCTCTTCCCAAGAAGAGAAAGCGGAGGCGCAGATCTGAGCGTCACATTCTGACCATGGCCACTGCCTACGCCATCACACACCGTCCCATTCCTAGAAAGAAGAACACAGCTACTCCTTTCATCACTTGCACCATCTGTGACTATATTTGTGATTACACTCTCCTAGATGGTGGTGCGTCTATTAGCATATTACCCTTCTCGTTGGTACAGTCTCTTCACTTAGGGCCTCTCAAGAAAACCAGGATGATCGTACAATTTGCTGATGGATCTATCAAGAGGCCGAAGGGTATCCTTGAAAATGCCGTCATTTCTATTCAGGGCACGAGCCATCATGTAGACTTTATCGTGTTGCCCATGGAGAACTCCACACGGGAGCCATCTCCAATCATCCTGGGATGACCATTCCTCTCCTCTGCGAGGGTCGTTATTGATTATGGATCAGGAGAGATTCGCTTTCGTCCTGTTGACGAGAGCGAAGCATCGATCACCGCACCCACAGTTGACCAGAGACCTGCACTTGATGCACCTTCACTGATCATAGCTGACTCCGAGACCTGTGACCGATCTGATGATATTAGAGATGTTTGCTTAGCGAAACCTGATGAGACCCGACAAATCCCCCGAAAGGGGAGGAAATCGGAAAGCATAGACCTCGCAGTTCCTCCTCCTGGTGTGTGGCGATGTGTTGATGAAATCCAAAGTATTTATGTGATCGATCCATTTGAGCGGAGAGCAGATTCCAAGATTAGACAGGATGGGCCTGGTTTGACTACTTCCACTGATAAGTCTGTTCCTCGTCACTCACAAGTAAAGATGATTGAGGTCGATTATGATGTTGCCCGTTATTTTGAGAGACCTCATGAGGAAACAGATGACCCAGGTGAGATTCTTGAGGACGAACAGAGTTCGTATACTTCCACTGATGATTTCGTTCCTTTTGATTTTGACCTGGACGATCCCTCGCAGGACGACTCTGATTACACTTCTTCTGATGACATTGAGTTTGTCCCATTCCACTTCAATATCGGCGAGACTTCCAAGGCCAGACCTAGCTGCATTTCTTCCGCTCGCCTGTCTGCGCCTTCACACCATAGGACCACCAAGGCCGAACCTAGCCAGACTACTTCCATTGACCAGTTCGTGCCTTTTCGATTTGATTCCACTGAGGGACGTCACCCCGTCGATCCTGATCGGCTTCTGTCCACTGTGGACCCCGATGTCGACCTGCACCACACTAGATCTATCCCTCAGCGGTCTCGCAAGAAGGTTAGCTTTCAACCTTCTTGATCATGTGTATATCCATCTCTATTGTATATTCCCTTGTGTACCTTTGTTCTCTCTCTTGGATTGCTCGACCACCCGTTCTCGTGTTTGCCTTGCTTAGGACGTACTTTGTCCTAAGTATAGGGGGTGGACGAGTTGAGTGTTCATTCATCGTTCCGTCTCATCACTCCTGTTGTTGCCTATACTTAGGGCTTCTTTTATTCTAAGTATAGGGGGAGTGATGCGTACATTCTTCTCTATCTTCTTCCATCTGTTGATATCTTTTCTTCTTTTCTTCTTTTCCTCTTCTCTCTCTTGTATCTATCAAAAAGGTGTCGCCTCCTTGTAGACAGTTTTCTATACTTAGGACGTACTTTGTCCTAAGTATAGGGGGTGTGCACCCCGAGTTATCTTCTACTCTTTGATCCTCTCCATTGTCTCCTCTTCTTGTTTATACTTAGGGATATCTTACCCTAAGTATAGGGGGAGACAGTCTGAGTACGATCTGTTCATTCCCACCCTTGACCCTCCCTGCGTAGTGTACAGTCTGCTATACTTAGGATTATTTGATCCTAAGTACAGGGGGGACGGTCGACTTCTCATTGGTTTATTCATTTATCTCTTATTCATTTATTCGTTAGACGTTTCTATACTTAGTACGAGTTATGTCTTCTCTTTTCTCTCTGATCTATGAGGACATAGCTCAAGGTAAGTATAGGGGGGTCGTATATACTGCGTATATACTGTAGCCATAACTCGTACTTTCGTTTTTTCCTAATAATTATGGCTAATTATATTTTAAAATTCATTAAAAAGCCTAATAAAAATATATTACCATTCCTCAAATTCTTTTTATACTTACTGATTAATAAATCAAGTGAAAATGTTTTTTGCAAAATGTTTGAAAAATAGTTTGAAAATCTTTTTGAAAGATCTTTTGAAAACTATTTTGAAAATGTTTTGTTACATGTTTTCAACCTGTGTAAAAACATTTTGATTGAAAAATTTATTCTTTCTGTGAAATAAAATGTTTGACAATGATTTGCAAATGGTTTGAAAAATGGTTGCAAAAATATTTGAAAAATCTATATATATTGTTTTGAAAACCTTTGCAAAATGATTTTCAAATGTGTGTACATGTTTGTAAAAACTATTTGTCAAAATTATTTTGGACTACAGTTTTCAAAAATTATTTGAAAAACCTGTGTCAAATAAGTTTGAGGAATACTTACATCACACCAAAATTCATCATATGTATATATGTATAAAATTGACCACTTACCCTTGTAAATTCTTAAAATCCACTTCTTGTATATATAAGAAGCACTCCCGTGTAAATATTTGTACCTAGTTTTCAGCCAAAATCTTTTGTTTTCAAAAATCCTAAAAACATTTATAAATTAAAATTCAAAAACATTTGAAAAATCTTTTCAAAAATACAAAAAAATGCATATGCATCATCATCATCATCTTTTCAAAAATCCATAAAAAGTTCAAAATCTTTGAAAATTGCAAAAACATTTTCTGCATAGCATTGCATAGCATTCGCATTTTGCGGATTGAGTTTAATGATTGAACAAGTCTAAGTAAAATCCGAAGATTGGAGCTTGGTTGGACCTTAAATCTACCTAATTAACAGGAACCATATAGGAACTGCGATTGAGGTACTTCAGGTCTAGTTGACTTAATTCTTTGAGGATCACGAGACTTGGTTCAATGGATTCTTGACTGCCTAAGTAGAGTATTTCGGAGCACACGCGCGACTCTTGTTGATAACGACCTAACTTGGACACTTGCACCTTTCACATAGCTCAACTCAATTGGAGTGGTGAGGGGGTTGGATTTGCCGGTATGAGACACACACAGGTGGAAACATTTGTCCTCCTCTAGGGAGGGAAGTGCGCCCCAACCCGTCCAGTAATGATGAGTTTCGAGGATAGGAGATCTTGGGTTGCAATAAAGCTTCAAAAGAAGGATAGTCTACTGGCTCAAGAGGAAAAACTCCCAATGTAAATGTTGTTGTATATAGTATTCAAAAAAAATGCAAAAGCAAAAACTCCAAAAAAGTGGGCAGGCCTGTACAAAAATAAAAATGCCTGCTGGAGTGTACCTATGTTGTAAAGTCAAATAAGCAAGCTTATGCTTCAAAGTCAAATCATGAGAGCCTGCAGCTGGATGACATGACTACACTGGTCTTGCATCCTAGGATAGGTAGCTACACTGGCTACCGTCCATTCTTCTCTTCACTCCCTCCTCTTGGGCTGGTTGCCACTTGAACTTAGAAGGGAATACTCTGCTCCTTGAGGGATGAGTTGTTGGATTTGGGAATCATTGGGATGTCATATTGGAGAAGTCAGTCTCTTTGTCATTTCAGTTGGGGAGAGCCACTATCACTTACACTGTACGAGTCAGATTCATAGTCATAAGGGTTTACGTATGAGTTGAAGTATTTCTGACCTGGCTATTGAGGAGACTTGAACAGAGTTTTGGGATTCTCATGGACTATTGGATTTCAAATCCGGTTCTCATTAAGGTTCCACCCGCACTAAAATTCTAAAGGTCCGACTCAAGCTCTAAACTTTGATTTTATGAAGACAACTTTGATAATCGAATTTAATCCACTTTCTTCTTTTTCTTTTCTTTCTTTTTCTTTCTGCACTTATTTCATAAGTGTTTGCTAGGGACTAGCAAAGGTAAAGTATAGGGGGATGATGAAGCCACATTTCATCAACTTTATTCTATCATTTTGGCATCAAAAACCCTAGCAAATGTGTGTAAATAGCATTAAATCCATCATCTTAGCATTCATGCATGTACATCTAAATACTGTATAAAATACTGTAATTAAAGCCAAAATTATAGAATAAATAAAAGAAAAGAAAAAGAATAAAATATTGTAAATATTTTATGACTCAAAACCCCGAGACCTAGGCATCTTCATGAATAGGTCGACAAGGAATAAAGTAGGGGGAGATAAGGGCCAGTTACCTATTCTTTTTAATTCATTCTTTATTCATTTTTGGACCTATTTTTGGTTCCACTTTTTATACATCAAATAAAGAAACTTTGTACATAAAAATTGCATATAATTAAATAAATAAAAATACAAAATTGATTCACTGAAAAATAATACACAGATAAAAAGTTATGGTCTAAATAAGATTCCAGAACTCCAACTTCCCAGACCTGTATCTTGCAAATAAAAACTCGAAATGTACCAAACTCACTTTAATTGTATATAGCACAGAATGATCTATTTAATGGAGGTGATTTCGTATTTTTCGGAGTTACGGTTTGAAAGTTGAGTTTTGGACCCTTGTAGTATACTTGTACAGATTAAAATATTCAATTTATTATTTATTCATTATTTTTGTATTTTTATGTTTTTACAATTTTGTAAATATCATTTATAATATATTTGCACATTAAAATCAGAATAAAAACCTAAATAAAACTCAAAATAAAAATACTTGTATATATGATACATAGGCATTATACCAATTTACAAACCTATATAATCTATACTCATATTTTATTAAATATACAAAATACTTCAGAAAAATAAAATAAAAATATATTTAAGTGTATAAAAATATTTTATAATTTTATAAAATAATAAACAAAAATTAAATAAACTAAAATCACAAAATCAAAATAAAATAATAAAATATATAGATAATATACCTATAAAGGGCATAATAGGTAACTTGTAAAAATATACCTCATAAAAATAATTAAAAATTACCATAAAATATTTTATAAAATAATAAACATTTTTCATTTAATAATTAAAATTTAGTTATTTCATTAGTTATTTTAAATTAATTTTACAAGGTTTTTTGCCAAGGAATTTTCTTGTTGGTCCACGTGGACCAACCAGAGAGCTCCGTTGGTTGACCTCGGTCAACTCTCTGACCGAGGTCTGAACCTTGTCAGAATGGGTTTTGACCCATTTTTACCCTTTTTTCGAGTGCGCGTCTTGCACTATCTCATGATGCATCTTTCTTCACTTTTGTGCCTCGAGTAATGATCTTACACGCCCAAGCTTTACCTTGGGTTGTGGATCAGTGACATAGCTGTTGCACCTCGTTCTTTGAGCCAATGTGTCAATCATTCAAAAACTAAACTGTCACCTTCTCTTCCTCTTCGAACCGTTTTTGCGAGCTTCAGACCTCCAGGTTGTGTCTCAGGGGTCTCCGGTGACAGGGGATTGACCCCAGCACCCCGTTGAGGTGCGGCGAGGCGTGTAAGGATGGATTCCACCCCATCTCCAGCCAACTGGCTGTGAGGTTCTACCGCGCGGCGAACAGCCGCTCGAGGTCGTGTTTTTCTATTTTTCTTAGTTGTTTAGTTAGTTGTCATCCTTAGGTTTTATTTCGTGTCTTTATTTAGTAGTTTAATCGAGTATTCGCCATCATCAACCCCCTCGCCGGTGCTTGCTCCGGCGAGCGCCTATTTACACCAAACTCCGTCCCAATCACACACGTTTGCCCTTGGACTTCTTGCTATGGACGTGTGTTTTGTTTTTCAGGTCTCAGGGGCAAGAGACCCCCTCCTGGAGTCAATTTTTGAAGAAACCGTGGTACTTGGGCCCCCTTTTCGTCTCCGGCCTCGAGGTGGCGCTCCGATGCTTGCCGTGCCTTTTTGGTGCCGCCTCTGGATCGGGGAACCTCCCAGGAACGTCGTAGGCCATCTTTGGACCTCAGAAAGTCTTGGAGGAGGAGGAGCAGGCTCGGAGAAGACCCCCCTCGTCGTTGTTCGTTCGTGTTCATCCAACGGGGCTCCCAGCCGTCCGATCTCCGTCTGTTCTTTGCACGCCACAGCTGCCATTGGATCTAGTCCGATCGTCACCGTCTGATCTTGCTGACAGATCTAATCGGAGTCGTTATAATCGTAGGGGTACGGGGCCACGGATCGTTGCTACGTGGATAAGTGATCCCTCCTCAGCCGTGCGATCCGTCATAGCTTTGGGTATTTTGCCTTTTCAACCCAAAGCATTTTTGTAATTTATAATTAATATCTAATCTCTTGTCTGCAGCTTTAAAACTATTGTATAATTTGCACATTGCCCCTTGGAGTTTAGCGATTTTTCAATTTGCTCCCTGCTAGGCGAGTGCACGTCACGCACGCCTTGGCATTTTTGCGCCGGGGCCCCTCGGGCTTTTTATTATTATTACTCAGTATTGGAATTTTGCATTAAGTTATATTTTTCCTGGTAAAATTGCGTGTAGGCCCTGACTTTTCTGAATATTACATAAATACCCCTGCTATGCCTTGTATTTTTGCTTGCTAGCTCTATTTATTTAACGCATCATCTTAATTCCAAAAATTACCAAAAAAATTGTCATAGACTCCTGTTTACTTGCTCATTCATGCCATATTTTTGTATTACATTTTTGTTGCATTTTCATATTTATTAAAAATCAAAAACATGCATTTTTCTTACTGTTTGCTTAGAAAACCCATAAAAAATATAAAAACGTTTTGAAAATTTCCAAAAAAAAATATATTTTGTGTATTTTTTCATATTTTAGTGTCAGTCCAAAAACCACTAAAAATTTCAAAACAAAAACCTTAAAAATTAGAAAACACCTAAAAACTTCAAAAAAATCTAAAAAATCATAGAAAATTCAGAAAAATATAAACTTCATTCATGTTGTTTTTTATTTTATTGTCTTTTATTTAAAATTAATTTGGGAAAATTTTGTTACTATTTAGTATTTTTCATTCCCATTTTACTTTCGGCCAGCATTGTTATTCATTGTTTTCTTGTATTTCCCCTTTTAAAAATACCAAAAATATTTTGAAAAACTCCCAAAAATCACAAAAATAGTGGAAAAACATAAAAAGACCAAGAACATTTTATTTCCTACTTTTTGACTATTTTTGCCTATTTTTATAAATACTCTATCCCATCTTTCCTTATATTGTATATATACTTAATTATTGAAAAAGAAAATATAAAAATATAAACTAAAAAAATACAAAATCAGTAAAAAGAAAACCAAAATACGAAAATTATAAAATCAAAAATTGAATAAAAAAATATAAAAAAATTAAAAACCCACAAAAACATTTGCATTGCATAGTGTAGACAATACATTACATTCATATACACACTTGTTGATCTATCCTGCCTTGCTTCCTGTGTTCGAACTCTCTACGTACTTGCTTCTATACATCTTTTATATAGAGTTAAAATTTGACTCCACATTAGTTTTCATTGCTTGATTTATTATTGTGGGTTCATTGTTGATTAAATACGGGATTCATTGAGGGTCGCCACAGCGACACGGTTGTCTCCACTTTGTGAGAGACATTAGACCCCTTGGATTTCGAGTTTATCAGTCACTTAGTACAACTAGAGTTATTTACCATGACCATATTAATAATCATACAGTTGTTTGTTCAATTGTTGAATCATAAAGGCTGGTGCTTAGATAAATATCTAAAGAGTTAGATTGAGGACTCATCAAACACTGTTAATGATTATTAAGAGATGATCTATAGCCAGAGTAGGAGATGAAAATCCTTTCTCTAATGGGTTGATATCTAACCTACCTCTTGATACAGGTCCTCTACATAGGAATAGAGATTCGGAGGTGTTAGATAAGTTAGGTCAAAGAGTTGACATAACGAGATCAAGATAACCAAAGACCTATGTCGTATACTATCACGATATAGGAAAGCATCCTCTGATCAGAGACATATGTGTTACTATATGTTTGACTATGTACATTTGGTAGATGAATAGGTTGATGATCTAATCAAGGTCTATACATTGGCATGTTAGTGTGCATCCAAGGGCATATGAGTAATACGATCTCTCAAAGGGATCATACAAGTTCATTTACTGAACTTGAAAACAAGAGCTCACTCATGAGATATTGTGATCAAATTCTATGCACGGTCGTCTCGCATTGGAAGCTTGATTGAATTTGAAGGTTTAATATAGGCTTTTGGAACATATATGATCAATACCTGTGTATGATATATGCTTTCGGAAAGTACATGATCGATACCAAATCCCAATGATAAAATGTGAAACTTAATTATAACACCCTGAAGGAGACAGTTTAAATGAGAAATAAAATGTTGGGTTTATTCTAGGTCTTCCAGTATGTAGGAAGTATGGGTATTAGGAATACTCAAGGGTGATGTGATCATAAATGATTGTATAACCATGATGCTTCAATTCCGAGGGAGCGATGGAACATATCTGGATTTTAATGACTCATCTCGGTAGAGAAGTTATCTAATCTTAGTCCATGTGTTGGACATTGATATGAATGTGATTCAGATACAATGAGAATATTAGATTTACAACTTTGATTTAATCAACCATCTATGGGAAGTCTTCGAGATCTGAATTTGAGATATGATCTCAATATCCAAGTCACTATACATGGAATGTACAATTGCCATGACCTTATCTCCAAGTATCCACGGAGAAAGCGCATTATTCTCGAAAGAGTTCGAGGATACTTTCATTGCTAATAATGTGTCTAAGCATTGAGGAATATTGATAGCTAAATATGATTTGATTATCATAGATAATATGAATTCGATTAATATTATTTGGCCATACAAGGAGAGTTATCTATGATAACTGAATTTGATTTAATTATCAAAGATGTGAATAATGTGAATGTGATTCATGTTATTTGAGCACATGCGAAGAGTCATCTTGCATAATTAAATATGATTTAATTATCAAAGATATGATTAATGTGGATATCTCTATCCATAATAATCATGGATATTATAAATATGATTTATAATATGTTGGAGACATTTAATTGTAAATAGAATCACAAATTATATGTTGTTGTGAATTGGATTCACAATAAACAATTAGTTTTAAATATGATTTACATATTTTGTTGGATATATAAATAAGTTTCATATTTATCAATGACATGATTGATGTTTTTACAAATTTAATTTGGAATTATGTTTGTAAAGATAAATGCAATAATAGTTGTTGTATTTTAATATATATATATATATATATAATAAATATATATTAAGGAAGGTAAAACCACCAACAAAGGTGGTCCTCCACCTTGACCAATTCAAAGGGAAGCCACCCTTTTTCGGGGTAGTGGTTGCATCCCTTATTATCTATTTATTATGATTAAAATTAAAATGAATTAATTCGTATCTTGATAAAGGGATATAATTAATTAATTTTAATTTAATTACTTATTGCAAATTTGTTGCAAAAAATCATGGCTATTGATTAATAACCTCTTGATCTACATTGTTGGATTAAGAGGGCACATGGATTGAGATCCATGTACATCCAACTAGTATAAAAGGAAGGGTAGCACTTTTAGATGTTCATCATTCCTAGAGGAATTAAGCTCTCTCCATATCTCTCTCATAACCACCCCCTTTTTTCTCTCTATCAATATTGTGGTTGTTCACATATTGACTTAGAGGAACTCGTAGTCATCACAACATTGTTGTGCTACCAGATTGACTACTCGTGGATCTCTGTCTCCTTAGGTGCACCTCATTCATAGAGAAGGTGTCAGATCTCATGAGATGAGATCAGGAGATTCGTCGCTCGGGTCATCAACTTGGATTACGAGGAGCATGTGTTTCATCAACAAGCTCGCAAGCGTCTCCTCCATTGTATAGAGACAGGAGGTCTCTTCGTTTAGAGACTTGATCGGAACCACACTTCATGAGGTAAGCCTATTACCCATTTTTGGTTTTGATGAAATGATCCGATAAGTGTTCTTGGATCATGTGGTTTCATCATTTATTTATTTTTTAAATTCCACTGCCCCGAGCGACTAGTACAACTAGTCGCTCCTAATTATATATGTTGTGATCTCTACACTTATGTGATGCGCTTAAGATTTTTTCCATAACCTTCATAAACTCCTCTAGATAGAGAAGTATGATACGTCCTTTGCAAAGTCTGACTCTGGGACAGAGACAACTCGTACAAACTCATAAAGAAAATAGAAGGTTAAGCAAGTAAGTGTGATCTTACTTTGGATTCCATTTGAGATATCTTTAATCACTAACTCCTTGGGACGATCTTTAATAAGCTAAAGTCCTTGGGTAGATTGTGAGAATTACAATTCTCATGTACACTCAAAGGATCAACTTGAGCGTCATCCTCATTTTGCAGTTAATGTAGTTGAGGATTCTTTCTCAAATTTTCATCAAACGAAACGTCAACTACTTCCACGACAAGTCACTATTTTCTTAATGAAGAGCCTATAATCCTTGTTATGTAAAGAGTATCCTTGGTGAGTATCCGTAGTAAATCTCAATTTTATTTTTTTTATTTTACTTTTCCTTAATTTTATTTTTTTTATTTAATTTTAATTTTAAAAATTTTATTTCATTTTCCCTCTTCTTTCTCTCTCCTCCCTACTCTCTCTTTATTCTCTTTCTCACTCTTCTCCCTTCTCTCTCTCCACCACAACTAAATCAAGTGCCTTGTAGTGACCTCCCCTTTCTCCCAGGTCACATGCAAAGCACGTGAGTTACCTCCCCTTTTTTTCTCTCTCTTGGTTATGTTCCTCGCATGTGACTGCACCCATCATGCACGTGACCCCGCCCCCTCCCCTTCCAGTCATCTGCCTCCCGAACTTCTACAAAAGTTGTAGTGCCTTCGCCTCCGCCTGCTCCTCTTCCGTCCACCTCCTCTCGTCACCCCTAAATCTACCCTATCTCTCGTAACCCCCTATCGAGCTCCCTCCTCCTATAAAATCTCCACTACCGTCTACCATCGACAAATCTACCACATCGCAAGCGAGCTCCAGTCCACCTCCCCCTCCTCCTTCGGGTGACGAGCGAAGGTCCATAGGGTTTGTGACATGTCGACCCAAGCTCCTAGTGTGATCCAGGAGACGTCCCCCTCCTATTCCGGTCGCATCTCTGCAACTGCTTATGCTTCCTCATACGTCGAAGGTGACTACAGAGCTCGTCGAGCTCCTACCCTAGGCATCTTCTCTTTTCCATGTTCTCCACCTTCCTCCCTTCTCTGCTTGTACCTCATCTCACCTTGATCAATGTGAGAATCACACAACTCTTTCTACCTTTCCCCAGTCCTCCACACCATAATCTCCAACCTCGCAAAGGTTGGAGCCTTTCTCCTTATCCATCGTATCTTCACTGCCTTAGCTCTGTGACATCCGGACGGAGCCCCTCCTTCCACGTCGACCCTAGTCGCATCTTCCTTTATGTCATGGGCCACCACCATGACCACACTTGGTTTCTCAGCGCCCTGCTCCGCCTCACCCCCGAGTGCCTCCGACCGGAGCCTCCGCTCCTCCACCACCTCGCCAGCAAATTGCCCCTGTTTGGGGTTCGTGCCATCTGTCGTCGCATGTCAACATCGACCTCTACTCCATGAGTCCCCACAACAGCCAATTGTCATGCATCTCATAGCTACGCCACCCATATGCAGCTCCCTCCCATCATGTGTCGGCAGAGGGATCGACCTCTGCTTTCCCTCTGTGTCACTAGTCATTGTTGCCCAAGACCTCCACCCACCATTGGATCAAGGGGTGATTCTTGATACAACAGTCAGCCCACGACCATGTGGTCGTTACGAACGTTTTCCCAGTCCTCGAGGATCAGCTCAGCCCTAGCCTCGCCCTCCTGCCACGTAGACTCGGTCCTCCCAGCCTCTACCTCCGCTCTCGAACCTCCAGGGACACGTGTGAAGAACATGGGATGAGGGAATATTGCAAGAAGGCCCATGTAGTTCCAACTAATTATGAAGATACCACTGCCAACTGAGACCACATGCCCAGCATGTGCCATATGGCAAACTGTGATCCACATCCCTGTGGTTTCAAGAAACTACAAAAATACCCCGTCAAAGGTAATTTACAGAAGAACCACTATAAATTTTTATATTTATATATAAATCCTTCAGGTAAATATTTGGAAAGGAAATAATTATTTTATTACACTTTAACCCCTCCTATTTCATTTTATCATATTTTGCTCGTACAAACTCTGATTTTTATGCACAATATGTCGTTTTAAAGACTATTACATGCTCTACCATTTCATATATCTTGTGGAAAGATATGAAGTTATTAATTAATTATTAATATTTGATGAATTTCTTGATCTATGCAAGCAAATTTTTGACACTTTCTGCTCTTTTATATTGAAAAGATCATTGATTTATTCTGCAGGGTTTTGATTAAGGAGAGTTAAATTTCTCAATCTTCTTATTATGATTAGAAATTATTATTTGAAGAAATAATTTACGTAGGGACTTATCAAAGGAAAAATATTTATTGATTTTATTCTTTGAGTTAATTTCTATAGAAGCTTAATTGAGGAGGGGGAGGAGGCATTTATTTCCCTATTAGTTTTATGTCATTACAATTCAATTAATTTGAGGGCTAAATCATAGGGAATTTGGATATCAAATATATGTCGATAAAATCATTGTGAAATCTCATTAACTGCAAGATTAATCATATGTCTATCGACAATCTTGCATGCAACTAGGATACAAATGGATTTCTTATTTCTTTTCATCTATGATAAAATTTTGTGGATATTAATTATTTTCAATGAGGCTTACAAATAAAAATCATAGATTCCGTGCTCTATTGTCTTCTCTGTTTTGCTTCGCATGTTCATCATTGCCTTTCTTTTCTTTTAGTTTCATTTTAATTTCTAACACAAATATTAACCTTTCTATAAATTAATTATTTGAATTAATTCAAAGTATGCAACTAAAGATTGTCATTCCCTGTGTTTGACCTTAGTAGACTTAGTAAAAATTCTCCACAACATTCGAGGATTGTGGTTTTTGATATACCATTTTTCATCTCCTATATTACAATTATCGATTATTAAATAGGTGAAAATGCGGATCATCAACACTCATCGAACCTCGATATGTATAGACTTTGTGCATATATCCCTTAAGCAAAACTTCTTGTGTGTCTTACCCAACAACTTTAAAAGAAGTCTTGGAAAATAACATTTTAAAACCTTCATCATAGAACTAAGAAACACTCAATAAGTTGTGTTTCAGATCTTCAGCAAGGTTAATACAATTAATAGAAATTAGAGCTTCCTATCATACCGTCATCAATAACAATGCCTTTGTGGTTGTTGCTAAATGTGACAGCTCCACCAACCTTGGCTTTGATATTAAGGAAGATATCCTTGTCTATAGTCATATGCTTGGAGCATCCTCCATCCCTGATCCATTTGCCATGACTCCATGCTTGATATACTATGAAAAATATGGTTTGGTAATGATTTAAGGCTCATGGTGTCTCTGATTGTAAGATATATTTGATACTGTAAAATAGTGGATTGAACTAGATGGTACCTATTATTTTCAAGTCTTTGGAGGGTTAAGGTGGTTCTTTGTCTTTCTCTTGATTTCAATACCTTACTAGATATGACCTGACTAGAAGAAACCTTAACAAATTTTTTAGCAGGTTTGTTGATTTTTACAGTTTATAACTACTAGCTATAGTGGGTTCATAACCAATCTGGAACTTGGTTTTTGTCCGGTAGTTAGACCCTAATAGCTTATCTAGGTTTTTCATACCCTTAGTGACTTTTACTTATCATTAACTAGAGAGAGTGCGTGTTTTTCTTTAATCCTGTAATGGTTTTCTCTATGTTATCAATGTTAGTTCTAAGTTCCTTAATTTCTTTTTCATGGTGTTACTCAGATAAGCAAAGATAATTAGTAAGTTCATGAATATTCTCCTTGAATAGTCCTATTTCATTTTTCATGATTGCCTATTGTGGTGTATATAGTTGATTTTAATTGCTTACTTTCCTTTTAAGATTAACAACTAATTCATGCGAAGTACAAACAACATCTTGTAATTCTTCTGAGGTGGGTTCATCTGTAATTACAACTTTGTTGTCGAGTACCCACTAATTCGAGCAAGGTTTTTTTCCTTGTTGGAGGTGTTTGATTCATTTCCGAAAGAATTAGAGGAATCAAAGACGGATGAAACCCAAGTTTCTTGCAGGTCTTTCTTCTTTGGGTGCTTGTGATGGTGTTTGTGGGTCCTCTTATTCTTTCCTTCTCTGCTCCTTTACCTTTACTAGATTTTGGACGCTTCAACTCTTGAGGGTAGCCCTTTCTGAGTAGTGGACAATCCTCCTTAAAATGTCCTTTCTTCTTACAGTTGAAGCATTATTGTCCATTTCCCTTCCTATGATCACTATTCTTGAAAAAAAATGAATTTCCTGGTGAACATAGAAAGATTATCTCCGAAGCTTTTGTCTGATGATGTGGTTTTAGTTGCTAAAGAGTTACTCGAGTCAGATATATCTTTTATCATTTAAGATTCATCTTTCATTATTTGCTTCATTCTATATGTCCCACTCACCCACTCTATAGTTTACATGGGTGCCTTCTCCACCTCCACGTACCTTGACCATAGTTATACACATATCATGGTTTTCAAAATATAAATGCTACTAGATCTTGTGATACTAGCTATTCCTAACCATGTGGCATGACTAGGGGTGTTAAAACTGGCGCATCGTGGGACAACACCCACAGTTATCTTTTAAGTACATTCCTAACTTGCATTTTTTTTCATTTCTCATAATTATTTCAAGCTAATATTTATAGAAACCTCGTAAAACCAAAAAATGGAAAAATGATGTGGAAAAATATAAAAGGAAGCATCTCACTTCACCTGCATCATTTACCCTCCTTCACTCCTATTAGCCCACGCTCAGAATTTTCACACTTATGTCACCATGAGGGCATAACTTGAGTTAAGGATGGGGACATGCCGTATTTAATCCATATATTTTTATATATTGTATAACAAAAATATTTTCATATGCCTAAAATTCCATAAAAATTTGGAAAAATTCTTGAAAAGAATCTTTTGTTAAAAAAACAGCAATTTTTTTAAAATCTGAAAACATATTTTCATCCTATTTTCTCATATCTTTTTAAGTATTTGAATCATAGTATCCACAAGTTTCAAAGGGTTTTGAAAGACTTTAATTCATTTAATTTCATAGGAGTTCTTTAGAATTGATTATTTTGGTTCTTCATGTCCAGTTTTGACATAAATCCTCGGGTTCAACTAGTTATAGGTGACGACCAAAACTATATGTAAAACTAGATCGACTTGAGCAATTATATCGCTATGTTGTGCTTGATTGATTTTTTTAACAAATGTACTTTTTCAATATGAGGCCGGATTGATCGCATACCATGAGTATCTTATTCTCCATATCGAGCTCTCTCGTCCCTTCTTACCTACTACAACTTATCTCATGGAGAACTTGCAAACTTCATCCACATCATGCTTCATGATGTATATGACATGTTATCCATGCTGGACCTTACCTTCATCATGGAGGTAATTTGCAAAGTCAAGGAATATGGAGGTCACTCGGAATCGACTATAGGGAGGCATCTATAACTATCGCCTCTATAATATTATAGAGTAGCAAGTCCGTACTTCTTCATTCCTTCATAGAGCATCGCTTCCACCATATAATGATGACTCACCCAGTTAGTGGATTCACCAAGTCCCCTTCTTAAGGGAAAGTTTTAGACATCCCTGGTTACATCTTCCCATGTCCTGACACGTCCACAAAGACACATATCTTGTGTCTGTAGAGTGGGGGAGGTGGTTTATGTAGGATCGTTATCATAGAGAAGTGATTGGGTATGATATCACTATCAACAATCATGCCACTTCAGAGCACAATGTCCTCTATGTGCTAGCAGTTCATGTGTACCACGACATAGTAATAGTCCAACTAGTTCTTTTGGTCAGTCGCAAATGGACTGTTTCATTTTATTATAATTTGGTCACATTGTCACATATGCAAATGAAATTGACAAATCAAAATCCACACTCAAAATAGGTATAATATATGTGTAGAGGAGTGACGCATTTTTTTACTGGGTAAAGTCTAACATCGAACTCAAGGAGGTGATCAAGATCCTAGATAGTACTAAGACCTACTTAGAGTGTCAAAATTATGTGGTAATGTATCTACAAAATGTGGTGCAATTTATATGAATAAATGCAAGATGAATGTCAATGATGTATACATAAATGTAATGCATGAATTCCAAAATGTTGAGGATTTTAATTTTAATTATTTAATTATTTTATAATTTTAAAATTGCAATTTTTCAATTTATTTTAATTTTAAAAGAACATCATGAAAATGTGATAAATACATATAGGGTAACAAAAGAAGGTATTTTTATTATTTAAAAAGATGATAAAAATATAATGAAATGTAAAACATATATTTTTTATATTTTTAAAGTTTTGATATATTTTTTGTATTTTCTAAATAAGAATTAAAACTAAAATAAAACAAACAAAAAAGTTTGAACATGATTTTAAAGGAATTTGGGTTCTTTTTTAAAGTCAATTTCTCTATTAAATTTAGGCCTAAAAGTGTCCATTTAATTCCCCTATAATATTTATTTAATGTGATTTAAAATATTTTTTCCTTTTTTTCAGTAAGACATGAAGTAAATATGATGCATGCACTATTTTTATCCTTTTCAATTATAATTGAAATGCAATTTGATGCAACAATAAAAATATACGATGCAATATGTGATAGATGCAAGCTAGTACATTTTTTTGTAATTTTTAGAGCTAATATAAATTATTAAAATTGAAATATACAAAGTATTGAATTGATTTTTTGAATTTTAAATAATGAAAACCACCTCAATAAATTTCCATTAAATCATACTTGAAAGAGCATGATAAAATTACAATAAGACTATTTTTATTTTGGAGAAATATTTTAATTATCCCTTTAAAAAATGTAGAATGAATTTAAAAACATAATTCATTTAGGGCACAATGCTAAATGGAATTCAATAATTCATTGCTAGATAAAACCTTGTATACAAATCTATACAGTCTATATTTTCCCATAGTTTTATGAATTATAAATTCAAAATGAATTTTGAATACCAAAGTCAACATTTCATTATAAAACCACTATAAATTCAATTTAATTCCAACCAATGTCCACAATATATCAAATGAAAGATATTTTAAAATATAGCAAGTCTCATAATTTGCTGACACATTGATTGCAAGTTATTCACATAATGATTAAAATTCAGTTAAAATAAATGATTTAAGTCCAAAGAGGGGCTTATTTGGAATATTCAAGACTCGATGGGTTTCCTATGTAAATATCCTAATAACGGGCATGTTTTAGCATATCTAGATATTTTTGGGTATGTATGTAAATGACCCACACCACAAAATGATGTCACATGGTTTCTATGTAGTTCGAAGGTTGAAGTCGTTTTAGGACCTTTTGATGAGTTTTATATCTTCTATTGATGATCCTACAAATAAAGGAAGGATCGGGCTCTTCGGCTAGCCGTTGCAATTATAACCCAAGGGGGGGAGGGTTAGGGATGATTATCAGTAGTTGGGCATGTAGGTTCAATCAAAAGAGAAAAAGAAGAACATTAATATGAACAATTTGGGGAAGACAATGAGTATGAGAAGAATAATAGGAAAAGTAAATGAAGAAAAAAGAATTTGGGTATAGAGGATGTTACTTGATTGGTGTTGCTTGAGTTTGGCCAAAGTCTATGGATGTCGATTGAGGTCGTCGTGTCCAGAAAACTTGCAAATCGTAGTCTTCTAAGCTTAGCAAGAACTTAGGTCATCTCTATAGCAAAGGTCAGGGATAGCTCTAGATCTTGCTACCGATCAAAGCATCGTTGTCGCTTTCTAATCCACACCTTGTGCTATCAACATAAAGAAAGATGAAGCTAGAATCTTCCATTTGTATTTGACAGATAAAAGGTTCAAGGATGGACATGACAGATTTTATGAAGAAGGACTAAGTCGAGGGTGTTGGTTACAGTGGGCGATGCTATTAGAGGTAATTAGATCGTTGAGAATCAAGTGATGAGCTGGAGATGTGATTTGGAGAACTGTTGAAGGTTTGGAAGTGATTGGCGATGCAATTGGGATTGATGAGAGAGAAGATCTGAGATGGATGCTGGGGCAAGCTAGTGATGGTATAGAGATGGAAATTGAGTCAAAATTTGAAGATAACAGAGGGCTAATGAGGTCTTCGGTGGTTAAAGTAGAACTGACCACTGGATCAACCCACCTTGTGACATGGAATGCTCGAAATGGATGTCGAGGGCTAGTATTAGTCGTCCGTGGGTCAATTGTCACACAATTTGAGTGGGAAGAGGCCGTTGTCTTCAAGCTACTTGGCAGTTGATCAAGAAATATTGACCAAGAAAAAGGAAATATAGATAAATAAGGAATAAATTGTTGAATAATTCCCAATGAAAAAATGTAAAAAAATGAAATTTTAGATCTCAACGAGATAAAAATCTTCTATGAAGACACTAAATCCAAGATATACCATATGTATACTATAGAGAACTTTCAAATGTTTTATAGACATAGAGTACTCGTTTTCAGAGTTTTGAAATTTCATCTGATTTTAATATAAATATAAATAAAACTAGTATAAAATAATATATATATTATTGGTATTTTAAATAATCAACAAAAAGATAAAATAAAAAATAGGGAACTATATGCATGATACTAAGGTACTTTATACAAGTTCATTTTTTATCAATTTTATTTATTTTGATTTGTCTGAATTAGTCAAGACAAATGCACTAAAGAAAATTTTTAAAAAATAAAGAAAACAAAAATAATAAATTATATAGATGGTTGATGTCATTGTAGTTGTATATAGAATTAAGTCCAAAAACCAAAGTTTTACATAGGAGCTCCAATCCCTTCGAATTCGATCTTGTTTTGTAAATATATTGATGTACATTAATTCAAAAGTGTGTCTAGTTTTATAGGAGATTGTACGAGGGAGATATTCTATTTTTTTGGCTCACACTCTTTTCAAACAGGGGTTAGGATTTCTTTGTAATATTCTTGAGTTGGTATTTTTTAAGATTTTCTTTTATTAAAGTTAATACTCTACACACAATGAAGTTAAGTTAATGTCACATGGATATAATATGAATTACTAAAAATATGTGAAGATTGTACTATATGAAGAAGTTAGTTACTTTTTGTAATTTTCGTACGCTAATGCATGCTTCTTATACAGACACATGGGTGGGCACACACACATGATGAATGATAAGAATGCAATATAAACATATGAATGCATGTATTTGTTGGGATCTAAGCACTATTTAGCTTTCAAATAGATGAAACATGGTTTCATCAATCACAAAGATCGACTTTCCATCGTAGGAGCCGAGATTTTTAATTCCCCCACCAAAACAAACTTGTAGTGCTATGGGATCCAATACACCATCGCTACCTCAGGGTACAATTGAGCATGGTGATGAACCGAACAGATACAAAATTCCACAAAATCTGGGTAAAGGTAGACAAGGGTCGTTGTGACCCGGATCTCACGGTAATCGGCTCACCAAGAAAAATTATTCAGACCACCAAATAAAGATATAAAATCAATGGAAACAAAAGTAGCGGTCCTCGCTAAATGATTAACCTGGTATAACACCCAGGGTCGGACTCAGGGAGCACAAATTGGCCTTGCGGCCTATGAAGTAGTCAAAATTAATAAAAAGAAGAAGAAAGTATTTTTGGTGGGTTTTTATAATTTTTTAATATTTTTGTATCTTTGACTTAATAAGAAAAGGTAAAAACAATCCAATGCAACCAATAATTTAATCACTCGAAAAAGCTTGAAAAAATCAAAAAAATGTTTTTATATTTTTTTAGGTTTTTTAATGTTTTTGGTAATTTTTTCAGATTTTTATAATTTTTATATGATTTTCTAAAAATCAAGAAAGGTGAAAACAGGGAATCACTGTCTAGCCAGACTTGAAAGGTCCACTAAAAATGTAAAATGGAATATAAAAGTCTGGAGGTAATTTTTATGAAAAGTATAAGCAACAACTAAAATTCAGGAAAAGAGTTTGTATTTTTTATTTTTTCTAGAATTTTTTATAATTTTTATGAGTTTTTAGGGTTTTGCAATTTTTAGGGTTTTTATATATCCAAAAATCACGAAAAATGGAAAGAAATTCAAAGACACTAAAAGTAACTTACACTATTTTTTGTATTTTTTAAAAGAGATTTTATATTTTTCTTTGATTTTTTAAGTCAGACAGTCACAAAAACCACTATTTTTGAATTATTAAAAATACCAAAAAGCCTAAAAAATGTACCTAATTTTTAGGGAAATTTTTATACAGTGGCAGGAGCCAGTATCCAAATTTCACGCAATTTGGATTTAATTTGCTATTTTATTTAATTAAAATAAAGGCTCACAGTACATAGGGACCTAAATGCAAGAAAAACTATTCCCAGGGGCTAAACAATAACAAGCAGAAAAAGCTCAGGGCCCCTTGTGCAAAAATCCCACAAAAGCACGTGAGATGCACGTGTATCAGACACGGAGGGACCCAACTGTATCAGACAGGATAGATATTGCAAAATTTCCAAGTCTCACGTGTCGATGCACGTGGTATACACACATATGGACTATAATGCAAATAAACGAAACATAGAGGTCCTATGTGCAAATATTTCAAAATAAAAACAAGGAATAAAATATTTACAGGACCTAATAGAAATAACCAAGCAGACAAGGGCCTAAGGGAAAATTACCCTTTCTTAAAGCGGACGGTCGAAGCGGCGCCACATGGATAATCAGACGGTGGAGGTGCAACCGGCGTCTCTTCGAAGACCGATGGCTCGGATCTTACGGACGAGGGGCCGCCACGTGTGAATCGAATGGTGGAGAAACGAGGGCTCCCCTTCGTCTGAATGGACGGTCCGATCTAGCCTCGGAAGGATCGGGCGGTGGTGGCTGCTCCTCAAATAGATGGCTGGGATCAAATCTGGAGCGTCGAGGCTGAACGGACGATGGAGGAGGGTCCTGGATGAACAAAGATCCGGTGAACGTCGCCGGAGCACCACGGGCGTGCGGGACCTCCTCTAGAGCTGCTTCGATATGGAAAGGCTTCGCCGAGGTACTCCGCAACTGATGGACACCTCCGATGAGGTCGGCGACCACCGTAGCGTCCCGACGATGGCGGAGGAGGGAAGCTCCTGTGCTCGAACTTTGGACCTCCAGATGAGGTCCCTTTGACCTGTAAAACCGCACGAGAGAGCTCCTGGGTTGAGGGCAAACTGCCTTGACCCGTCAGGATGTGGAAACGGTGGTCGGGTGCGTCGGATGGACGACCTCCGGCGAGGCGACAGTGGAGGAGGTCGAACCTTGGTTCCGGGGCGAACCAAGGGGGGTGAGTGGGTGAAGAACATGAAGGGAGGTCTCCTGGTCATGACGGGAGGGTCGGATGGATGAACGAATTATCAGAGCGAGCGGAATCGATCGGCGACGGCAGGGGGTCAAATAGGGCGAAATGGAAAATTAGGCGAGACTAAAGGGATTCGGGGTTACCTAGTGGCTGCAGTCGACTGTGGATGAGCTCGCTGAGCTCTGGGGGGTTTTGGCCTCAAGGAGCGCCGAAGTTCGAGGCTCAGCGCACCTCGCGGCGGCGCACGACGACAGAAGTCGTCGGATCGATAGCTGGAGACTTCCTCTCCTCTCTTCGACACCCTCCTCGCGCAACTGTCACTCTGGGGAAGACGATGGAGGTCCTGGGATGTAGGAGTGTATCTAAGGATGAGTGAGAAAGTGCGGCGGAGGTTGGGTTAAATAGCGGCACAGGTCCGAGAAGATGGGATCGGGCAGGGTTCCGTGAAGCACGGATCCCTAGACGGATGCTCAGGCGAGGGTCTCGGATGTGCTAGGATCAAATGGATCCCGGGGTTTGGATATTTGGAGCTCGGATCGCGTCAGCAAAATTCTGAGATATCGGGTCGGACGCAAGATTCGCGGGCAAAAGTCGTCCAGGGGGGAAGTTGACCGGAGGTCAACATTCCTCCGTGGACCAATGGGAGGCCTCCATTTGTTAATTATTTAGAAATTCAAAATAAATTAGTAAATGCTTTTATTTCGAAAAACTGTAAACATGAAAAATTTTTATTTATTTTCAAACTAATTTTTAGTGATTTTTTTTGAAAAATATATAACGTATTTATAAAATAATATTATTATATAGGTATATACATATATGTATTTTTTATTTTTTTTAATTGTTTATTTTTTGTACATTTATTCCAATTTTATATTTTATTTATTTACAAAATAAAATTTGTAATAATAAGGTATTTTTATTTATTTTTGTGATGTATTTACATTAATTAAATAAATAGGGATATATACATATTCACATGGTATATGTACAATGTGGGAAATTGATTTTTATTCTTTTTATTTTTATTTTTCTTTTTCTGATTTTTTTATTTATTTACACCATAAAATATGGAATATAGACATATTTTTGTGAGATTTATATTAATTAATTACAAGGAGAAAATAATTAAGTATGTTATCTTATGTACATGGTCTATTTACACTGATGAGAGGTACTTTATTTATTTTTATTCTTATTTTGTTTTTCCCATTTTTATTTTGGTTTTATTTTTATAAATATGTACAAAATATAAGAAACACTTTTAAAATTTTATTTTGAGGAAAGTAATTTTATTTATATACATGGGTAAATGTACACACAATTGAGCTTTCCTATCTCTCTCTACTTGAATTCTTTTGCGGTCAGGCCCATGCTGAGCCCTTCCTTGGGATTAGGTCACTCAATATTTAGAACCCTCTTTTTTTGTGTTTCTTTATTCCTTTATTTTGGCACAAAATCATGCTAATTATGCATATTTACATGATGCATGTGTTTTGTCAATTTATGATATTTACACATATTTACAAGGTAATTTGCTCAGGTTTCTAGCTAAAATAAAGGAATAAAGAGTGATGAAGTGTGATTCATCACATGGTCACCTAGGATCGAGCTCGTGCCTCTAGATCCATTTTATAGGTACAATTTTAGTACATGAATTTTTCACTACATGCTTTATTCCATTCAGGGACCACATATTTCTCTCTGCAGACCATTAATGTTGACATTAGTCAAGCTAGAGACGAGCATTCTCGATGCTACACCAAGGACCCATAGGCTAAGTTTTCATGTAGTTGAGGACATATCTGCGCAAATAGGTGGGCATATCATGCCTACAATACTTTTACTAATTTATCTTGAAGATTTTGACATCATCTTGAGCATGGAATGTTAGTTCTTTGTTTATATCCAATTTGATTTTAAAGATGAGATATATCTCAATCGCTCGCTTGTGTAATTGTTTATAGGACTACATGACATTTCAACAATTGAAGCTTAATGAAGTGAACTTTACTGACAAAGTCACAAAAGATCAAAGTTCTTATTTTTTTTCAAAAGTTGTGTTGTTCACTTCTAATTATTTGGCCAAGTTGTAACTTTAGCTATATCCTCATAACTTTCCAAATCAAGATTATCAAAAAAACCCAACATTGATAGATCTACTTTCTATGTTGATCGACCAACCTTGATCAACCAACATACTTTATTAACCGACCACTATTGATAAACAAATACTCTTCATTATCGATTATATTTTGACTTCATCTTTACACTCATCAATTCATTGCCCAACACTTTTCCCGATCGATCATTTTGATCTGATAGATAAATCCAATTTGAATGATCAATCAGACTTGCAAAATCTTCATGATTTCTTACTAGATTTATTACCAATGACCATATTTTGTACCCTTATATAGAGGACCTCATACTAGTATTAGAACATACACAAAATCACACACTCTATATAATAAAAAAATCTCTTTTTGTGATATTCTATTATTCTTTCTCATTTTGAATATTTGGAGGAGAATATTTTATGAAGATAGCTCTGTCCAAGAAAGCTATCACACAATCGGCGTTCGATCACCTCCAGATCTTTGAGTTCTTCTGATAATAGCCAGAACTCTTTTGGTAAGCTACAAGCCATGGTGATATTAATTTTATTTATATTTTCTTACTTACTTGTGCTAGTTGTAACATAATGCATGTTCTTATGTTTGGGAATATTTATGCATTTATTCTTGTTTCTACTTATTCAAGATACCACTGCAGTTATAATTAAGAATTATTTGTGATATTGTTGAATGAAAAGATATTGCAAATTATTGTGAAATATTTATTTTCTATCCTTAAACTTTCTCTGTAGGTATTTTGGTGTTTGATCCTTACGTTTGCAAAAAAGTTCTAGATCATTGGACCGCGCTCCTTATAAG